>CM075501.1:24257703-24857703 GCA_037950675.1 Hypophthalmichthys molitrix
CTTGTCAACATATTGTTTAAAATGTTACTTTTCAAAGGGGTGTACTCATTAATGCTGAGTAATTTATTCCTGTGATGGCAAAGCTGAATTTTCAGCATCATTACTCCAGTCTTCAGTGTCACATGATCCTTCAGAAATCATTCTAATATGCTGATCTGCTGCTCAAGAAACATTTATGGTTATTATCAATGTTGAAAATGGTGTACTTTTTTTTTTTTTTTTTTTTTTTTTTTTTTCAGGATTTCTTGATGAATAGAAAGTTCAAAAGAACAGCATTATCCGAAATACCGTTCAAAAGTTTGGGGTCAGTAAGAATTTTTATTTTTATTTTTTTTGAAAACAAGTTAAAGAAATTAATACTTTTATTCAGCAAGGATGAATTAAATCGATCAAAAGTGACAGTAAAGACATTTATAATGTTACAAAAGATCATATTTCAAATAAATGCTGTTCTTTTAAACTCTATTCATCAAAGAATCCTGGGAAAAAAAAAAAAAGTATTGTACACAAATATTTTGTACAATTGTACACAATAAATGTTTCTTGAGCAGCAGATCAGCATATTAGAATGATTTCTGAAGGATCATGTGACACTGAAGACTGGAGTAATGATGCTGAAAATTCAGCTTTGATCACAGGAATAAATTACTTTTAAAGACATTAAAAATCTTACTGATTCCAAACTGGTGTTGTGTGTGTGTGTGTGTGTGTGTGTGTGTGTATATATATATATATATATATATATATATATATATATATATATATATATATATATAAAAAAACAATCCTAGTAATAGAAAAGTAATTAAAATTATTGAACTTTTCAGTTATTGGAACTTATTTAATTAATTATTTTAATGGATTAACAAAGTCCGGTGCCCACTCACGAAAATTTGATACCAGCAGTTTATACATAATAATTTACTAAAGAATTTGCCTTTGTCTTACTATCTCCATTTTAATTAGAATCTTCTGAATCCAATAAGATTCCCTTTACACATTACAGATTCCTTTTTAAAATTTAGTTTTTATTTCTCTCTCTCTTTTAGGGGTGGTTTTGAGTTTGAAGGCTCAGCCATTGTGTACTGTCCATCAAAAAAAGAGGCGGAGCGCGTGACAGCGGCGCTGCGTAAGCTGGACATCCCATGTGGAGTTTATCACGCAGGTCTGAGCATCAAACAGAGGAGAGAAACCCAGCACCAGTTCATGAGAGATGAGATTCAGGTGAAGTCAACTTAGAATGTTTGTCCTGTGCCAGAAACAGAACTCTGCTGAATAGCAGCATGTGCATTTTGTTTTTGTACTGCCTCTAGTGGTCATATGCTAATGTAATAATGTGGTTGTGGCATCTTATGAACTGGTAAAGATGAGTTGATTTTAGAGTTTTGTTTCAGAAAATGCTCTGGGTGGGGTGTTCTGAAAGTTACAGTACGTCACAGTGTTGTTTCTTCATGGTTTCGTCCGCAGTGTGTGGTGGCCACTGTGGCGTTTGGGATGGGCATTAATAAATCTGATATCAGGAAGGTCATCCATTACGGAGCTCCCAAAGAGATGGAGTCATACTATCAGGAGATCGGGAGGGCCGGTAGAGACGGGCTGCCCAGCGCCTGTCACGTCTTGTGGATGCCTGGAGATATGGCCCTGAATAGGTGACAACTGTCATCCTCATTTTGTTAACTAGCTTAACTTACAAGACTTTTTCTGATGAGCTTGCTGAAAATATATTTGCTTTTGTTTTCCTGAAGATTCATACTCAATCAATCCAAAAGTGAGCGTTTCAGAGATTACAAAATGGACATGATGGCAAAAATGGAAAAGTATCTAAATTCAACCAAATGCAGACGAAAGTAAGTGCATTTGATTGTGGGTGAATCTCATGAAACAGAGTATGTCAACTCGATCAAACGAAATAAACACAATTAAATTTGACCAAAAATAAATAAATAAATAAAATGTCCACATGTATTACAGTAAGGTTAGTGGGAAATATATCTACTTTCTTCTCATAATAATGTTGTAATGAATTATTAAAAAGTTATTTCTTTATTTTGTTTTTAGGATGAATGCGACACTTTTACATATTAATAAACACATTCCGGTTGAGATGATTTCTGTAATGTAAAGGTGATGATATTTTTGAGCATTGTGTGAATTGTATCATAGGTTGATTCTGTGTCATTTTGAAGACAAGCGTCTGAGGAAAGTGACGTCTGGAATTCTGGGTAGCAGTGAGTGTTGTGATAACTGCCGGACAGGGTGAGTAGATCTGCTCTCTGAGTGTCTTCAGACTGTTCTGATAGTTCATGAAGGATGACTTATTTTATCTTGTTGTGATGTCAGTGTGAACAGAGGCGATCCAGAGGTGGTCCTACAGGACTTTGGCTTGTGTGCATATCAGCTGATGAAGGCTGTCAGCACTATGGATGAGAGGTTTGGCATCACAGCGCCCATCCTCTTCCTGCGTGGCTCAGTACGTCAAACACAACACCTGTGAACACCCAATAACATACAAAACCAAACCCTCTGCCTTGATGCTCAGAATGTGGATGAGTTTGTTTGATGTCACTTAATTAAAATCAATTATCAATCGATAAAGTCTTTGCTCAAGATATTTCCATGAAAGGATGCAAAAAGAAAAAGGATCCGTGAAAAATGTTTATACTGCATCAATGAGGCCTTTATCTTTTACACATGAGTTAGACCTTTTTAAAATCAGAACTATAAATGAATATGTAATCTCTCTTTTAGAGCTCTCAGCGGGTTTTGGATCGCTTTCGGAAGCACTTTCTTTTTGGTATCGGCAGAGAGTTCTCAGAAACCTGGTGGAAAGCTCTTGGCAGAGAACTGGTTGCTGAAAAATATCTGATGGAAGCCACAGGCCACAACAAATTCAGCACTCTCTGTAAACTTACACCCAAGGTACTGGCTAAAGATTAGTCATGAACTATTAAGTAAAGCATGTTTCAAGGGGCGTCACTAGAGGGGGCAAAATGTGGGACTGCAATTTCAGCCAAGGGAAAAAGAGAAAAAACACCCCCCGCTTCATGAGACAGTGAATTCAGCACGTGGGGGCCCCTTTTATTAGTAGCAGCATGGACTTCTTAGGGAATTTTTAGGGGCCAAGCACACCTATATTATTTGTTGGAGTTTCACCACAGTGATACCTACTGATCATGAAATATAAAAGATTGGTACTTTTGCTTAGACCTGTTTACACCTGGTATTAAGATGCGTTTTGGTCGATCGGATCACAAGTAGATGAAGGAGACACATATCCCTTTACACCTGGTTTTTAATATGTCTCTTTTGTCCACTTTCAACCACTTCTGTCCTGATTTCTTCAAGGGGAGGGTCAATGGGCTATGAATCTAAGTGCTTTTTTGTTTTTTTCCATCTAATGGACAACATAAACTCATGCGATTTACATATGAACACGAAAGGAGTTGACAGCCTCAAGACCATGCCGAATGCTGTGAGTGTTAGAAATCGGGAATGGAGAGAGAACATTGTGTTTGGTACGTTTTCTTTGTTGGCTGAAGACCCAATTTTGGCTTCAAGACAAAGTTTAATTCCCTTCTGGCTAGCGCACTTCCCATAATGTTTACGCATTAAGTCAGAAGGCGGAGAGTAGGCGGTCTTTTGTGGCTGTTCGAACTCATTAAACCACATGAGCGTTTACACTATGAAACCAATCCGGTCAAATGCGTTTTCGACTACCTCTGGAAGTGGTGGAAAGTGGACAAGCTCAAAACATTTTACATTATGTATACAGCTGTATTTAGTGTCATCCACTTGTGATCCGATTAACCAAAAAACATTTTAATACCAGGTGTGCACACTTCTGGAAAAAACATTATATATTCATCAAGATTGTATGTGAATATTTGACTCAGGGCAGATCATGGCTGAGTAAAGCTGAAGATGAGAGGAACAGGCGACTCCTGCTGCAGCCCAACAGGGATCTGTTCAGCAGAGTGTGTGTACCGCGGTAAGACCCTCACATCCGATCACCAGTGCTCCAACACATGCAATCTCATATGTGCACTTTGTAGTTGAGGACACACTGGGTCCATGTGGCAAACCTGAGCCACCTGTCATTTCAGTGTATCAGCTATTTCTTTAATTCAGTGTTCATGAGAGGCCATTAACTCAGAATTACATTTATTTTATATATCACTGGAACACAGAGCAAACTGCAGATGATTATTTTACATTTGCCATACATCTCTTCTATGCCTGAATAAGTTTATCAATGTTGTGATAAGCCACATGTTGGAGAGCTTTAATGGTACTAGTTTTCTATTGGGTGGGCAGCGCCTGCCCGTTGCTACACCTTGTGTAATGAGGTATTTTATCTTATCTGAATGCAGTCAGTAAGTTAGAGGGTTGTGTGCTGTTAGTTATTTTGTTCCATCTGCCCAGATTACAATGCATTCAGTCTAATGCATAGCTTAAATCTAATGAACATTTACATCTTTTTTTTTTTTTTTTTTTATCTTCAGTGATTTACATTTTGGTAGCTTTTTTTTTTTTTTGTCACGTACTTTATGTAACACTGTGAAAGGTGTTCTTTTGTAACATTGCAGAATAGCATGAACTGGACATTTTCCTGCTATGCAAAACAGCATGGCACAAAGATCTCTGGATGCATTTTTCATTGTATACCTGGTTTGTCTTTGCAGGAAAAAAGCAGATCCAGCATATGTTGAGTCTACTGCTTCTAACCTGCAGTCAGATTACACTCTGGTCAGTATCATACATTAATGAATGTTGAAATCTTTCATCTTCCTTTAAATGAACAGTTTTACTTTTAAATGGTTGATTTTATTGTTTTCTGCGGCCCTCTGTTGTTTCTTATCAGAGGCCAAAGGTCAGTTCTACAGTTGACACCCCTCAGATGGTGGAGAAAGCAGGTTTACCCTCAAGGTATGAATTATACATAAATAATAACTGAAATTTTGACTCCAAATTGGCTTTTTTATTTGATTATGGTTTGTGTATGTTGTGCAAAGGTTTTTACCACTAAATGTGTCACGTCGAAAAAGTTTTCCACGCTCGCCTGTTAATTAAACTACAGCTGGTCCAAAACGCAGCAGCTAGAGTTCTTACTAGAACCAGGAAGTATGACAATATTAGTCCAGTTCTGTCAACACTGCACTGGCTCCCTATTAAATATCGTATAGATTTTAAAATCTTGCTAATTACTTACAAAGCACTAAATGGTTTAGCTCCCCAGTATCTGAGTGAGCTCTTAAAGCATTATAGTCCTTTACGTGTATTGTGATCTCAGAATTCTGTCCAGTTGATAATACCTAGAATATCAAGATCAACTGCAGGCGGTAGATCCTTCTCCTATTTAGCACCTAAACTTTGGAACAGTCTTTCTATCACTGTTTGGGAAGCAGACACACTCTGTCAGTTTAAGTCTAGACTAAAAACACATCTGTTTAAACTTGCATACACATAACACATTATCTACTTCTATAATTCAAATCATGTAAATTGTTAGGCTGCATAGATTAGGTCAGCCGGAACCGGGAACACTTCCCATAACAACTGATGTACTCGCTACGTCATAAGAAGAATGGCGTCTACGCTAATATTAGTCTCTTTCACAAAACAACTTTAGCTTGATAAGAATTTTCCTATTGTCGCTGTAAAGCTGCTTTGAAACAATATGTATTGTGAAAAGTGCTATATGAATGAAGATGACTATATAAATGAAGATGACTTGAAATGAGATGACGTCGCAAAATTTCTTGGCGTTACGATATTTAATTTTTGTATACAGATCAGCTGCCAGACCAACCCAGATTCACACAGCTGTCAGAGCCCAAACTCCAGCTGTCTCTGCTAGAGAAATCCAGCTACAGGTACTGAATACGAAATAGCTCTGCCAAAGAGTGAGTATGAGCCCAGTGCTGTTATTTATTAATCCTGCTGCATACTGCTCGCCTTCAGCACTCATCATGTTTCTTATTTCTTAAGAGCAACTGAAAGTTAGCACAGCAGTGTATGTCTCTGGAAACAACGATCAAAATCTGTTTTTTTCATAGTCTTTGTATTTTCTTTTTTTTTTTTTTTTGCAGTCTGAACTGTATGGTAAGCTGGTGTCTGAGCGTCAGAAGTTAGCTAGTCTCAGAGACATCCCACCAGCTCTACTGGCTACCAATAAAATCCTGTTGGACATGGCAAAATTAAGGTAATGTTTGCTTGAAGGAAAGGGTTTGATATCCTTTGGATAGTGAAGGATAGGGTTTTTTCCCTGGGGGAGCATTTCCTTTTACTACCGTCACATTTAGTGTTGCTCTGTGAAATTTCATTGACAAAATCCAGTCATTCTAACAGGAATCTGTGTGATTGAGAGTTTTGCGTGAGGCTGAAAAAGTTCCCCATGCAGATAGCGCTCATTTTGTCACTTGCTTGGTTTGAAAGTGACTTTTATATGAGCTGTGATTTGTACATCACTATACTGTTGACAATAAACAATGGACTGTTTTTTGTGATCGTACTTTAATTGTTAAAAAGCATTTGTACTGTCAATTTAAAGAAAACACACACTCACACTCTCTCTCTCTCTCTCTCTTCTCTCTCTCTCTCTCTCTCTCTCTCTCTCTCTCTCTCTCTCTCTCACTCACTCTCTCTCTCTCTCTCTCTCTCACTCACTCACTCACTCACTCACTCACTCACTCACTCACACACACACACACACACACACACACACACACACACACACACACACTTGTATATGTGGTTTATGGGGACACTCCTTAGACGTAATGGTTTTTATACTGTACAAACTGTATATTCTATCCCCCTACACAACCCTTACCCATTGCGGAAAACTGTCTGCTTTTTTTATTAAAAAAAAAAAAAAAAACACTGTTTAGTATGTTTGTTTTTTTTTTTTGTTTTTTTTTTAAGCCATTTGGAGGACAGGAAGTGTCCTCATAAACCATGTATACAAGAACACACACACACACAAACAGTGTTATAAGATGTAATGTTAAACCTAGGCAGGCATGACAGTCATATATCATATTTTGATGCTTCATGTGGACTTCTTTGGCAGGCCGTGTACAACATCCAGCTTAAAACAGGTGGATGGTGTTTCAGAAGCCAAAGCAGCCATGTTAACACCTCTGATTGATGTCATCGTCAGATTCTGTCAGACACACAGCTTACAGGTACTGCACACTAGGACGCTGCTAAACATTGTATATTGTGCACCACTCTTCAAAAGTTTGGGATCAGTAAGTTTTGTTTTGAAAGAAGATTCTTGTGTTCACCAAGGCTGCATTATTAGATGCTTTTTTCTTATTTGATGCAATTTAATGCATCATTGCTGAATAAAAGTATTAATTAAAAAAATAAATAAATGTGATTCCAAGGAGAGGAGATGTACCTTTTGTATATGCTGCATAGACTCTATTGTCATCTCGATCAACCAAAGCGATATGCCCGAGTTATGTTTATAGATTTCTCATCTGCATTTAACACCATACGACCACATATTCTACTGGAAAGATTGTTTAAGCTGGGTGTGAATAGCAGGCTCATTAGATGGGTTGAGTCTTTTCTGACTGATAGATTACAATGTGTTAGGGTAAAGTCTGCTTTGTCTTCCCCTATTGTTACCAAATAAATGTGGGAGTGCATAGTCTTGTGGGTATTTATTGTTAGTATATAGTAGATAAGGCTACCTAAAATTAAGTGTGACCTGACTGTATATTGCAAAAAAAATGACAGTTCTCAAACAGGTTTCCTAAATCTCACCTCAAACAGATGCTCACAGTGGCAGTCTTCAACCTACCAATGACTTAAAGTTGTCACTGCAAATTAAACTGGCATATGAAAGTATTTTAACATTCAGAAAATTATACACTTCACCTTTATGCACTTATGGTTGTGGTGTATTATGAATATATTCACAGCTATGTTGATATAATGTGTATATTTTCAGTACAGCACAGCCTTGAGTGCCTCATTTCTCTTTGAAAAGTTATTATATATAACAAATTCAAAAGACATAACATTTCCACATACAGTTGCAAGAAAAAGTATGTGAACCACTTGCGGAATCTGTGAAAATGTTAATCATTTTAACAAAATGAGGGAGATAATACAAAATGCATGTTATTTTTTTATTTAGTACTGTCCTGAGTAAGATATTGTACATAAAAGATGTTTACATATAATCCACAAGACAAAAAAAATAGCTGAATTTATTAAAATAACCCCATTCATAAGTATGTGAACCATTGATTCTTAATACTGTGTGTGGTTACCTGGATGATCTACGACTGTTTTTTTTTTTTTTGTTTGTTTGTTTGTTTTGTTTTGTGATGGTTGTTCTGACCAGTTAAACTGAGCTCTGTTCTTCAGAAAAAATCTCCAGGTCCTGCAGATTCTTCAGTTTTCCAGCATTTTTTGCATATTTGAACCCTTTACAGCAGTGACTGTATGATTTTGAGATCCGCCTTTTCACACTGAGGACAACTGAGGGACTCAAACACAACTTTTAAAAAAGGTTCAAACATTCACTGATGCTCCAGAAAAAAAACATGATGCATTAGTAGATGTGGGGTGAAAACATTTGGAATTTGAAGATCAAGGTAAATTGTATTTAATTTGTCTTCCGGAAACATGCAAGTATCTTCTGTTGCTTCCGAAGGGCAGTACTAAATGAAAAAAAAAAATGATATTCAAGCAAAATGAGAAAAATTTGGACCTGTTCAAAAGTTTTCACCCCCCAACTCTTAATGCATAGTGTTTCCTTCTGAAGCATCAGTGAATGTTTGAACCTTTTTTAATAGTTGTGTTTGAGTCCCTCAGTTGTCCTCCATGTGAAAAGATGGATCTCAAAATCATTCAGTCACTGTTGTAAAGGGTTCAAATATGCAAAAGATGGTGGAAAAGAATTTTTGGGACCTAGAGATTTTTTCTGAAGAGCAGAGCTCAGTTTAACTGCTCAGAATAAACAAGGGACTCATGAACAACCATCGCACAACAAAAAAAGTCGTAGATAATACTGTGTGTCATTACCTGGATGAAGAATCAATGGTTCACAAACTTTTGAACTGGGTCATTTTAATAAATTCAGCTAGTTTTTTGTCTTATGGATTATATGTAAACATCTTTTATGTAAAATATCTTACTCAGGACAGTGCTAAATAAAAAATAACATGCATTTTGTATGATCTCTCTTATTTTGTTAAAATTTTGCACATTTTCACAGATTCTGCAAGTGGTTCACATACTTATTCTTGCAACTGTATAACATTTTAACCAAAATTTTTTTTTTAATCAAATTGAATGGTGTCTGCCTTCACTAGTAGATCTAGTGTTAACTAAGGTTAATAGTTGGTTTTTAGTGAGACACAGTAGCTGCTGAACAGCTGTTTCATGTCACAGCTGTCACAGTTCACTACTGGAACATTGGATTGGCCAGTCAGCATCCATTTTATAGTGGATCTTACTGGCTCCAATTGCTTCTCTCAGGGCTTGTGGGTTGATTTATTATTTTCAGGATGAAGCATTATAGCGTATGATGAGTTGTTCTGTGAATCAGGTGGATGTTTCCTCCAGCTCTACTCCACCTGTCCAAACAGCCGGTGTAGGTTCTGTGTGTCAGTCTCTGCCGGATAGTGTCTCCGTCACTTATAGACTGTTCCAGATGGAGCACAAGAGCATGGTACGACATTCACTTCCTATTATGCATGTTTTTTTTCCTGACATTTTATTATTATTATTATTATTATTATGCCCAATGTCCATCAAGTGAAAAACATAGCAGTATACCTGGGTCAATGACAAATAAGGATGTCAAAGAAGATGAAAATAAACAATTAAATAAAATTATGTCCAACAATGCACAAAAATTAGTTGGGGTTGAAAAATGTAAACTGTATGGATGTGTGTAGCATGATGAGACAGAAAATAATGTACAAAGAAGCAAAACGGAAAATAAGCAGCTTGAGTGTAAAGCAGCAGCAGCAGTTGCTAAATATGCATCCAGGACAATAGGTGTCTGGCCACTGGGAAACATTAAAGGGTTAGTTTACCCAAAAGTGAAAATTCTCACCCTCATGTTGTTCCAAACCTGTAAGACTTTCGTTCATCTTCGGAACACAAATGAAGATCTTTTAGATGAAATTTGAGAGCTTTCTGTCCCTCCATAGACAGCTTATGCAACTGAAACTTTGATGCTTCAAAAAGTTCATAAAGAGATCATAAAACTAATCCATATGAATCGACCGGTTTAGTCCAAATTTTCTGAAGAGACACAATAGCGTTATATGATGAACAGATTTAATTTAGGCTTTTATTCACATATAAACATTCATTAAGTCACACATTATGAATGGTTTTAGAAAAGATGTATTTAAGTCACTGTCTGTTAAATTAATTGCATTACCACATGTTTTTTAAATCAGTTGTGGAGGAATAAACTGAGCACCATGTCATTGAGCTGGTATGTTTTTCTGGTGAAGCAGCAGTTGTTTGACGTGTTGTGTTTGTCTTGTGTAGAGGCAGGTAGCAGATGCTCGGTCTCTGCCCATGGCAGTGGTGGAGTCTCATCTGCTGCAGGCGCAGAAGATGGGCTGTGCTGTGGACACGGACAGAGCTGGACTCTCAGCATCCGTCTATAACACCATCAGAAAAAACATTGCCTCTCCTCCAGCCAGCTCAGGTTAAACACATCTCACCCCCAAAACAACCCACTATCTAAAAGTGGTCTTGTTGTTTTTTTGTTTGTTTGTTGTTTTTAAAGAAACTATTTTTGGACCTCTATTTTTGAATTTGTTCAAAAATCACATGATGCTGCTGAATTATATTATTAAATAATGAATTTTTTATTCCTGAACAGATCTAAATGATTTTAAAGCAATCCGCTCTCGTGTTCCTGAAGATATCAGCAACTTCCTGCTCAGGCTGGCAGTTTATGAACTCCAAAGAGAAGCACATCATGACATCAGCTGGATAGAGCCGCTGGTGTGTTTCAGTCCTGTCATTCTTAACTCCAGGAGAGATGTTTTGGATTGAAATCATTTTGTATTAGTTGAATTTTTTTTTTCTTAATCATGTGTATATTTGGCTGAAATGGTGGTGTTAGTGCACCAGCAGAGGGCAGCACAGTGCTGTCTCTTTTGGATTTGTTTGTTTTTATCAGAGTAACTGATATATTGATCACTGCTGATGGTTTGTCAACTCTTTTTCACTTCATCTTCACTTCATTCCTTACATGTTTTATCCTAAAACCATATTAGTAACATTCACACCCATGCTGTTTGTCAGAATTGATCATTTACAGCCAAGTCTGATGACAGTTACTGTGGCGTATTCTCAGCTGTGTTGAGCTCTGACATTAAGACACAGCATCTGCTGTGTCTCTCAGACTGATTACTTTTTTTCTTAGCCATCATCCCAGCATGCCTCATCTCCAGATGTGGCGTCATTGGCTTCTGCAGCTGTATATATACATGTCTCACAGAAGCCTCTGCTAGATTTTATGATAATATTGTTTTACTGCTGATGTCTTTTAGTAAAGGTTTTGTAGATGTTTTACACAATTACTTGCTTGCTTCCATGTTTGTGTAGGTTATGTTCTGTGATGGTCACGTTAGCAGGTGTATGAGTTCCTAAGATGCCAGTGTGCAGGGATCAAATGCCAACAGATGTTTTTCATTGTTTATAGGATAAATCAGCAACTGCAGACAGACCTGGTGTTAAACATGTGTTTGAAAAGTCACAGCTTGAGTCAGATGTCATGGACACTAGTGATGATGAGCTCTTCATCAATATTCCCATGCCGCAGGTGACTGACATCTCAGTTTTTCTGCTTGTGTGCGCACATGATTTCTGAAATCAGTGCATATGCTGATAGACGTCATTTGAAAAGTTGTTCTTTCATTAGTTCTGATATCTAGTCTACCTTCTGCACTGATTTTTTTTTTTTTTTTTATATATCTGTTTGTCCCAGGATCAATGCGGTCATGCATGTAGGTCAGAGGTAATATTATATTAGATTCAAATAATTAATACTGCGTTTGTAAACATTCTTAGTGATTGAACAAAATGTGATTAAACATTAATGTTTAGTTTCTGATTGCAGTTGAGGTAAATCTCTGTTGGTGTGTACAGGATGATCCCTGCTTGAGCAAAGATGTCCGTCTGACATCATGTGACCCGGGTCCTCAGAGCAGTGGAATGGTTCTGGCCTCCTGGAACCAGGACAACCTGGATAAGGACACGCAAGATCTCTTCAGCGATTCACCTGTGAAGGTACATTTCAAAGCTCAGAACTGATAAATGATTCAAAGAATAATACACTACTATTCAAAAGTTTGAAGTTGGTACAATTTTTAAAAAATGAGTACTTTTATTAATCAAGGATGCTTTAAATTAGTGTCAGTAAAGAGAATATTTTTTCAAAAAAAAATTCTATTTCAAATAAGACCACATTAAATTAATCAAGTCACAGTAAAGACATTTGTTACAAAAAAGTTTAAAATAAATGCTGTTCTTTTGAACTTTCTATTCATCAAAAAAGTTTCCACAAAAGCAGCACAACTGTTTTTAACATCGAAGACTGAAAAGTTCAGCTTTGATTACAGGAATAAATTGCATTTTAAAATATATTTCACTAGAAAACAGTTATTTTAAATTGTAATCATATTTCACATGTTGTTGTTCACATATTATTGTTTTTGCTGTATTTTTGTGTGAAAAAGAAACGTTTAAAAATCTTACCAATCCCAAACTTTTGATCTGCAGTGCATTAACTTAGCAGGCACGGTTGCTAAATGAAACAGAGAGACATATGAATACATTACAAACACTACAGAATCTCAGAATACCCTTAACATCCATCGCCATCTTGACCTCATTTTTGGTAAAAAAAAAAAAAAAAATGGATGCAATTTTCACTTTACACGTATTAATACAGTGCTCAGCGTAAATGAGTACACCCCCTTTGAAAAGTAACATTTTAAACAATATCTCAATGAACACAAAAACAATTTCCAAAATGTTGACAAGACTAAGTTTATTATAACATCTGTTTAACTTATAACATGAAAGTAAGGTTAATAATATAACTTCAGTTTTATAACTACAACTTTTCAGTTTTACTCAAATTAGGGTGATGCAAAAATGAGTACACCCCACAACAAAAACTACTATATCTAGTAGTTGGTATGGCCTCCATGATTTTTAATGACGGCACCAAGTCTTCTAGGCATAAATTGAATAAGTTGGTGACATTTTGCAACATAAGGCCCCACATAAGGACACTGCTACCACTATGTTTCACTGTAGGCACCATGCATTTTTCTTTATATTCCTCACCTTTGCGACGCCATCCAGTTTTGAAGCCATCAGTTCCAAAAACATTTATCTTGGTCTCATCACTCGAGTCCCAGTAGTCTTCATCTTTGTCAGCATGGGCCCTGGCAAACTCTAGGCGGGCTTTTTTTGTGCCTGGGCACAAAAAAGGAGAGGCTTCTTTCGTGGACGGCACCCATGCATGCCATTCCTCTGCAGTGTACGCCGTATTGTGTCACGGGAAATAGTCACCCCAGTTTGGCTTTCTACTTCTTAGGATAACTGCAGTGAACTTGCATGCCGATTTTCTTCAACCCTTCTCATCAGAAGACGCTCCTGTCGAGGTGTTAACTTCTGTGGACGACCTGGATGTCACTGTGAGATGGTTGAAGTTCCATCTTTTTTTAAATTTTTGCGCCACTTTTGCTACAGTATTCTGACTGATAAGTAAAGCTTTGCTGATCTTCTTGTAGCCTTCACCTTTCTGGTGTAAAGAAATTATTTTCTTTCTCAGGTCTTGTGACATTTCTCTTCCATGTGGTGCCATTGCTGACAGCATGAAATGGGAAGGGGTTTTAACACCCTTTTATAGTCAACTGTCTGATGGACACCTGTGTAATGAATAATTAGACTCACCTGTGGTTGAATTTTTGTTAAATTAGACATTTGTAGTCTAAAATTTAGCTTTGCTCCAGAGACTTTCAGTGGGGTGTACTCATTTTTGCATCACCCTAATTTGAGTAAAACTGAAAATTTTGTTCTCTAAGTTATATTATTAACCTTACTTTAATGTTATAAGTTAAACAGATGTTATAATAAACTTAGTCTTGTCAACATTTTGGAAATAGTTTTTGTGTTCATTGAGATATTGTTTAAAATGTTACTTTTCAAAGGGGGTGTACTCATTTACGCTGAGCACTGTAATAGAAAATGTACAAAGATAAATTTCTCTTTGGTCTGTATTAAAATAAAAAAGTAAAATGTTTTATCATGTAGTTCACATGGAAAAAAACATGAACTACATGAGTCTAAGATACTATGAAGTAGGGACAATGTACAGTCAGTCAGTCATTACAAAATAACCTAGACAAGGGGCCAGTCATAAATTATTATAAAAACATTTTTTGTTTTTATTGACATCATGTAAATGTAAACATTTAAACTAAAACCTCTCAATTCCCTACTTTGCTACTGAGTGAAATTTGTATTTTGTACAAAACCGTATTGGGTACAACATTGTTTGTTTATTTATTTATTTATTTATTTATTTATTTATTATAAAACTACGGATATACACAAAAGGAATTGAAAATCCTTGTGAAAAGGTTCTTGGAAAAAAGCGACAAGTAGAATTATCTGAAGTATGAATAGACTGTATAAAACACTTGAACTTTAGTAATGTTCAGTAATTTCTGAACACTGTGTGACTATGATTGTAACATGGATGCTGTTTTTAATGAATGTGGCACCTTCAGATTTAAAACAGCTCATCACATGATGTTAACACAGACGTTTTTTTAGGCTGTAATCTGAATCCCAACCCTTGGTTTAGGTGTAATCCTGTCTGCTAGAATCATTGAACATCAGACACCCTCCCCTGAAGTGATGAACGCTGTGCGCTACTTTAGCGTGAGCCAACTGTCTTTAACCTCTGCTTGACCTTTGACACGCACCATTACCCGAAACCTCCCCTTGTAAGCTCAAAGCCATTAAGGTCATAAGGTTGTGACCTGTGTCACTGCGCTTCATGTCTGATCTTCAGGAGTGCAGGAGGTGTGACAGGATGAAGATTTTATACTTTTGGCCCATGTTTCTAAAAACAATGTTTCTTATTAAAACAACAAAGGAAAAAGGCAAAATGAAGTTTTAATTATTAATAACAAGATGTAATAATACTACTTTGGCAACACTTTATTTTAGGGTCTTTTAACTAGTTGATTATTAGCATGCATATTATTAGAATATTGGCTGTTTATTAGTACTTATTAAGCACATATTAATGCCTTATTCTAGATTCTTTTTTTTTTTTTATGCATTTGGCAGACGCTTTTATCCAAAGCGACTTACATTGCATTATACTATACATTTGTATCTGAGTATGTGCAATCCCTGGGATCGAACCCACGACCTTGGCATTGCTAGTGCCATGCTCTAACCACTGAGCTACAGTCTTAATCCTACCCAATACCTAAACTTAACAACTAACTTACTAACTATTAATAAACAGTAAATTAGGATTTTATTGAGGGAAAATTCATAGTTACTAGTGAATATGTGTTCCCTATACTTGTTACCACTACTTCTTATTAAGACTAATATATTGTATAATGTTAATTTTTGTTTGCATGGTTCAGATCTTTTCCAGTAAATTCCAGCCATTACTGTCTAGTGTGCATCTTTCTGACCTGTTAACATGGACATTAATGGTGATAGAAGCTTGTTTAAAAAGCACGTCCATCATTGCTCTTTTGTCCTGCAGTGACATGAGCCTGTAGTTCGATATGAGATCATTAGGGCGTCTTAAAACACACCCTCCCTGATGTCCCCTCGCCCACTCTGGAGTCACACAAATGATTTAACATGAAGACTGAACAGATTGCAAGACAGGGAGATAAGAAGAGCTGGCTGGAAATGAAGTTTGGAGGGACACATAAATGGCTTATGAGGAATTGTGATGGATGTTAATCCGATGGTGGGCAGCGCGGGGTTTTCCTCTGTTGATGCAGCTGTCTGCGTCATGTAAGCCTTCTTACCCAGTATCTTCTCATTGATGTGGCTGTAACTTAAAGGTGCACCCTCTAAAAAACAAAACTGCATGCATTTTGCAGAAGATCATTGTTTTGTTTGTGCTTCAGCTCTGCATGACTGCAGATGAATATGAGCCTTCACAATAGATAATGCTTTACAGTGAACTCTGTTAGAGAGCTTCATATGGCAATTCATCAGTTCAATAAAATACCTTACTCACCTGTTGAGTAATAAAAGTGCCATCTCCTTTTACAACATTTCAAATCCCTCAGTTCTCACCATCTCCGAAAAGCCAAGCCAATGTTTATTCTGGTTTTGTTATGAGCTCTGTCTCGTTCTCTTTTTGCCAGCAGACTCTCCTCTGTTCGGCGTTTGTTTAAAACAGGTAATTCCTTGGAGTTTGGAGATTTAGCTGCTCCATGTCAACCTTTCTTGCTCATTTTGACAACTAACCTATGCCACTCCCACACCAGACATGCGTCAAAGTAGCCTGAGCAACTTTTCTCTATTTACAGATATGACGAGAGACACATGGGAGAGAGACGCATGTATGCAATTTCCCGCAAAACCCTTGACAGGTCTAAAAAAAAATAAACACTTATTGGCTTACCATAGTGAATCAGGGTAAGACAAGAACACGTTTTGGAAGAAGGATGTTGACTATATTGTTAAGTTTGAAATACAAAAAACTGACAGTGCACCTTTTAAAGCCAAACACTGATTCAGTTTGTGTGTTCACACTAAACGGTGAACCGATACCCTTTCGTTGAAACAACATTTCAAAAACATTTTTCAAATCATAAAATTTGCCAACAGTGTTATCATAAATTTTGCCTCTTAAGCTCAAACAAGAGCAAGTAAACAAATTATAATTGTTGAGGTGGGACGTCTGTCCTTGTAGCTGCCATTACGATTTCTTTCATTCATATATATGCACAAGCCATTGATGTTGACTAATCCTGTTTCTCTACGCATACAGTATAAGATTAAACTTGAGTTATTGTAATAGTGTCAGATTCAGTCTTAACAGTGATGCTTTTTGGTGTAATGATCTTGTCCTTTCAAAATCACCATATAGAGAATTGATGTAATGAGCAAGCTGTTGGGGCAAGCTTCTTCTTCAAATCTTTGTAATTATGTGGTTTGAAAGTTGAAACTCATAAAAAATATATGAAACAGAGGCTAGCTGCTAAGAGCTGTGCAGATAACTCTTTAACCCCCCTCCCCTGAGAGTAGGACCAGTTAAACTACCAACGTTTACATGCACCTAAATAATACGCTTAACCTCAATCGATCCAAATGAAATTTTGATTGGACCCAAAGGGGTGGTGTAAACCCAAAAAAATCAGATGCGTATGGTTACATGCATTTTGTCTTATGAACGTACATATGTTTATTTAAATCTCACGTCTTATGAACTGCCCTCAAGAGGCGCACATACAACTGATGCTAAAGGTGTTATTGTCTTTTGAGCAAAATTAACAATTAGCTGATGGTTATCTTTGTTTCCACAGACTGCGAGTCAGACTACGAAGAGAAAACTACCGGATTGGGCTGAACGACCAAACGCCACAGTAACTGCTGTTACTGAGAAGAAAACCAAAAAGAAGAAAGGACTTTTCAGTTAACACTTTTGGGTCTTACTAAGCTGTGTAATGTACATTTTGATATTTTGTACAAGATTTCACTTTTTTTTTTTTTTTTTTTTTTTTTTTTTTTTTAATGGCTTTGAATACTGATATAATCTAGTTCTATGAGAACGTCTCCTCATTATTTGTCTGCATTTGTTGTCAAGGCTACTGTTGTTAGTGAAGGGGACCAACAGCTTGAACTCCTCTAGGTGTTTTTCAGATTTCTCACAGGTCCACACAATAGTCAGGGACTCTTTCTTGATTTGTGCATATCATGTTTCTGATTCCATGAGTGGCCTAGAGCTGAACGCTACTGGCTTCCACCTGTCGTTGTGGAAACGCTCCTTCCAGAATTCCCGCCAACTCCCAGACCTCAAAAAACAGGGAGGTTTACCAACTGTTGTCGGGACTTTATTTCCTGAATTTGTTAATTCCTGGGCATAAATATTAAGTAAATAATTAAAGAACTGACCAGAAATTATACGATTTTTGAAAGTTGAGTTTGCCAAGTTATTGCCAGTTGTTTATGGTCAAGGAGTAAATTGGTTTGTTAAAACAAACAAAAATGTATAGATAAAAAAAATAAAAAAAACACCTGTAGTTAATACACTACTGATGCGATTTCAGTTAAATGTTTCACTGCTCCCTGTGAAGCAGCGATTTTGCATTTGACTGCTTCCTGTTATTGATGCAGCACATTCACAGAGCAGCATGTGTGTGTCAGCCCTGTAAAATTCAGTTTACTAGGCAGGAGTAAAGCGCAGGCTTTTATTGTCCATTCTGCTTCTGTCTTCTGCAACAGTGTTCCCCACCATATTAAATACTTGCATTCACAAGTTGCTTTCCAAAACCTTTCCAAACTTTCCCCATCATCATCCCCAAAACCTGTCTGTTTTGCTCTGGTAGGACATTCAACTGATGCTCCTGAGCACAAGTCTGTCTATGTCCAACATTTGTTTTGCCACAGTGATGTGCGAACACAAAGGAACAGGTTTAGCACAACAGTAATTTGATTTTGTGCCCTTAACCAGTGTAAATCATTGTTTTGTATAAAAATGTAACAAAAACAATCAAATAATTAAAGAAACTGTACTTGTACCTGCATCTGGGGGAAAACTGAGTGCCATGAGCCAGGATCCAACACAGTCAGATCTGAAATGCTGTGAGCACCTTTGAGGTTACAGCTGCAAAAAATTCTTTCACTGCCCTAAATGGACATATGATGACATGAATGTACACTAACATTTCATACACATGGGACAGAAGTTCATTATAGATAAAACAACAAAGCTTAAGTGACATTCACACAACCAGAGATGTTGCTGCTGTATGTCGCTAGTCTCTGTACTGTGAAGTCACTCCTGGGCATTCCTATTGCTGTCGCACTAAAGTCAATTCAAATTTGTATAGCGCTTTTCAAGACACATTCTTTCAAAGCAGCTTTACAAAAAATCATGATGTTAATGTTCATAATATCTTAATATCTACATGCATTATAGTCATATTTAGCAGATTAGAGCTGGGCAATAATGTAGTTTACAATTTGCGATGATACAAGCAATCAAGCAGTTGAGATTTGCTATATAGTAAATTTATCACCCTGTATGTGTGTATACTGTATGTATGTGGATAAAGCTGGACATACTTGTCTCCAACTTTATATAAAGAGCTGGCTCATAATATGGTTACATATTGCAATGATAAAAGCATGTTACCGGTAAACTGCACGTCTGAACCTATCTATGTTCTAATTTGGAACTAGTTTATTAGTTTTCTTGTCTATAAAAAAAGTAGCATTCTGCTGTTGGAGAGTGTTATGCAATTTACAGTAGTGCTAGTGTATTAAATCATTAACCAGAGATACAGTGCTCAGCGTAAATGAGTACACCCCCTTTGAAAAGTAACATTTTAAACAATATCACAATGAACACAAAAACAATTTCCAAAATGTTGACAAGACTAAGTTTTATATAACATCTGTTTAACTTATAACATGAAAGTAAGGTTAATAATATAACTTAGAGAACAAAATTTTCAGTTTTACTCAAATTAGGGTGATGCAAAAATGAGTACACCCCACTGAAAGTCTCTGGAGCAAAGCTAAATTTTAGGCTACGTCCACACGAAGCCAGAGCTTACCTTATCCGATCTTTTTTTTTTTTTTTCCTCATCTCAAGAAATATCTGCGTCCACACAAAACCACTGAAACAACTCAAAATGATGTAGTATACATGCCAGACCAGTATGTGGCACTGTAATTCTGCCACAGAGATACACTTAAAACAGCGAATAAGACTTGGAGCATGCGCATAAACCTTGCGCGCGGTATACAAACTAGAGTAAAGCTTAGAAATAACGCTTTATTTTGGCTCAGTAGCTTCTGCAGCACGAACACAAGCATCTAGAGTCTGCTATTGTTGTTGGTGTTGCTGTTTTGTGCTGTTAGCGGCGTCTGACTAGGGTCAACATGTGGGGTGATAACATCATCGTTTCACAAAATACACGGATAGGCTGTCCACACGAAGACGCAAAGACGGTGTTTTCAGATTTATCCACTCTGGGACCCGGTTTCAAAAAATAACGGTTTCACCTTCCGAAAACGCCGGATCCGTGTGGACAAAATGCCTATCCGATACAAAATTTGTGTGTATTCACAAAAACGCGCCTCCGTGTGGATGGGGCCTTAGACTACAAATGTCTAATTTAACAAGAATTCAACCACAGGTGAGTAATTATTCATTACACAGGTGTCCATTAGACAGTTGACTATAAAAGGGTGTTAAAACTCCTTCCCATTTCATGCTGTCAGCAATGGCACCACATGGAAGAGAAATGTCACAAGACCTGAGAAAGAAAATTATTTCTTTACACCAGAAAGGTGAAGGCTACAAGAAGATCAGCAAAGCTTTACTTATCAGTCAGAATACTGTAGCAAAAGAGGTACAAAAATTTAAAAAAGATGGAACTGCAACCATCTCACAGAGACGTCCAGGTCGCCCACGGAAGTTAACACCTCGACAGGAGTGCTTCTGATGAGAAGGGTTGAAGAAAATCGGCATGCAAGTTCACTGCAGTTATCTAATGAAGTAGAAAGCTCATCTGGGGTGACTATTTCCCGTGACACAATACGGCGGAGGAATGGCATGCATGGGTGCCGTCCAGGAAAGAAGCCTCTCCTAAAGCCCAGGCACAAAAAAAGCCCGTCTAGAGTTTGCCAGGGCCCATGCTGACAAAGATGAAGACTACTGGGACTCTATACTCTGGAGTGATGAGACCAAGATAAATGTTTTTGGAACTGATGGCTTCAAAACTGAATGGCGTCGTAAAGGTGAGGAATACAAAGAAAAATGCATGGTGCCTACATTGAAACATGGTGGTAGCAGTGTCAATATGTGGGGCTGCTTTATATTGATGGCATCATGAATTCACAGATACTGCTCTATACTGAAAGAGAAGATGCTACCATCACGCCGTGCCCTTGGCCATCGCGCACTTTTCCAACATGACAAGATTCTAAACACACATCTAAGGCCACTGTTGGATTTCTGAAGAAGAACAGGGTGACAGTGATTCAGTGTCCAAGTATCAAACACCTATGGGGAATTCTGAAGAGACAAGTTGAGCATCACTCTCCATCCAGCATCCAGTCTCTAAAAGAGGTCATTCTTGAAGAATAGAAAAAGATAGACGTTGCAAAGTGTCGCCAACTTGTTCATTCCATGCCTAGAAGATGTTGTGGGGTGTACTCATTTTTGCATCACCCTAATTTGAGTAAAACTGAAATGTGTAATCTAAGTTATATGATTAACCTTACTTTCATGTTGTAAGTTAAACAGATGTTTTATTAAACTTAGTCTTGTCAACATTTTGGAAATTGTTTTTGTGTTCATTGAGATATTGTATAAAAAGGGGGTGTATTCATTTATGCTGAGCACTGTACAATTTATAAATATACATTTTAACAATCAACTGCAAGCTCGCATTCAGATCTGCCTCTAACAAATCAACAGCCAATGAATAGAACCAAGTTCCCGTCCTAATTTTTTTTCTTTTTTGATGATTTGTTTAATGCTGAAAATGGAAGAAAAGATCTATCACTACTTCCATATCATCACAACTTTAAGAAAATATTTGATGACTTATGAATTTTTAAGAATTGCTCTTAGGAACATTCTTAACTCTTATAATTTATTTTTCTTAAGATGGTTTTCATCTGGCCCCTCATCATCTTACCGGAGAAATAGCCCGCCGGGACCTTCACCTTCCCAAACTGCCCAGTTCATGGCACTGAAAATATTTGTGCAGGTCAACAGGCTGAGCCGCAATGGTGAACACTATCTCAGGAACTGCCTAAAGCTCTCTGTGAAATCCACAAAACTCTTTGTAGCTGCCAATACCATGGCAAATACAGTGCATCCGATGTCAGTTTTGCATTGCTGAATTTCTCTGATGCAACTGGCCACAGAATTATGCCTGCCTTTCATGACACTGATGTTGTCGCTGATGAACATTACCACACTGATGATGATTTACAAAAGCTAACTTGGAGCAAGGTAAAAACTGCAGTTTTTGTGGCGGCAGCAATCTGATGTCATGCATTGCCTTGGTTTGGCTGCATTCATACCACTGGAGCGGGTGACGGAGGGAAACTCACACTCTTAAGAAAAATGGATCTAAACAGTATCAAATTAGGGTTCTTCGGCTTGTAACAATAGCAAAACCCTTTTGGTGTTATTTGGAGATCTGAAAATGGCTGTGCACTGATGCTCCCCATCCAACCTGATGGAGCTTGAGAGGTCCTGCAAAGAAGAATGGGAGAAACTGCCCACAAATAGTTGTGCCAAGCTTGTAGCATCATACTCAAAAAGACTTGAGGCTGTAATTGGTGCCAAAGGTGCTTCAACAAAGTATTGAGCAAAGGCTGTGAATACTTTCACGTTGTCATTATGGGGTATTGTTTGTAGAATTTTGAGGAAAATAATGAATCCATTTTGGAATAAGGCTGTAGCATAACAAACTGGAAAAAGTAAAGCACTGTGAATACTTTCCGGATGCACTGTACATTCTGTTAAACTACAAAGAGAAAAAGAGTAGGAAACTAGTTACAAATTGAAAGTTAAAATTTGTAGACATTTTAAGAAATAAGTCATTTACCTGTTGAGAATGTGTAGACAGTCTTTGTAACTGAATGGCTGAGCTCCAGGAAATCAGTAATGAGGTGGCTTTGACAGTTACACATTTGAAAAACAAAAAGGCGGGAATAAAGAACCCTAAACTCTAAAACAAAGAACCATTTCAGCACATAATGAGTTCTTCCGGACGATATAGAAAAACAAACATTTCTCTAAATAGAAATGTTACTACATGTAAAGAACCTTTACAGAGAGCAGTGCAACTCCAGACCATTATGGCGCCTCTACTGGAATCCACCAATGACTAGAGCACAGGTGTCAAACTCTGTTCATTGAGGGTCACTGTCCCGCAGAGTGTGGCTCCAACCAGCTCCAAAACACCTGCGTGGAAGTTTCCAGTAATCCTGAAGACTTTGATTGGCTGGTTCAGGTGCATTTAATTAGGGTTAGAGATAAACTTTGCAGGACAGTAAACTTGAGTGTGTGTCTAAATCAGCTCCCTAGTTCACTAGTCAAGGGCACTGATCAGGGAATCGATCATTTTAAGGGCTGTCTCAATTTCAAATTTCTTCCAGTGCACTGTAACTTTCGCTCTCCCTAACAATTCCTATGATGCACCATGAAAACCAGGGAGCATCGATGCTCACTATGTTCCTTTAATGGAAGTTCTGAAGTGTGAAACATAAATCACGTGAGCCAACTCACCACACATAATGACACATGATGATTTTTTTTTTAAAATACAAACGATTATTATGTCAGCATAAACATACATTGCTAGACAGGTAATAAACATAATATATATATATATATATATATTTTTTTTTTTCCCAATGACTGTGCTTCATGTCTTTGCTTTAAATAACCTACAGTTGACTCCACCAATGGAAGTAAAATTTTGGAAGCAATTTTATTCATTTATTTTTGGGGGAGTTATTTCAGATTATTAATTGATTCCACTGGGCTGGTTTTCTCCTCTGTTGTGCTTGCATGTTCTTTTTTGTTTTGTTTTTCTTTTGAAATGCCTTTTGAAATAGTTACTTTTAACTTTATATTATTTTAGAGGCAAGGCTATTCCTGCTAAGGTCAGTGTTACGTTGACCAAACTTAATCTTACTTGACATCATGGCCAAGCAATGACTTTTAGATCATTAAGTGTCGTTCTATGAATTGCAGTGTACCTTTACAGGTATTTGTTCTGTGTATATTAGTTCTGTGTGATTGTATTAATTTGTCATGTAAAATACAAAAAGAGGGCATCAATTGAGAGCAGTTCATACGGCTGTTGGCACGACTGAGAAAGGCCATTCTAAACAGCTTTTAAAGTTTTGACATCAAGTTTGTGTAATTCAGAATTTTCTCTTTGGAGTTTGGAAGCTCACCAGGCAGGGCCAGCTGGAGTTCACAAGATAATCTAGGATCAGACAAGCTGGACAAATCCAAATACATTTTCCAGTGAGTTTTTCCATCTCAATATAGAGGAGATTGGGGTTAGTTGTTAAACGGGAAAGTTGTTTCAAAATAGGACTATATAAGACAAGTTTTGAGTCTAAAGTCCAGTTACACAAATGCTTGTTTTCTCTTTTACATTAAGATCAGTTTGTCCCCCAAAGCTAAAATTCAAACATCTGTTAACAAGTGGCTAAACACAGTAAAACACACTGACAACATTAAGACAAGAGTCTATTATAATGAAGATTTTTAACTAAAGGCACTACCACATATTAACATTTGAACATTTTCTCAGCTCGAGTATTTTTCATAAATGTCAGATCACATTTACCCATAGGCCTATGTTATACATTTCATATAGGCCTAAATTCATTAGTTTGTTTGCCAAAATTTTTTTTTTTTTTTTTTTTTTTTTTTTTTGCTGTTTCATTCATTTTAAAGCAGTTTCTATTTTGCCTTTAAACAAAATAAACAACTTTAAATAGCCTATTTTAATTTTACAGATATGTTGTGGAAGATTAATTTTTGTTTAGTTTTGACAGAACTTCATATTTAATATATTTTCAAATCCCTTGCCACTATTTATTATGTTCGTAATTCCACACACGACGCGACAAATCGTGCTGTCCTTTGTCGCGTCGCTCGCGGTGGGGAAATCCTCACCCCGCCTCCTGTAACACGATCAGCTGAAGAGCCAACAGAAACCACGCGCCTCTTCATTCACTTCTTCTGCCTCACTTAATTCATCCAGTTGAACACAAGGAACGCGCGTGCGGGGATGTGGTGGATTCAGTCAGGTCGCAGTTCTTTCGCGGTCTCCGCTCTCTTTGGAGTGGCTGTATGTTTGTCCCTGTGGACGCGTGTGGTCCGGTGTGGGAGCTTTGCTTGTTCGCCGCCTGAGGCGTCAGTACAGGAGCTCGCGCGCCGCTCGGGGGTCGTGTTTGAGGGGAAGCTTCAGGAGGAAAAGCGAGCAGAGCGGAACTGGACTGAAGCGCAGGGTGAGTCGCCGGTGAACGCGTCGCGTCAGGTGCGAGTCCGAGTGCAGCAGGTGTGGCAGCTGAAGGCAGGAGGGCTGCTCAAGGACTCTGTGGTGTCTCTCATCTGGTTTGAAGGTGGCAGATGTTTCCAGCTCAACACCGGGATCCGGTACATGTTCTTCATGGAAGCCACTAATGACACGTCTGTGTTCACGGCAGTTTTCCCGCCGGTGGAGACCAAGCGCACCGTGAGGAAGGATGTGAGTCAAGTGCTCTGTCAGGACTGCGGTAAGACCCTTACAACTGCCTGTTGGAGATTTATATGTTCATATGCACGTGAGTTTGGTTCAATGACACACAGCAGCAAAACTAAAGTGGAACTTTTTTGTGTTTTGTTTTGTCTCCTGACTGTTGATCTTGGTGCTGATGTGGAGCTCAGGGACAAGTACATTTGATGCTTTTAGATGGTAATATCATGGTACTGCTGAATGAGACATAGTATTTACAGGACACTCCAATATTCTTCAAAGAATACTGTGGTAATGTCCTTTTCACCTAGTGGTGGATATTTGTTGCAGAGTGCATTTGACCAAAATATTTTGCTATCTGATGTTCATTTAACAGAGTATAGCATAGCCTACATCCTCTGAAGATCTCTACGTCAGACAGGCTGCTGTCAGAAGGTCTTGTGTGTTAGACACACTATTGTATTTAAACTTGTTTGAACAGCTTGACATGATGGATGGATGCAATGGGTGGATGCTTGTGATTTTTTTTTTTTTTTTTTTTTTTCTTCTCATTTTTGGCACTCAAGTTCATGTCATGCAAAATAATTATTCAAAAGCTGGACTGTCATTGCCTTAAATCTGTGTTTTTGGCAGGATTTCTGCAGAGATTATTGCCACTAATGTCATCACCAGATTCTGAAGGATTACACAAATTCCTTCTTGTAGCCTCTGCATTAAAGCTAACCCTAATGATTTGAGCTAGGAGACATTACAGGAAGCTTTTGGCTTGATGGTGGACTCCTGCAGAAAGCTGTCAGGGTTCATTCTGATTAGCTCTAAATCATGTTACATCACGCAATGTTTGTAGAACCTCTGTGTTACAGAACGTGAGGTTGAAAGGTTAGATGAGGTTTTAGTATTTTGATGAACAATGAACGGCATCTAAAGTTAAATATAATTCTTCTACTTATCATTTGCCTGCTATAGTTTAGGCTTGTGCATTGCCTAACATTCTGACTTATGTCTGCTAGCATGGCTTGTTGATTTTGCTTGGTGCTTAAACACCAAGTATAGTTCAATTTTAGCATGGGCTACACAAGTTGTAATACCTTTTGTATGTTCCGTACACATTTATTCTTTCACTCTTTGTTATGTGCACCAACAGTCTTGAAGTTCTGGCACTACACATCAATCAAAGTGAACCAGTTTGTTTGGGTTATTAACCGTGTAAAGCCTGACATATGAAATAATAGTCAAAAATGTAATGGCAGTTTATTGAAACCTTACAAAATAAAACAAAATAAATAATAAATAATAATAAAAAAAAATTTTTTGAGTATAATATTTGATACATTAGGCGTTTATTGCTCATATAGTATGGTATAGGACAATGTGGAGCTCATACTCGGGTAGAAAAACAAAACGTAATTTTAGTCAGAGCCCCAAACTGAACACAAATATGCAATTTGGTGCTGTAGTCAAATAGCTTGTAATGTAAGTCAATGAGATCTTTATTATAGTATAGATACTTAAATAAAATGCATTTAAATATCAGGTGTCACTTTATATCTACCAATAATGTCTTTGATGCTCACATTTGCTTTTCTAAAAGAAAAATACATATAGACAATAAAGTAAACCTAAGTTACTTCAGTCTAGTAGGTGTTCATCTTGAAATATTACTAAAAATATAAAAGTTATTTTTATGTTTAGTTTATAAAAATCAGTAAAGATTTCACAGCAAAAAGACATGTACCATGTCCTGAAGAGGGACTTTTTTTTTAAATTATATTAAAAGCCCTTTTATTTACTAAAAAAGTATAAAATATCAATCAGACAATAGAAGGTAAGTTTTTCTGCAAATTTTTGATCATGTTGATCATTTAGATGCCTTAGAAATTTGCGTATCAAACATACAGATACAGTTGACTTTAAAGGGTTAATGGTTAACGATTATTAGACCAGCAACATAACAGCATGTTTGCGATTGAAAACTGAATATGTATTTTTGCGATTGAGCTGCCTTTGTTTGAATTTGGCAAGATGAAATCCTCCAATTCCAAGTATTGCTTCATCGACTGTGTGCAGCAGTAATGCTGTAAGAAGCTTTGAGATGTTCATGAGCTCAGTGTTGCGTTGTTTTTCTCACTCGCATAAATAATACAATATATTCAATAAGTTGTTAATCTTGAGTGTTCATGGAGCATTCCAGTAGTGCTGGACATTACACCAATGCAGTGTTGTACACAGATGCCTCTCAAGTGTGTTTAATAACACTGTGCTGCTTTTGTTGCCATGTGATGAGGTTAGTGAAGGTCATTCACTGGTCTCACCGATGGTGACACAAATATTCCTGTGAGTGCGTCTGCTGTCTTTTAATCTCAGTATTGTGAGTTTATTTACTTCCAGTCTCTTATTTACCTTTTCTTCATGACCTGAGATATCTGTCCTCTTTTTGCATTAATATTATGAGAATTTAATGATTAGAGTTTTGAATAGATTATGGACATCTAGTCATTGTAAAGCCTTTTGTTTTTAGCATGTCAAATTAATACATTTGAAATATTGCTGAAATGATTTTGTCACTTTTTTTAAGTGTTCATATTCTTCAGAATCAGATTAGGGAAATCTCTCTAATATCGTGATATACAATACAGTTAGTAAAAACAAGAAAGGTTGCAATAATAATTTCAGGGACAGGTCATTTATGTTTTGTTAAATACTTAATATTAGTCATATTTAAAGCACTGATTTTCAAAAACTTTTTTTTTTTTTTCAATTTCTATAATGGCAAAGAAATTGATTGATTTTAAAGGCTTTGACTCCTAAGGGAACTACAAATTCCATTCTTCTGTCAGATAATAACATTATTCATTTTCTTTATTAAAGCTTATTGATTTACAATTGTCTGTAGGAGAAGGTATTACTGAATGGAGCCTGGGTTTAGCTGAAGCAAAGTGGAATACATAATGAAGATGAGGGGAAGAGAAAACCGTGACCTTCTAGCACATTGAAATGCAGTTTAAAATTGTTTAAGTCACTGCTGCTCTTGGACTGTTATACATCATATAAGTATAAGTTGGGTTATATAAAGTTTTTTTTTTTACTTCATTAGTCTTTTACTTGTTTCCATTGTTTTACTACAGTGAATAACATGACTTACACAAAATCCAAAGTTAAGACTTCAAAGAAAAATTGTAATGCCATATAATGTGATGCTCACAAACAAGCAGTACAATTTATTTAATAAACTTTTTGTTTAACTCTAATGGAATTTAAATTTTATTGAATAAACTTGAAGCTACAGAGTTTAATTTGTTATATTTTGAGTATGTACTAGAGATAGTTTATTTGAAGGACAGCACATGAGCTGGATCTGTGGCAGATGAATATGAGAGCTGAAGTTAAGTCTGGGCACATATCTCAGAAGGGTTACAGAGATAGCCCAGTCATAATCCCATGTCCTTTCACAGATTATCCCATAATCCCATCTTTATTCTGCATTCAAATGGCCCACATTCAACATGAGCTCCTAGAACACCAAAAGTGTGACGCCCTGCATTTATATGATGTTGTTTGCTATCTAATTGCAATTACTAGTGTACTTTAATGGGACAAATTAGTATTAGAATACAAAATAAAATAGCCTGGATCTGCATTTGTATTATGACTTCAGACGTCCCACATACAGTTGCTTATTTTTTAATTTTTTTTTTTTTTTTTTTTGTCCGGACCAAAAGAACCAAGAAAAAAAGTGTAAACACACCCCAATTAATGTAGTGTAGTGCAGAAATTCTCACCTCTGGCCTTTAAGGGCCACTGTCCTGCACAGTTAATCTCCAACCCTGTTCAAACTCACCTGAATCTGAAGCTAATCAAAGTACAGGCAGGTGAGTTAAAGTATATGAAATTTATAAAAGTTTACAATGCTTTTGCAGATGAAATATAATGTGGATAACACTGAATAAATATCTTTTCATCAGGCTACTGATTATTAATCACTCAAACCCCTTTATCTAAACCGCTCTGCTTAACCATCGGTCTCGCATTGTAGTTTTTTTTTTTTCTTCTTTTTTTTTTTTTTACTTTTTATTCATGTTTGTAGTTCTAATCAAATCCTTGTCTAACCTGCAGTGGGTTGTAGGCAATATTAGCCATTAGAGTGTGCATGGATCTTCTCTTTGAAGTCTAACCAGTTAAAGTGGTGAGTACAGTAATTTTAAATGGGGAAGTTTAGTTCAGACATTTGTTGTAAATTGTTACTCATTTGGCAAGTTAAATGGGAGTTATATGAGAAGGGAAGAAATCTGTCTTTACCACTGGAAGTACCCTGTATCAGTTCCAAGTCATACTTATGAGACTGGCAAATGCTCCATCCACATTTCTAAGATTTGTGGAGCTGCTGTTCTGGTCTGCGCTGAAAAATGTGTCATCTGTCTTGATGATCTGCGAGTGTTTAGCTGGAACTTTACAGAACAAACCAGAAGTCTCAATAAATTGCTTTTGAAAGTTAATAAATGCCACTTTGCACAACAACAAATTTCATTCTTCAGCTATGACAGATATACAGCAATGGTCAGTGCGGGTCCAGAAAAAAATATCCAGGAATTGTTATTGTGGACTCTGACATTTTACATACTGTGGTTAGTTTGACATTAACCAGTGACAAATGTCAGTCAAGGTCATCAGAGCTTTGTCACCAAGACTTGGTGATACACAGGGCAACTTTTTGAGCAATGTTGCTGGCAATTTTTGCCGAGCGATGTTGCTTGGGCACTTTCCCATTTAGAATAGGCAACAAATTTCGATCTAAAGTATCCAGATGATCTAAAGTATCCAGAATTTGGTGCCTATTCTAAATGGGAAAGTGCCCAAGCAACATCACTCGGCAAAATTGCCCGGCAACATTGCTCAAAAAGTTGCCCTGTGTATCATCACCTTTACAGACATGGTTACAGATAGAAACAGGTTGTCAGATGCACCCCTGTAAGGTGCCAACAGAGGTCATAATTTCCAGATATGTGGAATTTGTGACAAATGGATTTCACCATTAACCACAATGTTCCAGCTTACCGAATACTCATAGGTTGTGGCTTTGCTGTTAGGGCCACTACCACACTTTAACAATATCTTCCAGCATTTTTGCAGCTCTGTTTCAGTGAATCACACAGATTACAAATTAGTGCATGTTTTGTGAATATTTTCACCTGGCACTAAATTAGACAGTCACAAACAGTTTCTTTCACCTGAGGCAATATTGAGATTAGTAAGATTCTGTTAGAATCAGTGTCGGATGGGACAAAATAATAATAATAATAATAATAAAATTGCAAAATATTATTTCAAGTCTGCAGTTCAGAGAATTGTTTTATATCTGGTCTTGATATCTGTAGTTGAAATTCTGAAATTCAAGGGATTATAATCATTTGATCCAGATCCTCTCTTTTAGATTACATATGATTCTGATTCCAGTGTGCATGATGTAGATACATTTTGTTGTGTCTTAAGTTTTGATTAAAACTCATGAATTTGATTTAGTCTTTTGTGTCTCTCAGTCACCTTCATGTAGCCAGTCTTTAGGATATTAGACAGGAAGGGGCTCTCTGACTCCATGTACAGTGATCAACCACTGTTTTCTGTGCTGTATAGGAATGGGAACATTTTGAACCCAGAGGTCATATCGCAATAGACTGGTGTGCTTGCTTACCTGTAGGTCTTAAACTAAATTGGAAGTGACTCCTCTTAAAAACACATGGGTTGCAGCTGAACTCGGCATGATAGCATCTCTCCAGGAGGATTGTCTACACTAGAATGTCTACTCTACTGTTCACACTTAGCCTGCTGTTCACTACAATCCAGCATAGATCTGTTGTTAGCAGTCCTGAATTTTTAGTCATGAAAGCATCCCCAGAATATAGAGACATTGTTTAGAGGGAACAAAACATTTTTCACGTCTTCACAGATCATATTTACTTTTTTCACTTTTCATTAACAACCTACAGCAGGTTTGTTAATTAAATATTTAGTAGTGCGTAAGTTATAAGTTAGTGCCTATTTACGTCAAAACTAGGCTAAGTTGTAACTTACGCACAGCTGGTGTACTTAATTCAGTGTGTCCACAAAAGCATTTATGTGGAGTCAACCCTGGTCCTGGAATACCTCAACACTGATGTCTCTCTTATCTAACACACATATGTGAGGTCTTGGAATATCTTCTCTTCGGATTATAACCGGAAATAGTAGACCATCCGGGTACCTTTGGAATACTCATTTCAACATACTACGATTTGGGCCCTGAAACTGGCATATCATTAGTTTCTGTGGAGGGCTCTTAACTGATTCATGGAATAAAAACAAACTAAATAGAAAAAAATTAAGTTTTAACAAGAAAATGAAAATGAAAACCAAATCAAGTTTAATCGTTCTGAGCAGAAACAGTTATTTGAAATTACCTTTAACCAGTTAATAATGTTATTCTATCATTGTTATATATTTTAGTCCGGCAATCAGCCAAAAATGGCCATTCAAATAGGGCAGCCTATGCAAATGTAGCATTGATGCATCCATCGTGAGTGAAATACCCATGCTCCGCTTGAAAGTAATCATAGGCAAGGCTTTTTTTTTACCATTCTGCCACAACTGCATTGGCTACTGTGGCTTTTGGAGCTTAGGAGTTTTTCTGATTTTGTATATGTCAGCAATAATTAAAGAGCTACATTTGAGTGAGAATAGATGGCAGGTAATATCCAGTATAGTGTGTTATGTCACCTTATCCTAGTACCCCAAAGGCTTGAGATTAAGAATAAGAATATTTCATGCACAAGGCAGATTCTGCCTCCACATTTAGCACAGATCCTGTATACCAGTGGTTCTCAGTTGTTGTGAACAAATTTTTGTGTTCTACAGTATTTTGTTGTAGAGTTGGGATAGATTGATTGACATGATGTCATTCTAGAAAACCATGAACAAAGCTACTCAAGGTAAAAGAAAACATAAAGATATATGATAAACATGTTTTTTGTAGACCACAAATGTGGTGTGTGCCATGAATAAATAGCTGGCAGTGAAATTTAATTTCTTTAATGCTAATGAAAAAAAGATTTAATTTATTATTAAAGGTTTTTATTACCAGAGGGGTTCTGTTTGGTGAACAAAAGGGACAGAGATTCACCACCATGACCTCCCTGAATGCACCAATATACACCCATTCCTGTGAAATTTAACGACAGCTCTGCACACTGCTGCAATAGTGTATAATATATACTGTATACTTGATAGCAGTACTTGACCAGGAGACTTGACCAGTAGTAAACTGTGACTCTTAAACCATGGCCCTCTCGCCTCCTTCCCTCATCACTTCAGCAAAATATGGTGACGACTGGCTGGGCTGCAAAACGTCTGACCGACACCTCTTCCTACCACACAAAACCAACAGTAAAGCAAATTATCAACAGGCACTTCCACATCATAGACAGTGAACAGCGAACGTGGCATTTTGGAACCCATCACCACCACAAACAAGCAATGTTGATAATAAATAATATCATTTGACTGACACAGCAGCCAATTAAATGCATATAACAGACTGTAATAAACTTAAAGTTTGTTTGGGAAAAAATGTCACTATTATGCAGAATTGCAGCAAATGTGCATAATGGTCACTGAGTTGGTAAATTTACAGATTGAACAGTGATTCTGCAAAATAACTGTTTTCTCAACTAAAGCTTAACATAAAACAGTGGCAGCGGCGGCTTGCTATTGCTTGGTCCTCTGTAATTTCATATCTGGACCACCAATCACAGAGCTGAAAGCGTTAAGGCTCAGGAGTACTTTATTTTCCACGCTCCGCACTGTCTCGAGCACAGTTTAGCATGCGGGCCTTTCAAAGTGTACTCCTTTGGCCGTACTGGATTTTGTTTAAGCGCTCAAGTCACTTGCACATGTGCTGTTGTGCATACACTGTCCGCACGGTCACCAAAATTTGGATGCAAGCAGACGGGGTGTAAGAGTGTCTGCGGACCCTCCTGATGACGAAAATTACGTCACATGGACAGTGAGTGGACTGTCGCGGAACGTAGACAGCCGAAGTATACTATGAAGTAAACTCAGATGCTTTATTTCAAGACATTTGTCAGGTTTTTTTTGTAATTACAACACTCTTGTGTAGGAATCAATTATTACGCATCTGATCCCAAGCGTCTGTTGCTAATTCCAAAATGTCACTTTAGAGCTAGTAATGGAGGCTTGAGCCACTGATATGAGGGCTAATGCAGTTGTTACAGAGAGAGATTGATTGATTAAATGTCTGTGAATTGCCTGTCTGTGAGTCTGTGTGTTTGTCAACAGTTTGACAGCAGTGTATCTACAGTAGTAGCGGAGTTGTATATTTAACTGCTTCAAGAACAGCGACTTTTCAACATTGCTAGGACTGTAAAATGTCATGTATTATTTTATTATTAGTAAACTATTTTATTGATAGTCGGGGAAGCATTGACAAGAAGTTTCTGTACACGTGTATGTTTCTGTGTGTGTGTATATGTGCTGTATATGTGCATTTGTATGGGAGAGAGAGCGGAAGAAGGAGAGCATGTTTTCCATAGATAATAAAGGTAATTTTGTGGAAAAACAAGGATTTTTAAACTATTGTTTGTTATATTTATTTGTTTGGTCAATGTCTTATGGGTTTTGGTTCTTTTGCTGTTGTTGGCTGTAAGGACCTTTTAAAATAACTGAAATAATTTGGCGAAGTGATATGGAATGGTAATGCGATCAAAACCTGCCTGGAACTTCTTTAGCTGTGTGGTTACTGAAAATTATTTGCACACCTTAGAATGATCAACCAATCAGAATCAAGCTACGGAGCTCCGCACATGACATGCAGGAAAAAAATAAATCGTGTGCACGTTTTACTAAGTCGTTCCCTTAGCAAATCGAGGGAACGAATTAGTAAGTCGTGCACATGATTTATAAATCGAGGGAACAAATAAGTAAATTGTGCGCACGATTTATAAATCAAGGGAACGACTTAGTAAAGCGCGTGCACGATTTGGCCTACTTTTTTTTTTTCCTGCATGTCATGTGCGGGAAATGTCAATGTCAATTTCAATGTCAATGCTCCGTATCAAGCATTCAACAGCCTTGTAGTATAAATGTGAATAGTGCTTTTGTGTCTTTTTTCTTTCAGATTTAAGACTTCTGTTACATGATGGTACTTACCAGGTGCAGATGCAGACATTTTACTGAGACATTCTTAACTTTGTCTGTAAATACATAGAAATGTAGCTTTCTGCAAACACTTGTAATTTAATATCTTATATTATTTATGTGTAATGTTAGAAAATGAATGACAAATATTTCACATTGGAGTGTTACATGGAGAATCTATGAGCCACGTGCTGATCTGCAGTTTCATCCCTGATTAGAGCTGTTAGAAGTACATACACGACACACACCTGTCCTGCTCTGGCGTGTGCCCACTAAATACCTTCCTAAACACATTTCCTCAGCTGCTGAAGACAACTGCAGATCAGGCTTCCTCTCGCAGCTCCTACTTTACAGGATCATAAGAAGTCCATTGTTGCAGCCATGTTCAAATTTCAGGGGTTTATGCTCTGAAATTCCTGTCGTAAAATGCCAAGACATTCAGCAGTTGATTTATCCCGGATTCGTCTTGCCTGCAGTAAATTATATCCATTCTGATAGAGCTTTTGACAAAATGCATTTTGAAATAATACATAGGGAAAAAGAGGAGAGAGATTTGTTGCTTTCTTTTCTAAGATGATAAAAAGAATCTGTTGATGATTAAGAAGTTTTAAGCCACAGTGATTTTTCAAAGGAATGGATTTAATTAGCCTGGCATTCATTACCATAGCAGGGTTTTTCCAGCATTGGCCCTTGGCCTTATGCGTTTGTCCAGTTTGTGCCAGCTTTAGGTGGGTAGAGTAGCCAAAATCTTACACAAGTAAAATCACTCAAAAGACCTTCAGCAGTTTTTGTCATGTTTTGTTGTGTAAGGGAATGGTTTTGGCTGTGTTTGTGTGCATTGAAATGAGCTGTGTTGTGGAGATTCTTTTAATTGTTTCAAGGATGGAGACTGGTGTGTCTCCAGCCAGGTTATGAAAAAAAATCAGCAATGAGCACACCACTTACAGCGTGAGAGTGTCAAACTGCTAATGGACTGATCTGTGTGTTGTCGTCTTTGTTTTCAGTTAATAATATTTGTTGTTTTCTGACAATTTCATTAAAATATTCAATGGATGTTTTTGCATGACAATTTTACACCAGTGGGACCAATTTTAATGATCTTGCCCACAAACCCACAGGTCAGCCATACTCTTAATTGTCATTGAGTTTGCATTGATATTTACTGTACATTCATATGTGAGCATGTGTGGATGCTAGATCAGTCATGATGTGTATGTTTGTCTCTGCCTGTATGAGTTGCAGGAATCATTCAGGCATGTGTTCTTATCTGGTGGGTTCTGAGCTCTAATGGATAGTAGCAGCTGCTTCTTCATCTCCTCCAGACACAAACCACCATTGTATAAATTTGCTCTCCCATTCCAGTACATTCCCTCACTGTGGCCTAAACTGACTCAGCTCAGTCTGAACTGTACACTCTGAAAATGCTTTAGAGTGAAAAAAAAAGTTTGCAAAAATACAACCCCATTTCCAGAAAAGTTGGGACATTTTGTAAAATGCAATAAATCAAGAATCTGTTATTTTGTTAATTCTCTTGAAATGTAACTGACAAAAGTACAAAGAAAAGTTTTCCAAAGTGTAATACATTTTGTTATTCAGGGAAGAATTCAGGTGGGAACCAGCAAACATTCAACTTAGCTTTAATATATAAAATAAACAAACAAAACGAAAGTAAAAGAACGTAAAATAGTCCAGGCCTGGTCCTCTCTCATTCGTCACTGTGGTCGCTCCTCCCTTTATGCTTCTGGAGCGCTTCCGTGAGAGATACGAGACCGGTGCAGTGCGCAGGTGACACTCCTTAGCAATCATGGCACCAGCCTCGTGCCATAGCCACTAGATGACAAGGCTGCAACCGTTAGCCAAAAAAGCGTAATGGCTAATGCTGCAGCTGCGGTATATATTGCCAGTACGCAGGAAAGGAGACCAGAGGCCATTAAACAATAGGCTGAGAGGTGCCGCACGTGATTAACTTAGCCGTTACACTTTCTCCAATGGTAAGATATACAGACCCTCTCATATCCCTATAATAATACAGTCTCTGCTCCCACCGTTCTCTCACAGGTACAAAAGCAAACATAGGTCATGGTATGGGGGTACATCAGTGCAAACAGCATGGAAGACAATGCTAGGCCTCATTCAGCACATGCTACAACAGAGTGGTTTCTTAGATACTCGTCTACACTATAGAGTGGATGTGCTTGATTGGGCAAAAATTTGTATCTTCAATTCATAAATGATTAAAAAGTATAATTAAAATGAAAGTGATGTGACACAGTAGTAAACATACCTCTGTCCCAACTTTTTTGGAGTGTGCTGCAGCCGTCAAAATCAAAATTTGTTTTTATTTGCAAAATACAATTAAGTCGGTCAGTGAAAACTGGCGTTTGGAAAATTGGAAATCAATTGTAAATCTTTTCTTTGTACTTTTGTCTGTTAAATAAAGTTTAACAAATCACAGATTATTGATTTAATTGCATTTTACAAAATGTCCCAACTTTCCTTTAGTTCACCCAAAAATGAAAATCATTAATTACTCACCCTCATGTCGTTCTACACCTGTAAGACCTTTGTTCATCTTTGGAACACAAATTAAGATATTTTTGATAAAATCCAATGGCTCAGTTAGATCTCCATTGACAGCAATTTAATTAACACTTTGAAGGCCAAGAAAGGTAGTAAAGAGATATTTAAAACAGCTTGCATCGTGGTGCGTCTGGGACTGATACGGAAGAGAAGAAATTGTTGAATAAAGTCGTTATTTTGTTTGTTTGGCGCACAAAAAGTATTCTCATCGCTTAATAAAATAAAGGTTGAACCACTGCAGTCACGTCGACTGTTTTAAATATGTCTTTACTACCGTTCTGGCCCTTCAAAGTGTTATTTAAATGGCTGTCAATGAAGGCCTCACTGAGCCATCGGATTTTATCAAAAATATCTTAATTTGTGTTCAGAAGACGAACGAAGATTTATGGGTGTGGAACGACATGAGGGTGAGTAATTAATGACATAATTTTAATTTCTGGGGGAACTAACCCTTTAAAGGCAGGTCAATATTGGTATGATGAGACTTTTATAATGTGGTACATTTGTAGAGGCGGCTGAGGTGAACATGCTCATATATTTCAGAGCCATTTCATATTGGTGCTCTAGACCAGTGCTTCTCAAACCTGTCCTGGGACCCTCACCACTGCACATATATTTCCCTCATCTAACACCTGATTCAAGTCAGTAGCTCATTAGTAGAGACTGAATGATTTGAACTGGGTGTGTCCCATCAGGAAGTTGTACAAACTGCAGTGGTGGAGGTCCCAGGACAGGTTTGAGAAGAAATGCTGTAGACTGTTGATCTGTTTTTTGTTATTATGTTGGTGTGTGTAGTCAGTGACCGTCTCCAGGTGGCAGTGTTGCACAATAATGAATTTCGTCTCGCTAGGATTGTATCTCCTTAGTTGCCCATATGAATGTGCCAATCACAGTTAGCAGCAGGGGGTCAAGGTTTGGTGGTATCTGCAACTGTACAGTTTTGTGGGCAAAAAGCATCTTTCTCCATTGATGGCCAAAAGTATCTGTGTATTCTGACAAAATCTAATTCTTAGCAAACAACCTACGTGTTGCTAATATTTCTTTACACACTGTAAAAAATGATATGATCAGTAAGTCATGACAACATGTTTTTACATCATAAGCAATTTATAATAGTTATATGAGATTCAACTCTATTTTTTAATTCAGCTTAATATAATTTAAGTTGAAAGGACTTGTACAGCCAATTTGATTATTCTTAAAAAAAAATTAAGGCAGCTACTGAACTTAAGTTGAAATAGATTTTTTTTTTAATAGTGTGTTATATTATTAAGTAATATAATAATTTGTTTTCAGTTTGAATATTAATCAGCTATAACAAGACTACATAGACTTTTACATAATGGAAGAAATTTGTCAGATGATAGGACATTATCAGGCAGTGACAAATTAGATTGCATTTCCATTTAATAATTTAGCATAGCCTATACTTTTTGCCAAAGCAGCTTACAAATGAGGAATATTAAGACATAACAAATGAATCATTATGTGACAGTAACATTAGAGGTGCTGCAGTGCATCCAAGTTGGCCAGAAAGGTACAAGCTTAAACAGAGATGTTGGTGTTGAACAAGCAACAATAAACAATGATTAAAAAAAAAAAAAAAAACTGCAGTAGTATGTTAAGTTACTTTTAAAAGTAATGCATTACAATTCAGGCTGTGCGATTTAATCAAAATCATAATAAAAATCGCGATATGCGCAAAAGCACGATTTTTCTGCCTGCCCCCTCAGTGTGCAGTATAAATACATCTAATTATAAATAATTTTTCAATTATTTTTCTACTCCAGTTCATTTTTGAAATACAATCAGTTACACAGTTACTGTCATAACTTGTTTTCATGACAAATGTAATACATATGTTAAATAATTGAGACATTACCAACAGGTAAAGTAAATATAATGAATATATAAGCTAATATAGTGCATATATTTAGTGAAATGCTCCCCTCTAGTGTTCATTTTTCTAGTGAACTAACATGTTGTGGACAGTAAATGACTTGCCTGAGGTAAATGTAATGCTACATGATATTATACTCAAGCTGTTTTATTGATGTCTTTCCGTGGTTGAAACACTGGTTGAGAGATTACACGTAAACAATTCATAGATTGTCTGTTCTTCTGTGCTTTTTCCTGTTGTGGCGGTTAGCAAACAGCGTTGCTTAATCGCGCGCACCCCCTTCTGGATTGGAGTGTGGATCGCCTGTGACTGTATTTGTCATCTGATTGCATGCACTGAACACCCCTACTAGTTACTTAAAAAAGTAATCTGATTATGTAACTTGCACTACTTGTAATGCATTACCCCCAACACTGATCACAACGGCTTTTATTTCTGTAAATTCACAATAACAACAAAACATTGTGTTTTTGTAAAATAATGAAAACTAACAGGATGTGCTTTCTGACGTCTCGGTCTTAAGTGAACTGAAAACTCAGCATATACTTGCCTCACAGACATGAGAAATATATCTACGGAAAGCTTGAAATGTCTACTTTTAAATTAACCAATTTAAATCTAAAACAAATGTTCTCAGATTATGAAATCCGTATGAAACGTGCATATACTCACATCCACTACTGCGGAGATGATGAGTCAGCATCCTCGACTTGGTAACACTTTATTTTAGGGTCTTTTGCTTATTAGCATGCATATTACTAGAATATTGGCTATTTATTAGTACTTAAACCTAATTACAGTTAGGTATTAGTACAATACCTAAACTTAACAACTAACTTACTTGCTATTAATTAGCAGTAAATTAGGAGTTTATTGAGGGAAAAGTCGTAGTTAATGGTTTATATGTGTTCCATATACTAAAGTGTTATCGTCGACTTCATCTCTTGCAGCCAAATACACACAAAACACTAGTTTATCAATAAATTATTAAAATGTTCAGACAGTCTGCTTCTGTTTTTTTCATGACACATTCATAATCATTATGTTTGCTGGTGCACTACTGCAAGCTTTATGCTTACGTTTGAGCGCTGATTAGGCTATGTATTATATATAGGCAATTAAAGGGTATTATGATTTATATGGTTTATTAATATAACGTGCGATTAGTTGACTAATCGCTTGAATGACTACTAGTCATCTAGAAAAAGTAGTTGAGGGCAGCCCTAGTAAATAATTGAGAAAGTAAACACATGTTGTGTAACAGTATATTGGATCTGTGCATAAGCTCTTAAAGTGACAGTTGTCTAATAAATCTGCCGCTGTCTGCCAGTTTAATCAAAGAGCAAAAGAGAGACAAAATCCCTCACTGCTCTTGACTGAATAAATTCTGTAAAATTGTAAGCATTCATCTGTATTTAATTTTTACAATGAAGACAATCCAGTGTTATTTTACATTTAATTACTTTCTTTAAATTGTGTAATATTTCTTACCTGAGTACTACTGTTTGACCCACCTGAAAAATTCAAAGCCATGTTTATTTTATTTGTATCTTTATTCTGTTGTATAGTTGTTTGCATTGTTTCTTTATTCTTATTTCATTACTGACAGTTTATTTGTTTTTTGTTTTTTTGTTTAGTTTTTTTGTAAATTTAGTTCAGAATTTCAAATTAAGCCTCCTTGTTATATGTGCAAACTAATGCAACAAAATTACCCGTTATCTAAATAAATAAAAAAAATTAAAAAATGAGAATAAAAATATGTATGGCTGTATATATTTTGGGTTGGGCTGGGTTGGACACAATTTACAATCGCAAGCAAGAACTATCAACAGGAAATGTTGAACATCCCTCCAGCCCCTCAGCATAAACTATGATCTCACTGAAGTGCCATTACTCTTTCCATCAGAAGGTGTCTCTTAGATAAGCTTATAACGTCATACTAATGTTAGTGTGCACTCTGTTTAGTATGAAACATTTTACTATCCCAACACTTTGATGGTTATGAATAAATTTTTGCAATTTTTTGTAATCCTGACATACAAATCTAATGCTTGCTCAACATTTATGAGTAGAGAGTAAAGGGCTGGTTTTATTCACTCTATTAATAAGTGTTGGGAAAACTACTTTTAACTGAGGCTTGCCAAGCTACAAGCTACTTATAATTTAAACAATTTAAATGAACAATTAGTTCATATTTATTTTTTTTATTTAGTGATTTTCACAATTGATATTATTTAACAGCAGACAAATAGCAAATCATTTGATTGATGACTCTTATGAATTTGTGAGAAAGCTGTCAGGTCACTCGACAAAGTTAATTGACTCATGCAAGCTACTTTTACATGCAGCCAAATAATCCATTATGATAATCAGATTGGTGCTCAATTGGACTAAACAAGGCCTTCATATAAACACCTCAGTTGATCCATGTGAGCTCAATCTGAGTGAAATTTTGATAGTATGGGTGAAATTTCAAAAGGGGTGGTGTAGACCTGAAAAAGACTCAAAAAGACAATTGCAGTGCCATCATGCGTATATTTACGTACCCTTTTACGTCTTAGGATGTGTGTATGTTTATTTACAGTACATCTCACGTCTTAGAAACTAGTCAGCAGAGGAAACTGAAAATTTACTAAATATTTTCTAAAAAAGCTCTTGTGACCGATATATTAGTTTTCTTTTCACCCTTTGGTGAGGGGCTTCTATAGGTCTCTGAAGGTTGTAGTTGGAAATGCTCTCTTCGGTAAGCTGCTAAGGTAAGATATGACATGGTAAGATATGTCTGACATAGATGAGGCTATGTTGGGTATTTTCCCCTTAGAACTCTACTCTTAGGGTCTATAGGGCTGAGGCCTGTCCCGCAAGGGATGTTGGAATGTGTAGCAACCAGGACTTCCCTTGCTGTAGAGCATAGTAGCACCATCATATGAGTCACATGGGATGCGCCCATGAGGTTGACATGCTTCTGACTCTGGCTGAGTAATTCATAGAGTCACCTTATGCTATGCCCACTATGTTTGTGCATATACACAGCCTAGTGAGGTAGGCAATGCGTAGTTAGTCTCGCTGCCATACCTCAGGCTTGTCTGCGCATCTCCTACAGACAAAAGAGTTGGTGATGTGTAACTCAGATGCCCTTTAATGCTCACGGGTGTGACATCATGGACTTCCGTTTGCCAATGATTATTGGCATTTGTTTACACAAGCCTCGGACACTAGTCAGTCAGACACCGGTGGACATGTAAGTGCGATCAGACCTCTATCTGTTCAAATTGGAAACCCATTGAAATTAAGGTACTATCTGGCTGTGAAACCTCTGAAAGGTGTTAATGCGGGGCTGGAAACTCTGTAAGCAGCACATTTCCTGGGCAGGAGTAATCACGGTAACTCATGCTCTAATGGGCCAGTGCTGTGCGTTGACATGCAACACAACATTGTTAATGTGCATATTGACTCAAAGTCTCTCTCCTTCTGCATGTGGCAGCTGTGGATGCATCAGACTTCTCAGGCACTTCATTCCCTAAAGTCTTTGCGGTTTTTGTTGTTAAATGAGTGCTGCGCAGCTGTAAGTACATACTGCACAATATCCCTATGGCAAATACTTCATCCATGTGCTTAAGAACAGCCCTGAAACCTAACAATTGTTTGATTTACATCTACAGTTAATGGTTTGCTTTTTCTTCTGTCCAAAAGAAGACAGAATCTGAAACAGCTGAAACATTAACATTACTATAAACGATTAAGACTAGCTAAGTTTTATTTATGCTGATTTTTGTTTTTGTTTTTTTGTAAATAGTGTATAAATAACACTATTTGATAATTATTATAATATTTATTGTTTTGAATTAGCTTGAATTCTATTTAGCTTTAATTTATTTATTTATTTTATTTCAGGTTTAGTTTTAGTAATTTTAGTACTTCATCTTAAACATATTTATTTCAGGGAGGTACCATGCAACATTTGTAACTTTCATTTAAGTTTATCATTTAATATTTATATTTTGTTTCAGGTTTATTTCAATTACAGAAAACAATATTTAATAGTTTTTTTAATAGTTCAATAACAACACTGTAAGCATATGGCCTAAAAATGCTGAACTGGGCCTCAACTAACTTATTTTAGATCAGTTTGAACACTAAAATATCTGTCATAAGATCAGTGCTCCTTTCTTGCATAATGTACAGTGGCATCAGCTCATATACATCCGTATCTTGATCCGTTGCTCAGTGCTTCCAGCAGAGGGTACTGTCTTCTCTTACTAACATCTAAAAGCCATAGAAGTAAGGGTTTACTGATGAATACAAATGGGCCTCAGTCAGTCTTTATCTTGGTCATTCAGAGATGTTTGAACCTTCAAAAATATCCACATAAACTTTCGAAAACAAACAAACAAAAAGTCTACAGGCGAATAAAGTTTTTAAAAGTGTAAAAAAACATAATGGAGATCTAATTAATTTTGAAGTTTTATTAAGTGTTAACAATGAGATTATGTGGTTTTTATAATCAATTAACACTGATTTCATCATTTTTTACAAGATGGACAAAAATTGTCACCAAAAAAGTCATTTGGTCTAACCAAAATTTTGGTTTTACCAAATCACAGTTTTGGTTATACCAAATGACAATATTAACAATGTTAACAGGCTGACATCTAGTTTTTAAAAGTTTTTTTAAGTTTTTAAAATATTACAACATTTTCCATGTTTTATAGTGGTTGTACCAAATGACCTGATGTTTGACATGTATATGAGCAAGTGAAAATATGAATTTTTCAAATAGTTAAAAGAAAGTTAGTTACTTTGCTTCACGACCATGTGGTCCTTTGCAGGTGTCTGAATGATTTCACATTCTGTCACATGCTATTGATTGCATGACTTGATCCAAAATGGTTCCTTTATATTGGTTACTTCGAATGACATCAATGAAATTCATTTTTTCGGACATTCTTTCTCAGAAGCAACGACTGCTACACATAATTTTAAGACCATTTTGCACTATGTTGATATATTCTGTTATAAAATCATGCCAGAATAAAAAATGCATATACATTTGTTACATTTTAAGATATTTTAACCACAAATGAAATGGCTGTATTGGCCTTTTGACTGTTAAACTGAATGACCTTTTGACACTTTAAAATCTTTAAAATACCTTTATATGTTGCAAAATATAATTAAAACCTTTTGGATTCAATAAAAGAGATCTAGTTGTACTACCTTACTACTTTGGATGTCATATCTTTGTTTTTTTTATTATTATTATTAAGGCCTTTAGACAAAAAAATGACCCGTCACGTCATTGACCCCTGTACAAAGAGATTGAGAAAGTCATTAATTTGCCATTTAAAACACACACAGTGTAGCGTGATTGTTATACACAGCAAAAAATGGGGAAAGTGCAATGGAAATGTCCAGAACAAATCTTGACTGATATCGCTGTGATGTTCATGACAAGAGTACATGGAGAGAGCTGTTTGTTTGACCTCCTTTCATACAGATCTGTTTAAAACAGATGATATTGGTGGAGATGGGTTCAGCGAATGCCCTCTAATCTGCTGTTTCACCCACGTCTCCAGGCAGGAGAATGGAAACACCCTTCTGTCCTATCAGGAAGAAAAATAATGAACTCATGCTTTCTAATGTCTCTATAAATAGATGCCACAGGCCATAAAAACAGAAAATGCTGTTTTTGGATTGAGGAGGAGGAGGAAGAGGAGGGCCAGGGCAGGGCGAGATTGTGAAGGCGGGGGTCCTGGACCCCCATAGGGGTTAATAAGAATGAAAAGTTAAAATTGGGGGGTTTCTTTCTGTTTTATGAATTAGAAAAATAATCACTTAAATGACTATAATATACACTTAAATACACTTAAATGACTATAATCTCTGTTGCATTTAACAAACACAAGCAGGCATTTTATAGGTTAAGCGTGTTTAGCTTTGAGGTTGTTAATTAGCGCTAGTCCATGAAATCAGTTACTATAATGGAACCAGTTTGGTTCCTCTCCTGTTATACATCCACTAGAATAGAGTAGCAATTTTAGTTGATGGCAAAAGGCTAAATTAATGTCTATCAGAGTGGATTTGAATCTTGGATGGTTTATATTAGGAGTATTTTGGGTTGAGTGAATTAGCAGTTACTTTAAGGGTGTTTATTAAATGCTCCATTTCCAGGTTTTAGGTTTGTTTGGTTGTCTTTCATCTTATATTGTCATCAGGGAGGGTTGTAAGAGAAGCACTGAAGTTAATCTGAAGATTGCTGGATGTTTCCTCAGGGGTAAGTGGGTTTGTTTGAAGGTCATATCCTGTTGTAAGTCACCCATCCGCCTCTTCTGTAGCTTAGTAATACACACATTACCATCTCATGATGAGAAAGCACAGGTGGTGGGCTTTAATCTGTTTGGCTTCTTCTGCTGTTTACGTTTGTCCACGTCATGTTTCAAGAGGATGCGCAGTATATCTGAGTGATAAATAAAATGATCTAACAGGTGGGGAAGGTAAGGAGTTCATTTTAGGATGGATGTGTCACTGGATATAAATCTGGTCGATATAAGTAACATCAACTCAAAATTAAAATGAACTGAGTCAAGCTTTTAAAGACCTCCTTTCAAAACTGTCTTTCTGTTCGATGTGTGCATTTCCAGATAATTTACATTGTCTGCCTGAATGTTCGCTGTTTGTGATGTTTATGATTTACAGTGAACTCATATAGGATACACAGTTGTCTTAGTTTATTATAGGTAGAGGTTGAATTAATTTATTGCAATGACTGTAAAGGTACTCATTTAACCAGTGAGATGAGTGGCAGATTAAAGAAAATTATGGACACAGGCAACAAAACTATGGCTGACCCATTAAGTGTGAAAGCGAATTGTACTCGGATCACTTTCTGTGACGCTCCGAGATTACCTTCACTGAGGGTGCAAAGATGTTCTTTTTAAAGTACCACCACTGTAAAAATATCGTTCCTACCTTTACTATATTCAGTAAGAATAACTTCCATTGTCCATTGCTTTAAGATCAAGATCTATTTCTGTTATCTAATAAATAATAATGTATTTGCTTGTTATAATACAGCAGCAATAGTAATACAAAACCACAATAACAGTCATCTGGACTATAACAAATATAATTGAATGTACCCATCTTGTAAAACCTGTGCAGTATTTATTAATCTTAGTTAATATTAATTTCTACATTTACTAATACATTAAAATGTAAAGTTAAAAAAGTAAAACACACAAAAACACAAACAAAAGTAAAAGTAAAAAATTAAAGTTATTAAAAGTAAAACATTAATGCACTGTGAACTAACCTTTAACAAACAATGAGCAATTGTATTTTCATTAACTAACATTAAAGGGTTAGTTCACCCAAAAATTAAATTTCTGTCATTTATTACTCACCCTCATGTCGTTCCACATCCGTTAAGACCTTTGTTCATCTTTGGAACACAAATTAAGATATTTTTTATGAAATTCGAGAGGTTTTTTTTTTTTTTATCCCTCAAAGAAAGCAACGAAATTCAAGAACCACATTCAAGGTCCAGAAAAGTAGTAAAGACATCGTAAAAATGGTTAAAGTGGCTACAGTGGTTTAACCTTAATGTTATGAAGCAATGAGAATTCTTTTTGTGCGCAAAAATAAAACAAAAATAACGACTTTATTCAACAATTTTGTCTCTCCTCTGTTAGTCTCCTACACAGTTTACATTGTATAGACGGTGCAGGCTTCCGTGGAAGTCAGAACGCTGACTCATTATTAAAAAAACTCTCAGATTTCATCAAAAATATCTTAATTTGAGTTCCGAAGATGAACAAAGGTCTTATGGGTTTGGAAAGACATGAGGGTTATTATTGAAAGAAATTTCATTGTTGGGTGAACTAGCCCTTTAACAAAGATTAATGAATGCTGTTTCATGTAAACTAATGCATTAACTAATGTTTACAAATGAGACCTTATTGTAAAGTGTTACCGATTTTTTGGTGTGTTTTATGGCAGTATAAACACTTCATGTCACTGTCAGCAACTTAACCTTTGTTTATATGAAGAAAAAACGTAATTAATCATAAAATAAAAGAAAACATTGACAAATTAGCCTGACAGTTCAAACAATAAAACAGTATTGTAGAAGGGTTTGGTTTGTCCACATGAATGGCTGGACACAGGGTCTCCCCGCAGAAAATTGCCCAGAGCATCACACACCCTCCACCGGCTTGTCATTGTTCCACAGTGCATCTGGGTGCCAAAACGTTACTCATCAGACCAGGCGACCTAGTTCCACCACTCCAGTTCCGATGCTTGTGTACCCAATGTAGATGCTTGTGACAGTGTGAAATACATTGTGTGTTGTAACACATTCACTGAAATATCTTTGATCATCTCCTAACAATGCCACATATTAAGGTCTGGATACATGTTGGATGCAGGAGAAATGGGCAGGAATAAAGAACTGAGCGACTTTGACAAGGACCAAATTGTTATGACAAGGTGATTGGGTCAGAGTATCTCTGAAACGGCAAGACTTGTGTGTTGCTCCCGGTCAGCAGTGGTGAGAATTTACGAACAGTGGTCGGAGGAAGGATAAACCACAAACCGCCGACAGGGTTTTGGGTGCCCAAGGCTCATCCATGCTCTAAGGCAATGAAGGCTATTCTGTCTGGTCCAAGCCAACAGAAGGTCTACCGTGGGACATACACTTTATACACTGTATCAAAGTCCTCTCGGGCAGCTATTTCAGTCATGCAAGTGCAGCTTTGAATGTGAAAGCATCACATTGCTACTGTGATTATACACCATATAACATCACAAAGGTCATCCTAAGGAGTCCCTTACCAAATGACAAAAATTTACTTAAAGATTAGCAGCGTCTTTAAAATCATTGGCATATCAGCATAGATGGCATAAGCTACATTCTGGGCTTTTTTGAAAATGTTCTGGCAAATTGCTGAAGAGCCTTCTGTGTGAATACAAGCTGGAACCAAAATGCCAGAAAATTGATCCTGACATTAGACCCTAGTAACATTACCAAGTGCCTCTGAATAAAGTCAGAACCGATGCTGTCAAGGGTGAGTGTCATAGTCAGTTCCTTTCGAGAAGTCATCGCTCTTTCATTTTTCTTACTATCCTATTTTAAACAATCACATCTCATAGAGCAGCTTGATTGTATCCATGTACAAAACGACTATTCAATTAAAGGGGGGTATAATGCTATTTCATGCATTCTGACTTATTTACACTGTTAAAGAGTTGGATTCTCGCTAAACATGGCCAAAGTTTCAAAACACGAGTTGGACATATGACAGAGTATTTCTGTGCCAAAAATACTCTTCCTAAATCCTCACGAACTTCGGGGTCTTTTTTTCGAGTATGGGCCTGTGTGACATCAGAATGGTTGGAATTCCTTGTACGGGCACTTTTCCCGGAAGAGCACGCGCGCACACGTCGACCAGAGCGAGAGAGCAAGAGCAAGCCCATCAACGCGCTTCGTTCGTCTTTACAGAAGTCATCAGCAGCGCTGCACAGGACTTGCTTGAGAAAGATTTTTAGACCACGAAATCAACAATGTCGCCAAAGAAGTGTGTTTTTGGTTGGGAGGAAAAGATAACCTTGCTTCCTAAAAAGCCAATGGAGCTGAGAGATTTGTGCTCAAGCTCAAGACTTGCGCTCATTACATTGATGCGCTCTCAATATTTGTTATAAAAATAATCATAGAAACTGATAGTTTCAATCACTTTTTTATTGGTTAAAATGAATGGAGAATATCTCGTGTTATAGGTATTTAAGTTTAACATGAGATTGGCAGAAACTGTGTGTGATTACCCCCCCCCCCCCTTAATTAAATACAAATTGCCCTTTATATTCCATATCATTATGTGAAACTGTGTTAGTGTGCAATAAAGTCATACCACATTATTAATAACACATTTGCAGTTCATGCAGGTTAACACTGTATAGAATACGATATATTGCCTGCAGGAATTTAGCATCACATGACACACAAGATGTGATCTGCCTTAAACATCAGCTGGATGATTCAACTTTGCTTGCGTTAATCATCTCGCTAACTCCTCAGTGACTCTTCTGTTTATGTTTTATATTTCATTTTAATAAAAAAAAACTGTAATGAGGCTCATATAGCGACTTTTAGAATGAAATGTATTATAGCAACACTTTCATAAACATCTGATTGTCTTTATGCACATTTTCTTGATCCATGATAATTTGAGGTCATTTGGTCAGATTTAGCTAATGATAATAAACTGTCAATAACTGATGATAGCATGCGGGGTATGATAGCACTGCCACTGAGGTAAAAAGGCCACCAAAAACACTGGCACAGGCTGCGCATCCAGAAAGCTTGTGTAGTTTGTGCCTGTGCGAGTTGTGCTCAGGTTGGGCTTTGTTGAGTGCGCTCTTCCTTCAGTTACAACTGTGTTTATTAAACAACCCAAACAACTTCACTTTCAAAAATGCTGAATAAAAACAGTCCATTATGAGCAGTACACACAGCGTGCTGGACATCTGGAAGAGAGACCGAGAGAGAGCTGTCTTCATGATTCGCCCTTTTCATCTTTGAATCTTCAGCGCATCAAGCAGAGGGCTTGTGTTTTACGCTAGCTTTCACACAAATCATAATATTTACATTATGCTCGTATAATTATAGTTTTTGTCATGTTTTTTTGGTTTTGATGACCTTTTATGGCAATGTAAAACATACACCTGCAAATTGCCTCTATTGCATTCAACACCCACATGCACAATTCAAAAAATATTTACTTCATCAAAGGTGCTTTTCTGTAAGAAAACAAAACGGAGTGAGTGATATGAAATTGGTTTGCAGTACTCACAGGGCTAGATGATGATATAAAATATATAAATAACTATAAACATAGGAGGTGCAATAGACAAGATCTCCTGTAGTGCGTATTAGACCACTGTTGAAGCATGTGAAATGCTGTTATATCAATTCTTTTGCTACACCAGGTGTTTCAGTTTGGTTATTATGGAAATAACAACTATAGAAATGTGACCAAAAGGAGTAGTGTGTATCCAAGACAACAAAGCCCAAATAAATAAGAGGAGAGCAGTCAGTGAACATTTTAGATAATGTTCTGATCTATTCAAGTTCAAACAGGCTGTAGGTTCAGACTTTGCCCCTCCTAGAAACTCACAGAAAGGAAAAGGACCTTAAAAAGAGACTCTTTTGTGACGTCTGTAGTGTTTTGTGTTGAATGTCCTTCCTAAATGTCTGAATTGTACTTTTCATTCTTGTAGGCTATTTTTTTAATGAACACTTTTGACATGATCGTCATGACCTAAGGATTAAAAGCAAAATCTGTACAGACTGTACAGTCATTATTTATATTCCTCTACAAGACAGTAGAATGACACCTCAACAGCAGAAAAAAAGAGAGAGTTATGATGATTGCAAAAATGATTTCATGGATGCTGTATTAACGGATCTAATAGATCTCTGAGTGTGGAGGGATGGCTAATAGCTTGTTTTGCATTGAGGAGGGGTTGTTGGGTCGTACGCTTTACATGTAGGCGTCATGTTTATACAGATTGTACTCACGGAAAGTCTGCGATTTCTCAGAAAAGTTCTCTGGAAAGTTGAGGTTCGCTAAGTGCCTTGAACCCACTACTATAAATTGTTTGTTCAAAAAGACATGGCGTAGGTGAATAAAAGTCACCAATTACGTATCTTTGTCAATTATTGTTTAAAGGACATGACAGAATTGAGCAATGCAAGTGTGTATTTACAACACTGTTTTGTAACGTGAATCATATTTTTAAGCTTTTTGCAAACGGGAAGGGACCCCATATCCAAATGTTGTGATTTTCACCATAATGTTTCTGAGTAATAGTACCCGTAATAAAGGAAGCTGTATGATAAATGGCAATTACTATGGTAAGATTCCCAAATGCCTGTGTGACTTACAAGTGAAATAGTTGGCAGGAAGTTGAATTTACATTATTTATACTCACATTGCATTTTAATGAGGCACATAGATTTCTACCAATATTTCACTTCTATTAGAAATTAAATATCATGCTTGCATTATGCATTTTTTTCAAAAATGTTTTTGGAGAAATATGCACTTTTTGTTCAACCCTGTTATGTTGTTTTCACCCTTGAAAAAAATTACACATCAAGATGTTTTGTGCTTTTCAAACAGAGGTATGCTTCTCTTTTAGTCTGTATTCTGTAGATATTTCATAATCCTTAACCCTCTGGTGCTGCCCTGCGTGGTGGTCAAAAATTACCAGTTTTTCTTTTCTTTTTCTTTTTTTAAATAAAATGAATGTACTATACTTTAGTTTGATAATGTTTTTTTTTTAATATTTTGTATTTTAGGGGATTTTTTATGTTACTAAATTATATTTATGCAATAGTTATAATCCATTTATTCATGTTTTCAACATTCACCTGAAAATGAAATATCCAACTTAAACTGTCATAAATCTTAAATGCTTTAGAGTTTGGTCTTTGGGCAGATTATTGTGAAAAAAAAAAACTTTAAAAAAGTTATAGAATTTTACGTTTTATGAAAAATGCACAAAAATACTATTTTCAATTTTTATATGAAATGCATATTTTCCAAAACACGCAAGAAAATCCAAGCTAAATCTAAACAAGTTGTGTTCCAAATTTGAGGTTGATATCTCAAAAAATGAGCTTTCAGTAAGATTTTGTTTGGGCACTGTACCAAAATTTTCCAGTAGATGAAATTTGTTTTCCATTTATTTCCATTGCAGTCAGTTTTGACCGTAAGGGGTACAACTGTGACTATTTTTTCAGAACCATTTAACCTTTTTGAATCATGTCCATGTCCGTGTTCACATAGCAAGTGCCAAAACCTTTACCAAGTTTCATACCATTCCGATGAAGTAAAAAAAAAAAAAAAAAAAAAAACATAAAAGAGCACCAGAGGATTAAACTTATATTGGCCTCATCAGTCTCAATAGTTCAACTTTTTTTTTTTTTTTTTTTTTGTGGTTCAAACAATACGCTTTTCTTTTAGTCAGTATTCTGCAGATATTTCATCATCTTTACACTTATATTGACCTCATCGATAGTTCAACTCTGTTATGAGAAAATTCATAGTTTTTTTTTGTAAACAGAAAAAATATTGTTTTTTGCACAAAGAATTTCAAAATGGTTTCATGTGGTACAATGAAATGTGCTAGTTTCCAATGAATAGCTATTTGAGATTCCTGTCATTTGACTCAATAAATGAAGTCTGTCTCTATTCGCTGGGACTGATCCCGTTGGATGAGCACTCGCTGTGTTCACACATGCTACGCATGCACTGGATCACAGGTCTGCAGTGGCTTGCTTCTATTGAAGCCCACACATTCTTCTCACTCCAAAATCACTTAACCGTATCCCTTAACTGTAACTGTATCTGTGACGCATCAGTCTTTGTAAAGGAAGAAGGAGTCCTGGATTTCCTCAATCCACCCGACCCCACCCACCTCAAGGAGATTCTCAAGATGACTGTGTTGCTACTACCTGAAGGGGCGAGTTTCATTCAACACCCACTGGGTGAAACTGAAAGGTTCGAATTAAACAGAACCAAGGACTAACTTTGAAGTGTTACCTGTTTGACATGACGTGCCAGTGCTTGTGCTGAAGGAAATGGCTCAGGACTGGATTTGTAGGGTAGCATGTTTGAAGTTACCACTGTAAATTAAACATTCTTACCGCCTTTTATGCCTCAAACTGATCCCAGTCAAAATATCTTTAAAACAAGAAATATATCCTAAAATATCCATAACACAGGAGAAAGTCAACTGATAAGCTAAAGTTCCAGTGCTATTACTTGTTTTAGAGAATGTATCTTTAATATATTTATATATATTTCCTGCCATGCTTTCACTCTCAGTCAGTGATAAAAAAACAAATATTTATTTATAAGCATAAAAAAGACTAAGGCCTTCCTACTTACCAATATTAATCAGCAAAGATATAAAAAAAATCAACATACGTTTATGTCAATAAGCACTAATTTAAACATTAACATTCAAACATTTCATTCTGCTAACATTTTAAAAAGGACTGCATGACTAACAAAAATAAAAATACTTTATTTTTATAAAATATATATATAAATACTTGTTTATGAATAGGCATAGATTATAGCCAGATATTACAGAAACACAGTGTGAATTGGATATAGATATTATATTGGTTGATTGAATATTTAATTGTACAGACTAAAATTTAAATTACCTTTGCTGTCATTTAACACTCGCTCAAATTCTTTAAAAACTAATAATTTAATAACACTGTTAAAGGATTAGTTCACTTTCAAATAAAATTTTCCTGATAATTTACTCAACCACATGTCATCCAAGATGTCCATGTCCTTCTTTCTTCAGTCGAAAAGAAATTAAGGTTTTTGATGAAAACATTCCAGGATTATTGTCCTTATAGTGGACTTCAATGGCCTCCAAACGGTTGAAGGTTAAAATTACAGTTTCAGTGCAGCTTCAAATGGCTTTAAACGATACCAGACGAGGAATAAGGGTCTTATCTAGAGAAACAATCTGTCATTTTCGAAAAAAATGTAAATGTATATGCTTTATCTTTAGCAATTCTCCAAATGAATATCCATTTCCATACTGTACATGCTATAATGGCTAAATTCACTTGTAGTTGTGTAAACTATATACTTGTAGCTTTATTTTACATTTATCAATGTTTTATTATTAATTTAATAAAATAAGAGAATTTTTAAATCTGCCATTTATCAGCCATAATATGAAAATAATTATCAGGCATAATTTTAATATTGGTGCATCCCTAAAGATAATGAATGACATTATGGACTAGCAGACAAGGTCTGTTATCCTGTAAGAAAACAGATATAATTTTACCACTTTCATAAGCATATTTCCTGAATTGTTATTCACTCCCTCGTGTGGAGTTCAATCAGTAGTCATATTTTTATTTTAAAACCATAGAGTTTTATATTTAGGATTTGCTTAGGATTCAAAGTCATTTGTCTTATTTTTAAAGATTTTTAGACATTTATATTATATTATATTATATTATATTATATTAATTTGTTGTCAGATCTGCTGTTGTTCAACATATTTCTTTTGAACGTATCACCAGTGTAAAGCTCTAGTTTCGGTGTTGATGGCAGGAGTATTGGCATGATCTTCTTGGCTGGTGTATCCTGACATTTGTCCCACACATCATGTCAAACAAGACCACAGACCCACATCAAACTGTGACAACAGCAGGAACTGAAATCAAGCATGTCTGGTCTTGTCAAGCGTGCCATGCTTATGTCAGCGATGTGTTGTCACATCCAAAGAGAATGTGTGTGAGAATTATGTGTGTGTAGTACTTCTCCGTTGATTGTCTTCTCCAATTACTGCCGAGTATTTAGTGATTATGACACATTTCACAGTACTTAGTTCAATCACGGTTTATGAGTACAGTATATGACAGCACGCATGTGACAAACTGTTTATACATATCAATCAGGAGACCATTAGAGCTGAATGCGATTTGTGTCTTCAAATATTAGGTCTTCAAAGTGGCTTAAATACACCAACACATCGTCCGTTACTAATTTATAAATAAAGAAGTGCACACTGATTTGTACAGCACACTCTGCTGTAACGTAGGCCACGCGGAAATCTGAGAGTTGATCCCGCCTCTCTGCCTCAGTAAAACAAACATGCAGACAGGGCAGAGTTTCTGTCCTACAGTTGGCTGGAGGGAGTCCACGCTCACACCACGCGCACAACTTTGACTGACTGACAGCTAAACGGAGTGGAGAAAACACAGATCTAAAGGCCATCATGTCTGAGAAAAAAGCAAGTAAAGAAGGAAAAAGTGGTGAAAAGAAAAAGGATAAGGACTCTGAGAGATCAAACAAGTCCGACAACTCCCCACAAGGTAAACTGCTGCTCTGTTGAGGTGTGGGAAATGTGTGGAGTTTTCAGGTGGTGTGAATGGATTGGCAGCTTGACTATTGACTAGATTTCAATAGTTTCTGAGCGCAGCTCTCTTTACTCGTGAGCTGCGCTTTCAGGTTACAGTTGTTGCAATCCAGTATGTCATTTGATCGCTTGTCACTCTGTCAAGCAAGAAAGGGCAGAAATGTTTGTAACCATTAACATGACCCACCGGTCTGGTGACTTAATGGAGAGGTTTTCCCGTTTATCACACTGGCTGCGTAACTTACAGATGCTTCTGGAGTTCAGATAGTACAGCGGGGTCCAACGTTCCTTAAAACACTGTAAAAAATGAAATGATCAATAAGTCATGTTTTTCTATTACTTTAATTCAGTTAAGTAATTTAACCATTTTGACTTTTTTAGTTTAGAAACAATTCAAGTAGGCAAGATTTTTAAAGTTGAAATGAGCCAATTTTGATTAGACTTTTTGATTTATACTTTATAAATTTAAGGCAGCAACTGAACTTAAGTTAAAGTTAAGTTGAATTAGGGGGGATTTTTTTTACAGTGAAATTTTACATTTACAAATGACATTTATTAGCATAACAATTTGAGAATTTGAGAAGTTCTCAGTGTTTGGTGCATTTCCTTTACTTTAATGTAAAGCAGTACTGAAGCTTCATGAGCTATATTCAGAATTTATTGTATTCGAGCTATATTCAGAATGTATTTTGATCTCATGTTTTTTGAATGATCATGTTCTCCAGCATGATTTTAGATGATCCAATGAGCTTCAATGGCAGCCAAATTCAGAATGTATTTTGATCTCATGTTTTTTTAATCTTAAGTTCACTGTTTATTTCCGAGTTTAAATTAGATTTGAATCTCTGATTTTCAATGTGGTCTTGGGCCCCACTATGTGTCACTGAACACACTCTTGGTTGTTGATTATTAACGTCAAGTATTAATGTTATGTGTATTAAGAGTTGAAAGTTAGTGAACCTTCCATTCATAGCCTACTTTTTAATGTTAATTTTTAATTTATTTTATGACAGGTGTGACGTATGGCAGAATGTCTAAGCCAGTAGATTCTATGAATTATCTCTTGGTAAAGATCTCATTCAGATTTCTTTTAGCACTGATTCAGTTTCACACTCATGTTGAAACACGCTCATGCCAGCTTTAGAAGAATCTCAGCCATATGAAATGAGTCCTGTTTGTTGAGTTTCAGCACGGCGTCAGCGTGCATTCGAATAAACGTGAGGAATTATAGTGTTTGAAGTATCTGAACTCTTGATTCACCCTTAAAAATGTCTGAATATCTCTCCATTAGATATAAAGTATCAAATCAACTTTTATCTATTGTAAAGAAAGATAGCAGATGCATACTTTAACATGAAAACATAATTTGAAAAGATAAAAAATAGATGTAGTGTTTAAAATGAAGATAAAAGTGTTGTGGGGCTTTTTCGTTGTAGTTAGTAGTCTATGGTTAATGCTCATCTGTGTAAATCTGAGGAGAATTTGCTTCATACATCCACAAAAAAATCACCAAAACACATATAATAATCATTTAGTTAAAGGCAATATCAAGATGTTTTCACTAATGGAGTTTGGTTCCCCCTTTTAGTTACAATAGTTTCAGGAAAAAAATCTCTGATATAAGCAGGGGAAATCAGATGACTGGCTGATCTGTCTGTCTGAAGCTCATATTAGATCATGGAATTCTTCACTCTGTCTACTGGAATGTGGACCCTGATCCGACTCAATTTTGTGGCCTAAAAAACAGTGTAGGAGTTTCCCCCAAAGGGAACACGTCTATGACATAAAGAAACAGCTGGACGGGCAGCAGCCTGGACCCTGAGATCGCGAGGAAACAGAAATAATGTTATTCACTGTTATCTGTCCATGATTTTATCAGGTTTAAATGTGTTACACATACATAACTCACTAAGTGTATTGTGTCGGTGGATGTCTCTGCTGACATCCTATGTAAGGAAACCCAATAGGTGTCCCAGCAGAGGTTTCTACAAAAATGAAGCAGGTCTATCTGTATTGCTGTCATCACTGTGCTATGCAAAAGATTCTTGTTATTAAAAGCACCTTGTCAACAGGAAGCATTGTAAGATAAGGCAATAGCCTCCTGCAGATGAGCAAGATTTTTGAGCTGCATGCTTTATCATTTTGAACTGGGAATAGGGGAGTTTGGACTGATTTGGAGTTTAATGTTTCTGATGATTCACAATAAATTGAGCAGCTGTGACTGGTTTGGGTTGGCAAACAAACACCTTCAGGTTCAGTAGAAATCAATGTGCTTCTGTTAGATTTACCAGCCCACAACTAAAGAATAAATTTCCAGAATAAATCAGAGTCTCTTTATTAGTTATTTTAACCATTCCCAAACAATTCTCACTATAATCATCGCAGCAACATTCGAGGGTGAATTTCACAGGAATACGCTAAAGTTGGAGGGCAACAAAAAAGGATTTTCTAAATAAATAAATAAATGAACATGTTCTTAAAATGTGGTCTGTTCATCTTAAGTAATTACTGCAGTACCACCACCTGCTGGTGCGGACATATAACTTCACTAATCTTGAGTATCAGGTCATCCTTCATCAGTCAGAAACTGTGTGCAGTAACAGGAAGATGTTTTCCCCCTAAGTGTCTTTTCCCAAGACTCACACTCACAGGTTTATATAGTATATGGTGTGTATGGGGTCATACCATAGATGCCTGTTGTGTTTATATAAATTTAATTATAGGGTACCACTTTAGATTAGGAAAACTATTTACTATTAACTAGTTGCTTATTAGCATGCATATTGGCTGTTTATTAGTACTTCTAAAGCACATATTAATACCTTATTCTACATGACCATATTCTACACCCCTTGATCCTACCCCATACCTAAACATAACCACTACAACAACTACAGTATCATCCTTACTGTCGATAAGCAGTAATTAGGAGTTTATTGAGGGAAAACTCCTAGTTAACAATGAATGTGTTCACTGTTCTAAAGTGTGACCAATTATAGTGACTACAAACCCTACCATTTAAACATACAGAACATTATTTAGTTTAGTTGTGTTGTGATGTTTCCACTTTAAGCTAAGACATGTTGTTTTCCCTTTCTTTCTTCAAAGATGTCATGACATGTGGATGCTTTTATTTTAGGTCATGCCCAGGGCAAGCTTTCACATATTTGTTTTACGTGGTATCATAACATATTTTACTGATATCGTTTATTGTGTGTTATCACACTGTGTGTCACAAAGGAACTTGCCATAAACAGCAGAGGCATTTCAGCAGAATTTAAACAAAATGATAAAGTTACATACAAAGAAACCAAACCATTATTTTTACAACTTGTTGATTATAAATATTGCAATTAATTGTATAAATTTACAACATACTGTATAAAACATGTGACAACATGCCCCGACCAGACATTTATGAAAAATACTTTTTGAGAGCACAGTTCAACCTTTAGTTTAAATCTGCATTCATTATATATTGTCAGATATTCCAAAATGCTATTGTATATATTGGATATGAATTAAAAAAAAGTTTTTGTGTTTGGAACCAACTATGCTCAAGAAAACCAGGCGTGTAACATTATGAAGCCTTTTAGTAGAGTCCCATCCTTCATTGTGAGGAAGTATTTATTTTAAAAATTGATTTTTAAAATAGTGATTTTAGTGATTTTATTTCAGAATGTTTTCTTGTTGTAGCTTACTTATAACTTACATATAAGTTGATTACTATAATTAGTTAATAACATAATTCCTTTTCTGTTTCTGAAATGCTTATTTCCCTAGATATAGGTTCTTAATGATTTATGTAATCTTTTTGGATATCAGAAAGCCAGGTTTTTCCTAATATCAATCTAGCTTGGTCCATAATTCATGAAGGTCCAGACTTTAAAGCTCTTGTTCTACTTTGTACTTGCCCTTATAAAAAGTTATTGTAATTGTGGCAAAGCTGTAATTACAAGACCATTGATGGCTGCTTGTTATACCATGCTTATAGGCCACTGTATATCTTTTTTTTTATTTTTTTTATTCTACAGTACTTTGATAACACTTAAGGTCACATAAGGTCACATTTGTTAACATTAGTTAATGTATTAACTAACATGAACAATGAACAAAACATTTGATACAGTATTTATTCATCTTTGTTAATGTTAGTTAATAAAAATGCTGTCATTCATTGTTCATGTTAGTTGCATTAACTAATGTTAACAAATGCAACTTTTGATTTTAATAATGTATTAATAAATGTTGAAATTAACATTAACTAAGATTAATAAATTCTGTTGAAGTATTGTTCATTCTATGAATAATAGCAGCTTAGAAACTACTGGATAGTAACTACAACATATAACTCCAGTTAAATGTAATAAATTCTTCTGCTGGTGCTCATGAGTGGTTTAAAAAGCCTTGTAATATATGTTGGTGCATGTCAGTGTTGTCTGTTATCCTCATCAATATTTTCAGATAGTGTCTTTTTTACGTAATTGACTTTCTACATAGCCTTTTGATTTTCTATAGATTTCAAATAGGTTGCAGATTTTATCATTGGCGTCATGATTAGAGAGCTTTGCGCAAATGTGGTGGTGATTCATGCACCTCAAGCAAAATTAAATAAACCGGGCTTCAGTCATGCTGCTTTGATAGTTGTGATTAGTTGCAATAGTTGAGAGAACCTTAGCGCTTATCATTAAAGCTCGGAATGCGTGATATATGTTATTAAATAATCATTCCACATGTGTTTCAATTAAACATGGTGTGAAAACAACAGTTTGTTTAATTGACTGATTAAAACCTTACAGTTAGAGCTATACTGTATTTGTTGGCTCCAGTTTGACATCAGCTCAAGTGTGTACACCCATTTTCACAATTTCAAAAATGTGTGGCTTTCAGTTGATCAGTGTCTTTATGGCTACTTCATCTACAACATATATTATATTTCACTGATTTCAGGTCTGTAAAGGGACTATGGGAATGATTTGTTGTGCATTTGTCTGCTGGAGGTATCTCACAAAGATTAAATCAAAGGGCATCTCAGTTAGCTAGACAGTTTCATGATATCATAAATCATCCCTGATGAGGGGACAATTATGTTTTCTTTTGTTGTCGTTGTTGTTGCTGAATATTACTTATGTTTTTGAAGGCAGTGCTTCTAGATTGGGTCAATGATTTCCAGCCCAAAAGCCGTCCACAACCAACCCAAAACATTCACTGCCGAAAGAATGCAATAGAATTCTATTGGCATGACAACCAATGTTGATAAGCACCATTTATCTCCTTAAAACTACCAAATGATGACACAATTTAAATATAAAAATTAATCAATTTTCCTGCCAGGAGAACAAAACCGCAGGAAAATTTATCAAAACATGGAAAATAAAGTAAAAGAAAATTAGCAAACATGATAAAACAATGTCAGGCCAGTGTGAGCATTACTATGGACAGGAGAAGTCCCATATTCAATTTTGATTAAGTCATTCAACTGTGCTCTCAGAGTTACAAAGAGTCTTCAAGTCGTCTCGCACCACAGATGTCATCCACGTATTGAGAGTTTGGTCACTCTCCCATTCTTTACTGTAGCTACAACTTATATTTATGTCACTTTGGTATTGCGATCACAAGGCTTGCTGCAATAGTCAGTGTTGACGGTGTTACCGGTGTTCAGGCTCAGCACCGGTTACGTCACTTGCCCACCGTGGCACCGCCCCTCACTGTCATTTTTATTTTTATTTAGTAAATCAAATCATTCAGTTCAGTTAGAAAACAGACACTGCAATTAAAAATTGAAAGCATCTGCTCAATGCAGCATGAGCCGAACGAGAGTCACAGCACAGATCACCAGCAGGAGTCAGACACGAGAGTGAGGAGCTGACTGACAAGATGATGGCGGAAGATTTTTGCAATATTTTGGATTTAGCTAATAGTTAAACTGCATAGGATTAGTTCATCTGCATAGGAATTATAATGAAGCCACCATTCAACCAATTGCCGCCCCCGAATTGGCGCTAATTTGAAAGTGACAGTAAAACGGAGCATTTTCAGTTCATTCAAGCTCAACTTCCATAGGAATTAATTGAAAACGCTCACTCTGCTCCTCGCTGATATGAATGCCCGTGTGGTTGTGTGCATTTTACTTTATTAGCGAATTAGCGATTTAAAAGCGAGGTGCAAAAGAGGGAACCCCCCCCCCCCCTCCAATCCCGGTGATACGGGTATTACTGGTGTTGTCACACGTCGATTAACCGGTGGGAAAATTTCCTCACCATCACAACCCTAGTGATCACTCAAATACAAGTTCAAAATCTGATCACTTATTTGCTCTAAAGACCCATCACTCATGAATCATCATGTCTATCTGCTATCGCTCTTGATCGGGCTTGTCTGAGACGTCAACGCCAACACCAGCCAACTCTGCAGTGTGTTCAGTAACGTCATGATGACTGATTGGATGGAGGACATGCACACTTGGGTTTGGTTTGTTAACCAACTGGCCTATAAAATTTAAATGTTTGAAAAATACCAAACTAATCCCAAACCAGCCCAAATTTTCACCACCTGCCCAAACCAATTTTTACCTGCACAATCAAATTCAAAACCGCCCAATCTGGCAACACTGCTGAGAGGACAGTAATGGGAGAACATTTTAATATTTTGCTCAAAAAAATTAAGCCTAGATTTTTTGACATTTTTTATGGCAACTAAGAGCAGTTTCCCCCCTACATTAAAATATATTTACAGTAGAATAGGTGGCATATGGTGAATATTGCAAGATTCACATTCCGTGGGTAATTTCTGTTTTCTGTTTTGTGTCTTTGTTTCAGCGGAACCCAAGTTAAAGAATCTGCGGAGCGTGACAGTGGAGGATGGGAAAAAGACTGTACTCAAGTGTGAGATTGTGGCGGGAAACCCAGCACCCAGCATCAAGTGGTACAAGAACGGGAAAGAACTCACAGGCAAAAGCAAACCCAAAAGCATAAAGATTAAAAAAAAGAAACAGTAAGTTCCTACTACTTAAATGTATCATTATTTTGTTCTAGCTGAATGAAGATTTCGCTTCAGAGAATATTAAGTCAGAAATTTACAGGGACAGATATCTGCCCTGTGTGTAGTATGTGGGCAGGTATTTGTCAAAGTTTAACCCAGTACAATCCAAACAGTCCTGAGCTGAGATTCTCCTTCATAATTAAAGTCTTAACCATGCAAGACAGTGTTGCAGTTTTGAGAAGCATTACTCAGATATTAGCCTCATGCCTCATATGTTGCTAATGTTTATTTTGAATTGCAATATAAACAACCAGCATTATGTAACTTTCCACAGGGGGAAAGTATCCGAGCTATTAATCAGGAAGTCCACAGAGGCAGATGCTGGTTTATACACCTGTGAGGCAGTCAACAACCTTGGAAAAACAAATACTACAGCAAGCCTAATCATCACCAAAAGTAAGAATGCATCCTTTTCACTAGCATTAAAAATCAATAAAGTGCAAATGGCCCTGGCCTACCCAGAGTGAAGCCAGAATATACTAACGGTGTGGAATTAGGCGAAACTGCAAAATCTGTTTTGTATATATAATTTGTAACGTGCATTTTTACAAATACATGTAACATAATTTCATTTTTTGCTTAGCTCATGAGTCACAACCACAATTTCTATTAATGCAGTGTGAGGAACGATTAGTGGTGTAGCTTAACAAATGCTGTTTTTGATGTCACATTTGTAATACTTTACTCCCGAGCGAGTGTAGGTAAACAACCACACTGTCGGCTCTCTCTTGTATAGCACTGGTACATGTGATTCATTCTAGTGAATCGGTTCATCTTAAACGGTCCTCCTTCTCATGTAACTTTGGAAAGTTCGATTCATTCTCTTGATTCTCTTTGTCCTAAATGGCTCATTTTTCTTTCATTTGTAATTTTTTAAAGTCCAATTCAATGGAGTGGAATCTGCTCGTCGTACTGTAGCTTTGGAAATCCTGTGGTGGTTTGCTTCATTTGGACAGTTCTTGTAAATGAATGATTTTTTTTTTTACTTTTCTTCTTGATGTTTTTTACCCTGACTTCAATTCTTCATTCATTTTAAAGCCCACATTGATATAATTACAAATAATAAATGATATAATTGGATGATATGGTCATGTTGAACAGCAAATCACCCTATAAAGTTTTGTAAAGCTTCAGAATTTAACACAATAGTTTAAACAAAGCGCATCTCATCACCTCTGTGCAACACGAGGGTCCGTTTCTGTAGGTTAAGTTTGTTTAAAATTCAAATACATTGATCCCAAGCAACTTTATTTGATTTAGAAGCTCTGTCTTTCTATTCCCAAGCCATATTTGAAGACCAGAGTATCAGTGCATCTCAATTCACGTATTTACGCCATTTTGTCATATACAGTAAATGGTTTAAGTAGTGTGATCACACTGAAACTTCCAACAAGAAGAATAGCACTTCAAATACCCGGATGATGCATTTATTTATCCGGAGTGTTGGACACTTCATGCACTCAACAGTCATTACATATTAGAAGTATGTAGTAACCATATAGCAATGCACTAAAAACCTTGCATAATACCTTAGCAACAGCATAGCAATGTCCTGGCAGCAACCAAAAGCACTGTAGCATTGTGTTTTGCATGGGCAAACACCACTCACAGTTTCCACAGAAAAAAAATCTACTTAAACTCATGCTGTCTGCTTATTTATATCCACAAATGTAATACAGCCCCAATTTTGATATTGATCATCTATTCTACTGGTTGTGAGTCTGAAAAACAGTGAGTCATAAATATCTCCTGAAAGCTAAATGGGGTTCCTCCTGCCCAGTCGCAACATTGCAAAAATGATAAGTTTTCTGCTCTGTAATCTTTAATGCCTTTTTTCAATTAGTGACAGTGCATTTGAATGATTGCCAAAAGAGAAAAGAATGAGGTCTCCTGTGTCTTCCCTCAGGCATTAGAACAGCAATGACCAGCCAGTCTGTTAATGTTAATTACTTTAAACGCCCTGATATTGATGCCTTACAAACCTAGTGAAGAATGAAGTTATCTGACAGAATACAGATTATTGCTGTGGCAAAACCCTTAGTAGAATGCTTTCATAAAGGATTGCTCATTGAAGCGCATGATTTTAGGATGTTAAACAAATTTTATGTAGTTTAACATGCTGCGCTCATTATGATGTCATACGTCCGCCACTGCTGCCATATACAGCAGAGACCAGGAGCAGGAGCTGTGCTGTTTCTCTGTGAAATGCAAAATAAAATGCAGATGCATGCAGCCCCGTTTCTGATATCCATCCACAAACATGCCCCAGAACGTGATTTCAGCTGAGAGGAATTGATTGGTGTCAGTATTGAGTGGTCCGTAATTGTCTGTGGGAAACTTTGGTGAGTTAGAGACATGCTGAGCTTTGTCCACAGAGCAGAAGCACTTGCAGAGCTTACAGTCATACCCGGAACCAGACAAAACCCAGATTCATCCCTTTTTCAAAGGCAGAATCTCTGAATGTATGGATCTGCATTTACACTTTATTGATTTGTGGGATTTTGTCTGAGTAGTTTCCCCTTAGGTTCTCCGTGTAAGCGGTCCTCTCTTGTAACGTGAGACCGCCAGCCACCATTAGACTCTTCCTCATAGACTTCCACCAAATTTATCAAAGCTTCTCATTTGACCCATTTCAAGGAAACAGTCTTTCTCCATTGCACTGATGGCACATCTGGTATTATATTCCAGTTGATCACATGTCTTTTTTATCACAATTAAAGTTCCATCCAGAGAGCTTTTGGATATTGACAAAGTATCTAATTGAAGAATAGACTTCGACATTAAGGGCAATTTTTGTGCTTTTGTTTCTTACTAAGATATACAAAGCTAAATATGGTTGTTTATGGGTGTTTAGTCCCATTCTGTACACCAGATTTTACTATTAACAAGAGTCACAACCATGTTTTAAAATGAAGCTGTCTTCAATATTCACTTCACAAATATGTCTCTGTTCACTGTAGGGAGGTAACGATAGTCTGGGTAAATCCAGTTGTCATTCTCAAAACATTTCATGTGTACATGCATAGTCATAGTTCATTTCAACACTTAAGACCTGTTTGCACCTGCTATTAAGATGCCTTTTGGTCAATCGGATCACAAGTAGACGAGGGAGATTCATTACTGTTTACACCTGGTGTTTTAATCTGTCTCTTTGTCCGCTTCAACCATTTCTGTCCTGATTTCTTTGAGGTAAATGTATGGGTTTTTTCAGATCTTCCAATCTAATGGACGAAATAAGCTCACCCAATTAACATACGAACGCACCCGGAGACAACGGAAAAACATCACAAGCTTTCGTTTCTGCTCTGACAGCCGCAAGACCAACTCCGAGCGCTGTGATCTGCATGTTAGAAATCAGGAATAGTGAGAGAACATTGTGATTGGTAGGTTTTTCGTCTTCAAACCAAACTTGGGCCTTCAGCCAACAAAGTTTAAATCCTGTTTGGCTAGCGCACTTCCCATAATGTTTTAGCAATAGGTCAGTAGGCGAAGTCTAAAGAAGGTGGTCTTTTGTGGCTGTTCAAACACAATTTGCAATCTGGTCAAATGTGTTTTTAACTACTGGTTTTTCCAATTGTGTTCCGATTGAGCAAAACGCTTCTTAATACCAGGTTGTAAACAGGGCCTTAGTTTCTCTGAAGCAAGCATCCTTTGTTCCAATGTAGTATCTGCAGCAGCGGTCAAGACCTCCACATAAACTCAAAAGAAAGTTCAGACGGGAATTACTTTCCACACAATGCTGGTGGATGCCAAAAAAACAGTTGGTCATTTGTCCGGAAACTTTCTACTGGTAGGTGGGAGGAAAAATACTGACATTTCCATTGTTGGACCGCAATAAAATCACACTAGCACCGATAAATGCTAAAATGACATCATGGTCCCATGTAAAACAATTTGGGCCAGTTGTATGTGTGTTTTGTCTCAGCAGAGATCCAGTGGCTATATATGAGCTCATGCGTAGATGTTTCTGCTGTCGTGTGGTCTGGATCAGTAAAGTCCAGCTGTACTGCAAAATAAGACATTCTGCAAAGACAAGAAAAGATGTCATGCGTGTGGTATTTGGAACCAGTATCATTCATGACATTCTCTGCATATGTCTGAATGTTTTTGTAAGTGGTCATCTGAACAGGTCAGGTTTCAATTACAGTGTCTAGACAGGTCTGTGGAGGACTGCCGATTAGTGATAGACAAAATATATCAGGAAAACAAGAGATGAGAGAAATACAGTATATGAAGAAGGCCAAACCAAATCAGAGTGAAGTACATTTTGGTGAGTGTTTCATCAGTGGCACTTGGCCGGGGTGTTGTGGGTGCTTGTCAAGGCTAAGCTAGGGTGTTCTGGATAACCTAGGGAGTTGCTTTGCTGTGTTCTGGGTGGTTAAATCCCTAACCCTAGCAATAGCAATAGTAATGCTTGACTTGATGTGAGTCAGGCTGCCCTGTAGAGAGTGTTGCAATACTGTAGGCGTGGACAGGAAGCTGTCTGATGTTCTGGAGGTGTTACTGCAGTGGTCTGTATCTCCAGTGCAGACAAGCTCTTTGTCTATAGTGGTCTCTGTCACGCCACACTTTTCCAAATGAAAGCCATTTGGGAAAAGCTCTGAAGGAGAGAACATACTGCATCTCCAGACCACATGAATAATTACAGCATGCTGAGTGCTGCACACTGCACTGCAGCAAGATCAGGAGAGTTTGGCTTTCATAGAAACATCATTACTATGATGAGCTAACTAATGCATCAGCAGTGTGACTGTGAAAGGCTTCAAGAAAGATTGCAGCCATTTGTTTCATTGTTTTATATCTATTTTGGCCTTAGACTAATGAATAGAAACATGAATGAAATTAATTTGATTTTTATTCAGATGATGAAAGTGTTAGAGTTTGATGCACAAGCCAATACTGTTGGTCATATTCACCTTATGTTGCAATGTGGAAGTATGTTTTTTTTTTTTTTTTTTTTTTTTTTTTTTTTTTCTGTCTGTGTGGGTTCATTAGCTATATAGCATTTTGTGAAATAAAATGATTTGTTTTATTATAGCCCTCTCTGATTGGGAAGTCATTTACTAAAGTGGTGCTAGATCAACCTTTACTGCAAAAAATTACTGTTAGAAAATAAGAAATTCTGAATAAATAATAAATAAATAATACTAAAATTTACTTAAATTAAGGGAGTTTTATGTTTAAAACAAATTTTAAAAATCCACCAAAATAACAAAACAAAATACTCTTTGGAAAAATATTTTAAAACAAGACATTCAAGATACATAAAAGTTTTAATATCTTTTGCAGTTTTGTTTCTTATGTAAATTTATGTCATTTTAAAGTTTAGATATTTTTACAGGAAAACAAGTCAAAGATAATGATCAAGAATAAAAATGTTTTCAGTACTTAGCATGAAACACCATTAGCAACCCATTTTACTTCTGTAATGCAGTGTTTGCCCAAGTGCAACAGGATATTCAGTGAGAAACAGTGTAGGGCAGAACTTGATTTTGAAGTCATTAGTTTTACATTTTGCTGAAATATTCAAGGCAGAAACTAGTTTTTCTTTGGAATAATTCACTAATGAATCAGTAAGCCCAGGAACATGATTTCACATTGACTTTAAATTCCTGTCTCACCATTACCGCTCTGTGTGCGTGTGTGTGTGTGTGTATGAGATGGATGATCCTGCAGCAGTGGCACCAGTCGGGCGGGCTTTTGGAGGTGAGGGCATGAACACATTCAGACGTGACGCTGTGTGTGTCTGACTCCAGTCTCACTGCTATGTGACAGCGCAGGAGAAAAGGCCTCTATTTCTTTAAAAGCTCTCAGTGTTTGTGCGTCAGCAGAGAAAGGCAACATTATTGAATTGGTGCCCGAGACCTTGTTCCGTGTTTGTTAATAAAACTCTTGCCTTGACGTGTTTGGCATGAAAAGCGTCTCATCTCCTAATGCAGCAGTAACCCATCACCTGCCAAACCGATGCTGCTTCACCTTAGTGATCACAGATTGTTCCAGATCAGATCTCTTATTCACCATTTTTAGCTGTAAATAATTCATTCAACTTCCTGTAAGAAGGATTTAGAATTTATCCTCTTTATTATGTGAGTAATACATTTAGTGTTTATTATATTTAGATAAAATACTAACACTTAATGCAATTTGTTTTAGTGCACCCTATCAAACAGTTCTTTGTTCACTAGAAAACAAAGTTTTGTGTTGACTTTGACTTTGATGACTTGTTCATTTTGGCATGCTTGGGACCCTTTTTGGCACATATCCCACATTATTAAGCCAATGACCTTCATATACAATATATATCAAAAAGGTATGAGGTTATGCTACATATAATTATTATCTGTCATTCTGATGGAATGGATTGTACATTTTCCATCATTCTCTAATTTTTTTCCCCCGTTGTTGCCATTGTCCTGAAGAAAATTAGACGTATGCTATTTCCGTTCAGAATATAGATTCAATCTTTATATATTTAATATTAACATTCAGTAATTAAAAAGGACAATCTTAGTCCACTGTAACCTATGGGGTAGCTTATTTTAAGCAGCAACTTTCTGAATCAAACTGGTTGGTGTCTTCCTTCACTAATAGTTCTATTGTTGACATGTAAACTAAGGTTAATAGTTGGCAGTGATATACAGAGTAGCTGTTTCACGTCACAGCTGTCACTAAATTGTGTTTGTAAACATGTTAAACATTCTTTTAATAAGGAATGTATATGACTTTTTCTCTAGTTGTTCCTGAGTTGGTCCAGCAGGACATTAGCATCTGTCCATACAATGAGAGTCCATTTCCTCTCTTCTTTGAGAGTGAGGGGTCATGGCTGTTGACCTGACCTTATGACCCTGCTGCACACACACCTCGTGTACATTTGATTCCCAGCCTAATGGCAATGAGACATGGGACAGCTTAACAGGCCTGGGGGGACTTAAACCCCTCAGTATCTGCTTCATTTACCCCTGCACAGGCTTTTGCTCGATGCTGCGTGTTGTGTGGTCACTAATCCCAGCTCATCTGATAATGGTAACATGTCATCAGTCCACGTCAGTATTGGAGGGCTTAGTTAACGCTAGTGGAAAGCAATGTGTATATTTGTGTGCATAAAAGAGTGAGTTTGGATGTCATCATTTAAAGATCATTCAAAAACTTACACAGGCAATGATGATGTCAAGGATGAGTCTGAATCTGACTAATGTGTTAAACAGATGGCCTCTGTCTGGGTTAACGCAATAGATTTAGAGACCCTAATGTTTCGAACAGGTGAATCTCATGAAACCTGTCAAGTCATATTTTCCCCCAAAATCAAAGCAAAGAAATTATGTTTTGCACAAAGAAAGACATTTTAGTGACATTTTTATGATGATTAAGCACATTTTCCCTCTTTAAATTCTGAATACTGTAAAAGAAAAAGAAAAGAAAAAGAAAAGCATCTTAAGCTTAAGGTTTAGTTTCAGTGTGCCTTAATTTATTAACCTGTTTTATCCTTGTAATATTCAGCATGTTAAATCATTCAGCCATTCGTTATATAATCACTTTTACGCTTCCATATTATATAATGGCCTTAAAGATGAATCACACTGTTAACTGTGAAATTGGCTTCATTTTGAGATCACTGAAGCAAATGTATCTAATGACAATGAAAGACTAATGAACAACTTGAACTACATAATAACGACGAAAACAGTTCATTAGTAAAGCCCTAGTTCTTACATTGTGTGTTAGCACAATTGATGTGTAAAGAAAACGCCTCATTATATTAAAGCACACTGATTTCCGGTGTGGCTGCAGTATTCCCTATGGAGTCTGTTCCTCATTCAGTATTTATTGGTCATGGATGGGGGTTCTGGACCGCCCGCGAACTCTCAGCCCCTGAGTCAGCGTTCCTTCAGCATGTAGAAGCAAATGTGATTATAGAACAGTAAAGGGCAAAATGAATATATACCAACATTACTCAAACAAATCAATTTAGCCTTTCAAAAATCAGCTCTGTGATTTAAAAACAGGCATTTGATTGAATGGTGCTGTGAGGGGCTCATGAAACGTTTCCATTCATGTTTTATTCTCATTTATTATCAGCGCCACTGCAGACTTTGAGTAAAGATAATACTTAAAATCTGATAACTTGTGTCAGTTACAACATCTACCAAAACAAGACCTCAGATGTCCTTAAATTGTAATTTAAATTGTACATTTGGGAAGTTGTTGAAATGGTATAATATATTTTATCTAAAACTATTTTAAACAACAGTTTGTAAATTCTTTTATAATTAATATGCATGTAGTTTTTATGGGCACATATTGATTAAAGAATGCTAAATTTTTTAAATTGTCATTTAAAATTTTTTGTTGCACTACTAAAGACAAAAATGTAATTAAAAATGGTGAAAAACTTTAAAAACCTTAAATCTTGAGAAAAAAAAAAAAAATCTGTGGACACGTGCCAACTACCTACCCATGCATATATATTGTCTACCATTGCCCACCCTGCCTTCTAGATACAGTATTGGTTATTAGCCATTAAAAAAAATATATCACTCGACCACTAATAGAAACAATAGGAGAATATTCCCCTGAGAAAGCGTCCCATCAGTGTGTGTGATACAACTCTATCCTCATCCACAGCAGAATCAATGAGAGAGAGAGGGGATGAGACAGAAAGAAAGAGAGACTGTCTCATTCGCTGCCGTTCTTTCTAATTGGATCAAGCACAGACTTGCCCGAGTCTCTGCTTTGTGCTCATAGTGTGAGAGGAGAGAGACACCAGACAGAGCAAGAGACAGAACGTGTGTGTTGGTGTGATGGATAAGGAGAGGGAGAAAGAGGAGGGGTGTAAGAAGGGGTGTGTGTAATCTTCACTCCTATCTCCTTGTCCTTCCGTGTGGTACTGCACGCAAGTCTGCACGACTCTTACTCTGCTCCGAGGAGGCAGCGCTTTGATCGGCGATACACCTGCTGCTTTCGGATGATTCAGCCGTTTTTGGCAGTGGCTGGCAGAGTGTGACAGCATGAACCGCAGCCCAGGCACACCAGCCCCCTCCTCCAGCCCTGCCCCCAGGTGAGTGCTGCACTCTCTCCGGACCTCTCTGACACGCTCTGAGGCGGGATCCACCCTGGGGCGGCCTCACACATCTGCCTCCGGAGCATATGCCTTATTTATAGACTTGCTTGTGTTTTTCTTCCTGCTCCTTTGGAGACAGTGAGAACGACCGGGGCGACAGAAATTAGAGCCACTGAAGTCTTCCTCTTCCTCTTTAGTAACGAGGTTAGTCAGTTGAGCATCGTGTCCGAGTCCCTTCCCCCTCGCTGGTGATCTGATAATGGAAAGAACACTTTATGAGGCAGCATGCCTGCCGCTGCTGCCGCAGCACTAGAGGGAGGTCTGCTGCACATCTGCTTCTGAGAGACAAAACGAGGGGGAGAGATGAAGGAGGAGGACAGCTCGCCCAGACTTGCATCTCAAGAGGCTCCTTCAGAAGCTTTATCTGAGGTCACCACAAAAGTGACGGCCGGCGAAGCGGAGGAGGACGTTCCGGGGGACGGGGACGGCGACAGCTCCGAGCATGGTCCTCTGGGATGCGTGCCTTTGCCTGTGGCCGCGTGCTGTGTGTGCCTCGATCTGGAGCGGGTGAGTAACTGCGTCCGCTCTGAAAAAATCTGCATCCTGCCTATTCTGGCCTGCTTGCTGAGTCTGGCTCTCTGCACCGCCGGCCTCAAGTGGGTCTTTGTGGACAAGATCTTTGAATACGAGCCACCGACCCACCTTGATCTCAAGCGCATAGGACAGGATCCTATGATAAATTCGGACTTTACTCAGAATCCAGAATCTGTCTCACCTTCCACGGTCACCCCGTCGACTCCGTCTTTCCCAGGACACCCCAAGGTCTTTGTGGAGGGAGAGTCCACAGCCAGACCCTTTGAGGTCCCCTCATCTAAGGTGGCCATTTTAACACCCACTGCAGCAGTGACTGTTCACACAAACTCTGTGTCTCCACCCAGCCCCAAGAGCACCTTCAAACCTGACCTGAATGGCACTGCAAACCAATATCCATCTCAAACTCTGGAATCTAACGATATTGTTCCAAAGACATGTAAGTACAATCTGTGTTCGCTTTGGGGTCATGAAGATGTTAAAAGTTAACCTTTAGGTGTAGGTCTAGTTATGTCTCAAATTGCAGTATCTGCATTGAATAATGAAAATGGTTATGTATAACCCTGACAGTACAATTTGTCCATTCATACAGGATCAAAGAACATTAATTGTTTGTACACGTAAGCAACTTGTTTCATAGTGAGGTAAGAGCCAGCTGTGAGTGCCGCTGTGTAGTATATCACTTCAAAAGAAGACGTGTTGTATCTTGTCAGTCCTGCTGCACACTCATGTGACTAAGCCCTGGAATTATATCTAACTCAAGGTGGGCGTCGATAGTGACGCAAACACCCCTTTGAATCTGCTTGACAATTACTGTGTCAAAACCAATCACTATTACCGGTAACCTGCTCACATGAGTTGCATCAGACCATGGCACACAAGTGTGTAATAATGCAGCAGTGCTGCAGTGAGAGGAGGACACTTCCTGTTGGCTTTGCTCCATTTCAAGGTCAGTGTCTCCACAAAGACTAGCCAATACCCTTCCAGAGAAAGATGATCATCAGTAATACTATCTGCTTTCCACCGTGACTTTGAGAGCTTGAAGAATTATAATGGCTGGAGGACTGCCAGACTTCCACTGGATCTCCCTCCCTTTTCTTTTTTCTTCCCATTTTTTTTTGATCAGCTCTGCCACTTTAAGTAGTGTGCAGTGATGCACTGTCATCCTGCAAGAAGTTTCCTGAAGTCAGTCTGATAATGATACTGAGAATGTCTCTGCAGGTCAGAGCTCATTATTATGCAAATACAGAGCCAAGCCCTTCAGTTCTCTGAGACTGAGATTTTTATTTAAATCCATTTGAAAGATTGGATTATCTCACCTCATCTGTCAGAGGTTAAGAAGACTGCTTATGTAAAATACTGAGCTAAAACAGAATGAACATATGCTGGATGTCTTAAATAAACCCATGACATTTTTAATTTGTGTTAAATTATAGTAATTCTGACCGGATTTAACAGTCAGAGATCTTCCATGACTCGATCTTCAGCATTTTGGCTCATTTGGTTGCAGATCCACACTTTGCTTGAATCAAGTTCTGCTGGGAAGCTCAGAGACCCTCCCACTGCAAGCACTGTGATCAATCGTCTAGGCCTGAAATGGAAATGCAATTGGTTGTGTTGGACATTTCAGTCTAAATCAATAACAGACAGCAGATCAGCTGACTAACAAGGAAGCTTTAGTTAAAGTGATTCTGAGCCTGATGAAATACATTGCAAATTTTGTGAGATTAAAGATTAGGACAGAAATATTATGAGAGACTAATGCATAATGGGTGTGTATATGCGAATCTCTATACATGCAATTTACATCATCATGTTTTGCAATAGTACTTCATTGTACTAATACATTTAAAGTGAAAATATATTAGTACATAATGCTGTTATGATTATTAAATTCTCAGAGTACTAGATTACTGTGGGACAACTTAGTAATGCTGCCTCACTAGATTAGTATTAATGTGAGTTTTTCACGTTCGGTAGTTTAGCAAATAAACCATCAAGAACAATTTTTGGTTGTATGTATGGGAATCTTAGGTTGCTAAATAGATCTTTGGATGGACAAAGTTCCTGATGTTTCTTTGAAGTTTCTTTATATCAGTGTGTTGGTATCCGGGTTCTTCAAAGCACCAGTACATAGATGATTTTCTACAGAACTTGAGAATACCAAATTCTTTGTGGAGCTTCAAAGAATTCTCTTATAGTATCAGAGTATGTGACATTAGACAGAAGTCACAGCTTCATCAGTCTGTTTGTCATCTGACTCTGGTCTACAAGTGTCTTTGAGCTCAGGTACAATTCAACCTTTCAACATCAGAGCTCACTACTGAACTGTATTAGATAGGCAGTGTTATATGTCTGGTTTGGTATGCCTTGTGCGAACGATCTGATTCCGATCCAACTGCAGTATTTCAGTGGGACTAAAGCGAAGAATCAGACTTGGCCTCTATACAATGCTGAAATTATTAATGTCCTGTGTGGTAACATCACTAGAGGTCCATACATTTTTCCTGGGTAACATTAGGCATTATAGATTGGGTGGTTGGGTCCTTTATGCTAATAGACACTGAAATGCTGCACAGCACTGAATACATGATAGTAAACATACATAAGCCATAGGTCTCTATCCCGTAAAGTGTGCTGCTTATAAATGCACAGCACTGTGAACTCATTAAATAATGTATAAATAACTTCCCATAGACTCCTGAGCTGATGGCTTTATCGATCAGTGCTGCGAGTCTCACCAACCTTTTAAAATGTCTTCCTTATGATGTCACAGACACGTTTCACATGTTCTCATCGACATTGCCATCAGAACTTGAAGACATAATGTAGATGATTTATTACTTAAGCAAGGAATAAGACTCCTGAAGAAGCGTCTTTCTGTTCTGTGATTTTGTTCTCAATTTTTCTTGAGCATTTCATGTTTCGAATTCACTTACTGTTGTTTTCACTTTATCCATTTTAATTAAGAAATAATCTGTGAAGCTGTTCATTTCATTATTGGGTCTGCTCTCTTGCTGCTTTTGTTGAATGTAATGAGGTTCATACAGAGTTCATGCCCCGCTTTCAGTAGATGAGTTCCACCCGTCGCAGCGACGCCTTTTACCTCTAATAATGAATATCTTATGGATTGTTTTTCAGCTAGACGGCAAAGGTTTCGGCTTTTTAATTGCAGTCACAAGTGTTTTATTGGCCATGTGATGTAAATGTAAATATTTTTGATCACTTCTATTTTTTCTCTTCAAACAGGGAACATATTATCATAGTACTTCTCAACTGGTTTCAAGTATCCATTTTACATAAACGCATACATAACAAAACATTTCTGAAAATCAAAACTGTACTGGTTTTTATCACAAAATTCATAGACCCAAAATGATGCAAAAGTACATGACATGACTTTAATGTAAGGCAAGTTGGTTATGAAACTATGATGGATTTTTATGGTTTTATGCTCTCAATAACTCACAGCAATAAAACACTTTGTGGTGGAGGCAAACTATATTTTCCTATCTGACTTTTTCCCCTGCTAACTGCGACCCACCTGAGCCACTAGTATACAGAGTGGGATCCAAAGGCCAAATTATAAATGCATCTTTACCTGTGCTCATAAATGTGATTTGACAATGAGGAAAATGATAATGTGCTATAATAGCATGCAGCATGTAAGCATACATCATATTTTATTAGCTGTCTCTCTGGCGTTTCCTGTCCCACGAGGCCCATCTGTACGTGGTTTGAAATGTTTCCTAAAGCTCATAAAGTCTCAGCAGCAGTCTCACACATACAACACCCCAGGACACGGCAAACACTAAAATAAGTTCTCTTTCTCTATCAAGCCTATCGCACAATCTCAGAGGAGCTGCGTTGCATTTAGTCTTACATAAAGGTAAAATTTAAAGTAAAGTTTAATTAGGACAATTCACGTCTCATTGATCACAGCATGTTAACCCCTTTCCATAACTACACCAAATCCAAATCTAAATCCAAACAGTGTATAGAGATGTGATTGTGAAATGGAGCTGTGGGGTTGATGAATTCATTACTGTAATGGAGAGAGACCAGCTGAGGCAAACATCTCTGATTTAATTATGCTGGAATGAAGTGGCATCTGGCAGTTATGAGAAAGGTAACGGTGCCATTCCGAACAGAATCCTCTAATGGGCCGTCATGTTCCATCCAGTGACTCAGCACATAAATTATAGTCTTCTGATAATATATGCTGGACATCTATCCTTAAAGCCTTTTGAGTCAACAGGTTCTGCCTCACAAATGTCCCTGCATTAGATTTTAGCTGAAAGTTTTTCATCTACACCTTCTGCAGCAATTGTTCCTGTCAGAATTTGAGCAGCACACTGGCTACACTGATCGTTAGATGTGAATTGTCTCAGACAACACACACACACACACACACACACACGTTGGTTTCCTTGTTTTATGGGGTTTTTCCATAGACTTTAATGATTTTTATACTGTACAAACTGTATATTCTATCCCCTACCCCTAAACCTACCCATCACAGAAAACTTTCTGCATTTTTACTTTGCTTAAACATCATTTACCGTGATTTACAAGCTGTTTTCCTCATGGGGACCAAAAATGACCCACAAGGTCAAAGATTACTGGTATTACTATACTTGTGGGGACATTTATGGGGCTACACCATGACGTTGGGAATACTTGAACCACACACACAGACACACACACACTTTATTGAAAATAATGATTAAGATGTGTTCACTCACATATATTCAAGGTGTAAGGAAAATATTTTATAACTGTTTATTTAGTGGCCATGCCACATAGCGTTTTAAATTTAAACTTTTCAAGAAAATAAACCACAACTAACATTTGAACTTGGCAGAGATTTGTCCAAAAGATTTTTCTTTATCGTACACATTTTTTTTTTTAAAGTCATTAACCCATATTCTGCTGTTATATAAAAAATCAATACTAATTATTTTTGGACAAATATCACAAAGTGTGCACACATATATGGCATCATTTTTGGTTGTTTTCTGTTCAACCCTTCATGGAGACTGCTGCATTTTTTTTTTTTTTTACAATTAATTTGATGGTCCCCTTTAGGTGTTCTGTTGACTATAAGTAGCGCTGCACCTACATGTGAACTAACTCTCATTAGAGTTGAGCATTAATAGACAATTAGGCAGGGCTGGTATAGGTTACTTTTCAAATGTATTTCACTACAGATTACAAAATACATTTGTAACTTGTTTCGTTAGATTCCCCAAATTTTGTAAATTAATCTAAATACTTGACAATACTTTGGAATACTACTAAGTATGTAACACAAAAAAGGTAATTGCACAGTTTTATCTCACAATTCTGACTTTATAACTCACAATTGCAATTTTATATCCTGCAACTCTGAGAAAAAAGTCAGAATTGTAAGATAAAAACGTGCAATTACCTTGTTTTTGTGTTACATACTTAGTAGTATTCCAAAGTATTCTAAAATACTTAGATTACCCAAGTTTTGTAACTTAATCTAACGAAATACGAATGTATTGTGTAATCTGTAGTGAAATACATTTTAAAAGTAACCTACCTAGCCCTGCTGTTAGGTTAGGGTTAGTAGAATAAGTTGACTTAGTTGCAAAGTTATTTACACTCAGTAGAATGTCTGGGAAGCATCAAAATAAAATGATAGCAGATTCCTCCATAGTCGTTGCCTGTGTTGCATAGTGTATACGTGTGATCCTTTTGGGTAGGGGCTTGTTCTTTTTGTTGGTTTCAAATATCAACAGCATTTACCAGAAATTGCTTACTGCACCTTTAAGCAGACAGTCTACTAAAGGCCAGATTTAATAACAGTTAGCACCACATTAAAAAAAAACTACTGTCAAGATTTACTAAAGACATGCGGTGAAAAATTAGCGCTGAAAAGCTGACAAGGTTATTTTTGAGGCTGACCTTATTGCATATGCATTTGTAGGAGTTTTCCTTTCAGACTCTAAATTTATGGGAGGAGGATATTTAAAAGAATCATGCAAGGTGATTTCCTCAAGTTTTCGCTAATCAGTTTACTGGTATTTGTGCCATTGTATTGATTTATCACCCAAAAAGCATGTCTTAAACCAGATGCTAATTTGCGCTGCTCTTGGAAGATTGCATTGGTCATTATGAAAATGATCCGGCTACATCTATGTTTTTTAATTTGTGCGTTGTCAGTAGATCACGAGCAGAACTTTCCACTCCCATCTGCGCTTTTTTGGAATTGCGCTCTCACGCTAATTTGCCCTGTTTAGTTAATCTAGCCGTAATATTCTAATAAGAGTTATTTGGCATGAAGGTGCAACAGATTATGCTGCCCCTAAACAGCCAGTAAGAACAAAATAACTGTGCTGGTCACTTTACATCTCTTCCAGTTTAAGTGGGCAGTTCTCAGCAATTAGATCTGAAACTGATAACAACAGTCTTTCAGGGATATTGAGGTGTCTGATGGTGGATTTCACCCTCCAGCCCCGTCATGTACACTTTCATTTCTACTTTGTCATGTCTTGTGGAGCCTTTGGTATCTGCAGAGGACAATAAATATATCCATATGCTATTTGGTCCTCTGCAGGCCCTGGATTGTATGCAGAAAGTTTTGCTATGAAACCTCATGAATATGTAGATATCGCATGTGTCTTTTCATGACCTTGTTTGGTGGAAGGTAACAGGATTTGAATGGATTGCCAAAGGCATTGTGGGTACAGCGAATATATGATACACTCTTGAGAACAGAACTCCCATGAGTCTCTGCTGCATAATGATATTGGTGAGATGCACATCTCTTCGTCTTATATTACAATGCACATGGACAAGGTCAGCGAGGCAGGAAACGCTACGCCAGCAACGGCTCATCTACTGAATGTGTGAATGTAACATGATGGCGGCTTCTTCTGAATCTGAATCATGATATAATAATAATATCTAACAGTGTATGTTTATTTCATTGTATATAATCATGGAGCAGCTCACTGACAGAGGTTAAATATCAGTGAGTGTGAAGTCATCATCTGCTGCACCTGTGAATTTGTGTGTGTCTATGGAGAGCTGAACTGGGTTTTCCTAAAGATCACCTTCAGAGTCTCATTAACACCACACACACAAATACAAACTAAGCCAGGGAGTGACATGCGTGTGAGAGTGTGCTGTGTTTGTTTGTGAGCAAAGCGTGTGGAAATCACATTCCCCTCTGAGCAGCGGCTGATTTCCCAGCCGTCCACATAACATACATCTTTCTGTGTTTTTTCCTCCTCTGTTTGAGAGCAAGCAGCTTAATGAGCATTTGAAAGCTAATGAGCAGACATCTGAGAATAGACAAAAACATACCATCACGCTTCTTTCCTGATAGTAATCTGCACACAGATTATCTAGATAGCATGCTGAACTTTGATGTGTCTGTTTTATATGCTTTAAAGAGACCTCATTTCTTCCTCTTATTATACAATAACCAATAAGTCGAATGTTGTTTGAATGTCATCCCCTTTAGAGAACAAAATATTAAAGCAAGTGTTATTTGTTGTAAAGAAAGATACGCCACCCACCCTTGACATACAAAACATTTGACAAAAAGAAGTTTGTTCAATTTGAAATTATAAAACAATAAGACACTTGAATTTTGTAATAATGTCAAATTAAATGTTTCGGTTAAAGTACATTTCAAATAATTAATTTTTAATAATCTTTTGTCAGGCTTTGAAGAACTACATATGTTAATGTGTTAACTAACATGCTAAAGCATATGACACAAGTTGCTATAAAAAAAGTCTTTAGGTAACACTTTATTTTACAGTGTCATTGTTACATATGTTACATGCAGTTACTATAGTAATAACTATAAATTATGCATAATTACATGCAACTAACCCTAAACTAAACTAAACCCTAATCCTAACCCTATAGTAAGTACATGTAGTTACTTAATATTACTCAGTACTTAAATGTATAATTAAAGTGTAACAAAGACACCTTAAAATAAAGTGTAACCAGTCTTTATTTTACAGTTTACTTGTTACATGTTACATGTAGTTACTGTAGAAATAACTATTAATTATGCATAATTACATGAAACTAAGCTCAAACCAAACCCTAACCTAACCCTAAAGTAAGTACTGTATATGTTGTTAATTATTATTATTATTATTTAGTACTTAAATGTATAATTACAGTGTAACACCTTAAAATAAAGTGTATCCAGTGTATTTTAGTTTTGGCCGTACACTTTAACCATTCTTCAAAGACAATAGAAGTAATTATGAAATCACATATAAAGATGTACTTAAGTCCTACTTAAATGGGTCACAAATCATTACAAAGTTCAGCTAATTGCATTTAATGTAAATTTAGACTATAATACATTTTCAGTTAATTGCAATTAACATGGTATTAACTGTCTGAAACATCACATTCAGTTCAAACTATTATTTTAAAGTATTATTTTCTAAATAAACATAACATTGGTAACACTTTAGATTAGGGAATAGATATTCACTATTAACTAGCTGCTTATTAGCATGCCTATTACTAGGATATTTGCTGTTTATTAGTACTTATAAAGCACATATTAATGCCTTGTTCTGCATGAATATATTCTACATGTACATCAATTAATCTTACCAATTCCTACCCAATACCATAAACTTAACAACTACCTTATTAACTATTAATAAGCAGTAATTAAGAGTTTGAGGCAAAAGTCATAGTTAATAGTTAGTTAATAGTGAGAATTGGGCCCTAATCTAAAGTGTGACTTTTTTAAATTATGCTAATGTATCATTATTTTTCACAATTGTTGTCGTTGTTAATACATGATGATCACTGCCTTTCATAATAAGCGCCTTGATTTGGTGCTGTGTTTGGAGCAAGACCAACATATAAAAGCCCTAATGAGCAGAAAGGCTGGCACAGAGCGCACTGCGTACTTCCGTCTAAAATTGGGGATTAGTGCTGGAACGCTGTGTTGAGCCTGTACTGCTCATGATCTGCCTTGAATATCTGTGTTTCCACTGGAACAGCTGTACACAGAAGAAAAAGACATTCACCCTCTTAAACACTGGACTTTAAAAATTAGCCTTTTCTATACCAGAAGGTAGTTCAAATTAAAAGAATAAGTGCATAGATTATGTACTTATTAGCAATTATTAATGCTGCTAGCTAAAGATTTTAGTTTCTAAGATTAAAATAAACTACTAAATAAGAAATAATCATAAAATAAGTAGCCCACTAGCCCAAAATATCTGTGATTATGCAAGATTAATTTAACTGTTACTCTAATATTAGTTAATCTGTTAATAGCAGTGGTCAGGCATGTTGTGTAGCTGTGTGTTTTGCCAAAGTGAGACGTGTTGCTGTGATTGTGATGTTGCAGGACATGTGTCTCTCATGAGGGATTCAGCACCAGTGAGGCCGCATTTGTTTGTCCTTTCTGCTTCAACAGCTCACAGTGAACATCTCAAACCCCACAGAGAACAACACACCTCACACTCACACTGAGCACAATGACCTGCCCAATTTCACTCAGTATGTCTACACACATAATGTTCAATAACCGTGAGTTCGAAAATATGACACAAGCTCCAGTTTACTGAACATTGGAGAAACAATATTTCTATTTTTTTTTTTCTTTGTGAATCAGCGCTTCTCTCTGGGTTTTTTATTTATTTTATTTTTTTGGTCATTGTCATGGTTGACTTATTGAATTTAATTGCCTGTGCTGAGTGGATGTGTGTAATTGCATTAGTTTCAGAAAATAAGCTATAAAAGCACATGCTTTACTATTGGGACTCATAGAATCAAGACTTCAGTTTTTTTTTAATTAGGGGAGTACTGTAGGGGGGAAGTCAGGTTAATTGGTACACATTTTACCATTGAGATGACTGAGGAAAAAATGTCCCAATCAACATGAATTCACCCTATATGCTTTTATATTCTACAAACAAAAGCCTAGGTTGAATACCTTGCCTCTTCAGATAAATCATATGGTATATCAGACATTAAAAGTGATCTAGTTTCTTGTTAACTTGGGTTATTTGTTACCATAGTTGGTTACCACAATATAGTCCATTCTTTCCTTGGATTGGCTGTTTCATAGAGACACTGAATTGTTTTGTCATATCACATCAGTTAACTTCCCTATGGCAGTTAAAGTTCACAAAATAACATCCTGTGGCTGAATTTGTTTCACTGCAACATGGGATCAATGTATCTTTGAAGAATACATGGAATGTTGCGTCAAATTTAAGCGAAACTGAGAAGGTGGCATAACTTTGCTTCTAGAATTGGTAACACTTTATTTCGATAGTCCACTTTAGACATTATACTTACTATAAGTAACTTTGCAACTACATGTCAACTGTCAGTCATTAGAGTATTAGTAGACAGTCTGCTTAATATCTGCTAACACTTTATTTAGATGTTCCCCAACAGATATTCTACTGACTACAAGTTACTTAGTCAACTTATTCTACTAAACTAACCGTCTACTAATACTCTAATGAGAGTTAGCTGTGACATGTAGTTTCCAAAGAATGAGAGTTAGTTGACATGTATGTTATAGTTAGTAGAATGTAGGGCTGGGCATTGACACAAATTTCACAATTTGATTTGATTTTGATTCACAAGCTTGCCAATTGATTTGATTCAATATCAATTTATTGGGTCCTACCAATACAGTGCAAATTTCCTCAAGGAAAAAAAATATCCCAACTAAAGATTAAGGAGTGCCAAAGCTTAAAGAGTGCCAAAGTGGCATTTATTTTTTGAGTTTTGTAATAAAATGGACACAATTTGAAAGCTGGTACTTTGTTTCATATCAAAAGTAGCAAAGCTTATTGTAATTTATTGGATGTGAGGTGCTACAAAGATTTGATCATTCATCAACTGAAAACAGCAGACATTGGAAGATCTATTCTTGACATTTAAGAATTGATATCGGTTCTTCAATATGAGAATTGGTTAAAATTGAGAAATCACTATCTTTAACTCAGCCCTAGTAGAATGTGTAAATTGGACTATTGAAATAAAGTGTAACCCTATAGATTTTGTGTGCCAGTTGGTGCCTAAAAACTGCCTACTGTAGGTGGACATGAGGCTTAAGGAATCATGGATAGATGTTCTTCAGGAGTATCTTAAGAAAAACTTTAAGATAAAACCTTCAAGTAACCATTGCAACCATTACAACATGTACATTTTCCCAATAATCATTATATATTTTTTTTGGATGTTTTGTCTTCCTTTTAATTGGATGCAGTGCAAACCCTTTGCATCAGTAGTTGAACAGATGGATATGCAAGAATTAAGCATTAATCTTAAAAGCCTACTTACCGGCTTTTCGGCAAATCAGTTACGCCTATTCTGTGCAAACATTGCATCACCTATTTAATATTCACAGAATATTAAATTTGCCTTTTATGCATGTTTAAGATTTGTAAGATCAGCACCAAGCACACAGGATCCAACAACCGGTTCTGATCTGTAATATTTATCAGAAACAACCATAAAGCATTGTGAGAAATGAGTTTCATGGCAGCTAATGCCCAAATGTGCAAGTAAGAGTGATAGTTTAATTAAATCTTGCTCAACCTCTGTAATCTTTCTTTCCCTCTCTTCTCTGTCAGTTAATCTCTTCAACAGCAAATGTAACTGTTAATTTGCACTCCAAATGCACTTCTAAAACAGCATCAGCTACATTCACTTAATCTGCCAGTTGTTCTCTCTCTCCAGGTGACTTATGGCCAGTTAGGTGAGGTACAGTCTCTTTATGTAGGTCAGGACTCCTGCAGCTTTGCCAAAATCATTCATTAGATCAGCAAGTTCATGCATGTGATTTGAGAGCTAATATTTACAGTTTACTTATCATTAGTTAACTACATTAGTTAACATGAACGAATAATGAACTGCAGTTATACAGCATTTATTAATCTTTGTTAATGTTAATTTCAACATTTACTGATAAATTATTAAAATCTTGTTAACATTAGTTAATGCACTATGAACAAACTATGAACAACTGGATTTTCATTAAGTAACGTTAACGAACATTAGTAAATACAGTAACAAATGTATTGCTCATGGTTAGTTCATGTTAGTTAATACATTAACTAATCTTTAAATAATGAACCTTATTGTAAAGTGTTACCATCTTATATATCATTGTAAGTCTAAATGCTGAAGCCATTAACAGTCTCTAAAGAGTATTTCAAGGGTACAGTGCATTTTATGACCTGTCACTGCTGTATGAGTATCAGTCTGTCCTTCTGCTGCACGGCTCGGGTGAGACTAATTGGTTTGAAGATGTTGGAAACAAAAGAGTTTTCCTCACACCATCTGTCCCATGATCCCAGTGGTGTGCCTGCTGTGGCCGTAGCAGGACAGTAATTAACTAATTGTACGATGAAAACACAGACTTTACTTTTAACCTGCTGGAGAAGGATATGACCTCACACTCTGTTATAACTTGTGCTGTTCAGACTTCACATTATTAGTGCTCAAGTTTAGTATCACTATATTCTATATCTACAGATTCATACCTATAGAGGCCAGAACATCACAGAGATTGAGGTTGAATAGCCTATGAGACTGTGGGTCCCACTTTATATTAAGTGGCCTTAACTACTATGTACTTACATTTAAATTAATAATTTGATACAATGCACTTGTTGTGTACATACATGTTTTTACATTGTACTTATATTTTAAAAACACCTGCATGTAATTACATCTGTAATTAATTTATGTAATTATATTTATAATTACACTGTTGACCCATCCCTTACACCTTACCCCCTACCCTTAAACCTACCCATACCACCAAAGCTTTCCCTAACCTTACCCGTATCCCACCTCAATAGCAGCAAAAGTGTTTTGCAATTCAATATGAACCTAATAAGTACATTGTACTTATTTTTTGATGTAAGTACATAGTAGTTAAGCCCACTTAATATAAAGTGGGACCAGACTGTGAATATACCTTGCTGAATAATCCAGCATAAACTAGCATGAATTCCATGTTGGTCCAGGCTGGTGAGTGAGCTGGTATAGTGCTGGTCTAGCTGGTGGACCAGCATAGTCATGCTAGATAGAACGTGTGACACTAATGACTTATCCTAGATTAAGATGGAATGATGATAAAACACATTTGTCAGGATAGATGGCTGCCATGCAGGATAGATGGCTGACATTTTCCTTCAAATATCCCGCCCTCTGGTTTTTTTAACAAATCGCACCCTGGTTGTAGCTACACATGCCAGCACCGCAGCAATGTTGTAATTCGTCTAATTAGTAATGTTTCTAATTACTTTCAGGAAGTCTTTGGGGGCGTCTATAGGATTATCCTGTAGATTATTATGGTCTAGTGTCACCAATCAGCCCTTTTTCCAAGTAGGCACCCTGGCCATGGTTACGTTTGCTAAATATTAACTAGTAAAGTGAGATTGCCCTTCCAAAAATGCTGATATTATTATTACTAATTGAACAATCCCTAGCCACATATCAAAGACAAAAATCATGTGCAAATGAAGTCTGAAATGGGAAACAGCTGTGTTTCTCTGTCTGGCAATCTGTAAACATAATCAGCAGGGTGCTGAAGTGTTTAACAACCATAATGCAGTTTCTCTGTTTGTAATAGTTTGCTTCAGAATTAGTTAATTGGTTTCATTTTTTAAAAACTTCCACTCAAATTTAAACTGTCTATGGTTTGCTGACGCTGCCAGCGTAAAACCTTTGAAGAATGCGCTTAAAAGTAATTTGTCCATACAGGTCCATTAGAACAGGAAATCACTCCCATAGAACAATCATGCCGCACAAGAATTTCTTGGCATTTTTCACAGCCTGAAGCGATCAGATCTGCTCTTTACACACATTGCACAAGACATACATTAGTTTCCTGCTGGTTATGTTAAGAGAGATGTCAAACACAAGGTTGCCGCAGTTACAGATAAACAGACATCTCATCGTATTGTTGTAGCCGTTGACTGGGCATGTGCGAAATGAATCAGGTAAGCTGTGAGAGAGGTGAGGCATATGTGATACAACCTGCTGTCCACAGACCGCAGCACACTTCCTGAGCTCTCTGAAAAATGCCACACCAGAACTAACATTTGAGGAACAATGGCAGCTTTGAGTTTTGCAATTCTAGGCTTTCTCTGGTGTTTGAGAACGGATCTAGCCTTTCTGAAAGAGAGTTCTACTATGAGAATAGCCTAAATGATTTCTTTCTGGAAACTGAAAGTGGCAGTTCTTTAAAAAGTGAAAATTCTGTCATCATTTTTTCACCGTCATTCTAAACCTGACTTTCTTTCTTCCATGATACAGAACATTTGAATAATGTACTGGTTGCTCTTTTTTAAAATGTTCAATTCAATGCGTGAAAGCTTCAGGCACTAATGTATGTTGCTTGTACATTGAAGCTTGAACACTTCAGTCCCCATTAATTCTTCTAACTGCATGTCAAAAGAGCAACAGAAGCAAGTCAACAAAGACAGAATTTTTTTTAGCATGAGCTACCCTTTTAGTAGCCTCTCTGTGTTTCATTTGTGTTTGAATATTGAGTTTATGTCCTGTGCTAACATGCTGTGTGTGGCACATGATCTAATCTTCATCATTTTTAACTGGTCTGATTCTGGACTTTAAGCAAACAGTATACTGTACATTGTAGATGCTTTTATCACATACATTTCAAAGCATTGGTTGAAAGAGGAGTTCTTAAAGATGTCAGATAGCCTGAGCCTTGAGCACACAGCATTCACTGAGTCATCATTAGATCTGCAGTATGATTCAGCAGTCTTTTCACCTCTCAGAACATCTGGAACACTGTGTTTATACACCTTAGATTAGAAACTCAAGAATCTCAAAGAACAAAGTGTACTTCAGTGTATTTAAATATACCTACTCAGATGGATTTTTTCTCCCTGTAGAGGGTTTCGCTGCATTACCGGACCACCCTCATATGCAGCACAGGAAACTGCTGGTCCAGCAGAAGCATTAGAGGAGGTGGCACGTTTGCACTGCAGCATGATGCAGTGTCTGTGCAGAGCCGGCATCTTTGGTTTCTTCCCACCAGCAAAAAAATGAAATGGAACCAAATCGATCCAGCAGTGCCCCTCAAAGCACTCGCACATAGAAAGAGACCCTGAGCGCTGCTGCATTGCAGTGGATGCGTCTGCAGTGGCCCACACACTTATTTTTAGGGAGCATTTATTTTAAGACTCACTGCGTCTTGCAGCTATTCTCACTGACAGAGAAGCCTGCAAACTTATTGGATATGAAATATTATTTTTGATATATTATTATTATTATTATTATTATTATTATGCATGCCACTTTTATGATCACATTATAATTAAGAGGCACATGGAAATATGTATTTTCAAATATCTATTTGTCACACTGCAGGACCATTTATAATGAACTAGTGAAAATGAAAAGGTTAAAGATATTTCCAAAGATATGCACTTTCCTTTTTTATTTTTATATTAGTTTTAACCTAAGATCTTGATAACAGAAAGTCAATGGACTTATGTGTCAACTCTACATTACCATCCCAGTCCTTAACCACTACCACAACCTCTACAACCACAACTTAACTATAAACATAGACTTGCAGATTAAGAAAAAACTTCTTTATGACCAGGTCAGAGTTGATTAACATGTAAAAAGACCCAAGTAGAAGCTTGAAGTTTACACAGCAATCCAATTTTCCCTCTCCTTCGCTCATCATTCATGTTTATTTGTGGCATCTTCGCTGTTTGCCGCCAGACTTTGACTGCATTGAGATGTGCTCATACGTGAGTTGAATAAATTGGCTCCTGTCTCTCACCTTGAAAAGACTCAGATGTTCTCCTGCTGTCTGGATGACAATTCCATTTTACCGAGGTGTCCGTCAATGTGAGCACAGGATGCCAAAATGCCAACATCACATGAATAGCTTCTATTTAAAATCTTGTCGTTCAACTTACAGTCTTTTCATTAGGCATTTTCTTTCAGGCGCTGATGGTCAGTCATATGCAAATGCACGTCACTTTCCCTTCCTCAGAAAACACAGAACATTGTTGTTATGTGACAGATGATCAAATGTGCCTGATCACTAGTGCTGCAGGTTTAATGGGAGTGAAAAACAGCAATTAGATTAACAGGACAAAAGCAATCTGTTACGCTGTCAATTATTCATGCGGTTCTGGTTGTCTCAAACATCAGCAGTTCGGATGGTAAAGATTGAATTACATTGAGCTCAAAGGCAGAACGTCTCCTGCTTCAGTGGTCACCTGATGGGGTCTGTGACCTATGAAATCACAACGAAACTAACTCGATTATCTGTCAGGATGAAGGCTGAGTTTTATTGTAATCTGCTCATCTTCATACCACCAGCCTTGAAATATCCACAACGTTCAGTGGCTCATGTCTTGTATTGACAGTGTAGAAGGGAAGTCAGAATGGCCGGATGTGGCCACGTATTCCGGCTCATAAATGAGAGTAACTTGATGTCAGAGGTGGTTAGAGATGGCTATCAATATTTCCTGGTGGAATTAGTTTGGTGCTTAAAGCAGAAAATAGAGCCATTAGTATGTGGAGTCATGAAGTAACTTCGGGAGGTTCTCGGTCAGTGGAGGCCGCAGGGGGCCGTAGGAATTCACGGTTGGGTTGTCAGTCCAGTCCCTTCCACAGAATGGTGACAGGTTCAGAAGGATTGCGGATGTGAGTGTGAGTGTGAGTGTGTGTGTGTGTCACAATAGACCTGACGCCAGAACATGTGTACAGAATGATACTGATTAATTTGTGAAAAAGAAGTGCACTTAAGCATACTTTAAAAAAGTACTTATTACAGAAACAATATGCTTAAAAAGAACTTAAGTTTAGACTGAATATGTTTTCAGACACTTAATTGCATGTTTTTTACAATTAAATAAAATGTATTAGTTTACATTTATATTAAATGCATTTAGCTGAACTTTAGGGTGATTTTTGACCCACTTAATTAGGACTTAAGTACATCTTTATATGTGATTTCATACTTCAGTTTTCTATTGAAATATAGTTAAAGTGTACTGCAGAATGTACTGACCAGCATCTTGAAATAGTTTGAAATTTACAAGGTTGCCTGAGCTATTTTCATTTGGAAGTTGTCACTTGCCTAAAACTAAATTACAGTATTGCACTTCATAATAATGCCAAATTAAAGTTTTTTATTTGACACTATTATGAAGTGTATTTTTAAAAAGTGTACTTAAGAGTATAAAGAAACAGTCATAAACACTCTCTTTTAGCACACTTAAAGGAACACTCCACTTTTTTTGAAAATAGGCTCATTTTCCAACTCCCCTAGAGTTAAACTGTTGAGTTTTACCGTTTTCGAATCCATTCAGCCGATCTCCGGGTCTGGCGGTACCACTTTTCGCATAGCTTAGCATAGTTCATTGAATCTGATTAGACCGTTAGCATCTTGCTCAAAAATGACCAAAGAGTTTCGATAGTATATCACCATATTCTATATCGATAGTATGTGATATATATACATGGTTGCAAGGCACGCTCCCTGTGCAAGCAGGCGGTCACAACCGCTGTGTAATATCATTGCGTAACTTTTTTTCATTTTCCGTCAGTCTTAGTACACGTTTTAACTACAGAAGTGTCAAGTTTTAAATAGAAAAAATATCGAAACTCTTTGGTCATTTTTGGGGGAGTTGGAAAATGAGCCTATTTTCAAAAAAAGTGGAGTGTTCCTTTAAGTAGCTTTTTATTTCATGAATTATATCTGAATTATAAATTATAATATTATCTGATAGTACAGTTTTTTTAAAATGTACTTTTAACATTTGTAGTACACTACAAGTGCACCTTCAGTACAGTTAAGTGCAATTCTTTTTCGCAAGGGTTGGCCAGCTTGTGACGACTTTGGCTGCTCACCGCTGCATTGATGACGTGTTAGAGACGCAATGCCAGACGTGACGTGTGCAGTGAGCTCGTGAGCTGCCGTAGAGGTGCTCATTTAAAAATGTTGATGAGCAGAGATTTTGCAGATCGGAAGTGCAGAGGAAGGCAGTAGATCCAGAGTGCTCAGGGAAACACTTTGTCATCGCAGTGGTTATCGACACACCGGAGTGATGCGCTTTCATATATCCAGATATTATCGAAATGTTACAGGTATGGAGTGATATTATTTGATGTGATGTCTTAGGATATCTTGAAACAGTTTGAAATTTACAAGGTTGCCTGAGCTGTTTTCACTTTGAAGTTGTCACTTGCTTAAAACTAAATGACAACATTGCATGATAGTTTATTGCTACTTTGTAAGTGGCTGTATTTAAACAGAAACATTGTTGCTCATCTTTTACTCTGTGTAGGCGCGTAATGAAGTAGCTGTTTGGTTGAGAAGCATTGCCGTAACTGTGTGCTCACATTCCTTTTTTTAGTGAAGGCGATGACCCTGCATTTACTTCAGTCTGATCAATAGCTCAAAATAGCCTTTCTGTTTAGTGCTGGCCTTCTCTCATTCTTCCGATATTTAGCATATATTTTGTAAAGGTCATTTGGATCAGACTCACATATTGTGCATGTCATGAGCTGCAGCTCCAGTTCAGACACTTTTAAATTCTTGATCTCAGATTAATGTTATACCTAAATAAGATCCTCTGGGGTAAAACTGCTCCTTCCTCAGTGCCCTTATGTGTTGTGTTCATCTGTGCAGCAGCCACCAGCACCACTCCTCCGGCCAAGACTTCCAGTCACATGACCCCCTGCAGCGAGACCGAGAGAGAATTCTGTGTGAACGGCGGGAAATGCTACACGCTGGAGGTCACGCCCGGAAACATCAGACACCTCTGCAGGTACAGCTGCACATCCGCACGTGTGTTACAGGTTCAACACATTTAGTCTGCTATAGTGTGTTTTTGCTTAAGTCTGTTTAGGTGTGGTTTAATTAAACTATATCTGTAGCTCAAACAGTGAAGCATTGCATTTGCAACACCAAGGTCATGAGTTTGATTCACTGGGAATGTATTGAGTAATACAATGTATGTTTTCAATGCAATGTTGGATAAAGTATCAAATGCATAAATGTAAATTCAGCTCTATTTTTAATGCAAAAAGAAAAGCGTAGCCATGCTGCAAGCAGAGGTTTTCTGCGTGCATGACACTGACAGCACACTCTGGGGTATTAGTGCTCTTACTGTCCAATTCAGTGAATAAGCACAAAACCTAATGCTGATGTCAGGACTCTGTTCTCATCAGTAAGTACTGCAGTCGAGAGGAGCTTCTCTCTTTACTGTCAATGCAGGAGCAGACAGACAGCAGCACTCCTCAGGGACTGTAGATCTCTGAGCTTTCCAAGCAGTGGTCACATGACCCTTAACAAACGTGTGGAATTAGTGCCAACTCATAATAATGTGATTAGAAATTCTTAAACTCAAATTAAAGTTGAGTGTGTACATCATCCTGCAGCATTTGTTCTCCAGACATGAATGATTCCTCATTGTGAGGAGACGCCTGCTGGTACTTTACTAAGAGATCACCATTTTCACTGGATGATAAAATGGGAGAAAAAAATCCCACAGACGCACACTGAAGGAGGGAGCCGAGCCATATCTAGAGACCAGAAGATCACAGAGGATGGACTACCCAGTAATTCTTGACAATCACCAAGCAACACCCTAGCAACCACCCATAACACCCCAGCATCAAAGCGACTGTTGGATGTCCAGGCCCCATTCACATTTTCTTCAAGGAATTCGACATATCTAGTTGTTGTTGTTGTTAAAGTTTCTTCTCACTTTTGGTGAATCTGAAAAAGTTTGAAATACCTGAGCAGTGGTATACCAACACAATCTCGAGTCATGGCAATTCATAACTATTTTACATTCATCTCATTCATATGTTTTCATATGATCTGCTTACGCCCCAGTGATGGTTATGTTCTGGGGTTCGGGTGGATACTCATACTCACTTTTTTCTAAAAAAAATAATCACATGAATTCAAATAAAATCGCCACCTCATAAAATTGTTCTGATTTTCCATGAAATTGGGTTAGGTATACTCTTAGCAAACATCGCAAAGTCGGCCCTGTTGCTGAGAGCAATGTTTGGATGAATATGTGCTGCACCCTTTCCACTCAATAACAAACAGCAGTTAAGAAAGCATCTGATCATAACGATGTGGATATGTTTGCACCAGCTCTGCAATTTAGTCACATAAATTCATGTTAATTTATGGCACTTTATACAATTGATTGCTTTAAAGCAGCAGATGAAAAAAAATAAAAATACATTGTCAGTGTCGCTTTCCATTGTTAATGTTTTTACTCACATCTAAATTTGACGGACTGAACGTAAGAATTTAAACCAGGGAAAATTTCCACACCAAAGAAGGTGGAGCATCAGAGCCACACCTACCTATTTCATCATCGCCACAGACCAATGGTAGTTCGAAGATGTTTACTAGCCAGGAAGTTTGCTTTAACAAGTTGTTTTGAACTCCAGAAATGCCAGATGTTGTTTAAACTATCACACCAGTTTTTTCTTCAATTTCACTTGAAGACTATCAGGGCCTTCACTCTCTACAGGCTCGAATCCACTGAAATTACCCAGAACAATTTGTCCCAGAAACTTTTTTTCCCCCTCAGACCTGTTGCTGTCTGCATTTCCATCACAGTCTAAAGTACTGTAAAGATTAGTCCGGTGATGTAGGACTGTTCGTGACTTTCCAGTTCCCACTGGATTTCGTCCTCCACATATAAGCTTAATAAAGCCTGAATCTCGTCGTCAGTCCATCAGTCATTAATTTTTAAACTCCATTGTTAATTCGAATAGCAAACAAATCTTACTGCATGCACTGCAACAGACTTTTAAAAATGGTGGTTGAAATAAAATGCTGCGTGGAGTCAACCAATCAAAATGCTGCGTGAACTCAACCAATCAGCATGTTCAGTGCCCAGTTCCAACCCTTGAAAGTTCTTGAACTTTGAAAAAGTACTACCTAGTGAGCAGGGGCCTTATGAGGGGGAAAATTTTACCCGGAACTTCATTTAGACCCTGGTCCCTATGGTCGAAACACACAGAGTACCACCCCAAAGTCCCTAGTTCCTGGGGAAAGTTCCTGTGGTGGAAATGCAGCTTCTGTTGAGAAAGACAGCTGCCCCAGCTGTTAAGCCCTTTTCAGAACAACAGCTGTAAGCTCTAAGTATGTGTGTGTGTGTGTGTGGGGTGGTGGGGGATTGGTTGGGTGTGGGTGTGTGGCAGGGGTTTTTGAGAGCCCTTAATGTCATCAGAGAGCAGTTGGTCAGCTGAAAGATCAAGACTGGAACAATCTCAGCCCTGGACCTTTTAAAATATATATATATATCTATATATATATATATATATATATATATATATATATATATATATATATATATATATATATATATATATATATATATATATATATATATTATATGTGTGTATACATACATATACATATATATAAACCATCAAATAGGTGAAATGATGATGTAACAGCATAAGTACATCCAGAGGGGCAACTCACATTTATGAAGAGCAGAGAATATTTCCTGTTCTTGAAATGATCATGGCCCATGCGTGTGTTTGTCTAGTGTTGTTGTGTAATGTTGTGTTGTGATGTGTTGTGCTGTGTTCATCCTCTTTTAACCCAGGTGCCTTCCAGGATTCACAGGGAACCGCTGTCATACCAGAGACCCTGTGAGAGTCGTAGACCCCAAACGTATGTGCAGTCAGTGAACGTCCCCTTCACCCCCAAACACACACAGCATCGCCGCTGTTTCTGCGCTGCCTCGCCACCTCCGCCATTTAGAAAGCACTCTCTCTGTCAGAGTTTGCCAGGCCGCCCATCTGTCCGGCGTCAGATGTGGACAGGTGCACGATGGGCTGCTGTCATCTCTGCCAACATTTACACCAGAGATACTCACCAATCTTCATAGACTAGTCACGTCTAAACTGTTAATTGGTTCTTGGAACCCCGGGCGGATGTTTGCGAGACATTCAGCGAGCAACACCGGAGACACGCGTGTGTGAGGGGGACTTTTGGGTGTCAAACTCACTTCCTGTCTTCCTCTCTTTCTCTCTGTGACTTCTGTCTTTCCCTCTCAGGTGCCCCAATGAGTTTACTGGTGATCGCTGCCAAAGCTACGTAATGGCCAGCTTCTACAGTACGTCTATTTCCTCTTCCTGTCTGTGCTTGGATTGGAGCATGCTCAGTCAGCGCTACCTCCTGTTGCTTTGGTTTTATGTTCTTGACCGACGGGTAGTCAGATCAGACAGAGATTGTTATTTTTGGAGTATTTTTTATGTTTTCCATTCCTTCTCTTTGCATGTTTAGCATTTATTAATCTAGTTTTGTTCTGTTGGATGCTAGTTAGCTGACAATGGTTAGACAAAGTTGATATTCTTCAGTCTGGACACATATTAGTTATTAGGGGAGATCAGGTTTCATTCACATCATCTTAGACTGTGAACAGATGAAATGAGTATATCAAACTCTATCTGCAGACAACATCACACCACCTGGCTCATGAGGTTATGACTTTACTCTCAGCTCATCAACATGTTTTGTGAGCTAGTCATCATGGATAAACAAGTCCTTTAAACATGTGCCCAGGGTCATTCTCAAGAAATTGTTAAGTGCCATTCTGAGTGTTGATATTGTTAACTAAAACTATTAAAATAATTTTCATTAATTAAAATAAAGCTGAAATAAAGAAAAATATGAATATTAGATTTAAAAAAAAAAAGTAAACAAAGAAACTTAAAATGTTGACTTGGCAAATACTAAAATTAATAATGTCTCAGGTTATGACTCTAACCCTGGTTCTCTGAAAAGGGGAACGAGACACTGCGTCTTGGATTGATGCTATGGGGAACATCTTAGAATGCCTGCCTTATTAAGCTGTGAATAAGCATATAGCATAAATTGACTCTACTAATTACTTAGCAGGAATCAGAGCACGTCAACCCCCATGGGCACATCCAAAATGACTCATATAGACTATATAATATAGACTATATAAATGAAGTAGAGAAAATCTAAACGGCCCTACTTAAATCCATTCACCTAGCATCAACCCTTAGGCCCATCCAAAGTGGAGATTTGTCTCAGACAAGAGAAAGGCAGTCTGCTTTTTCTTTAGTTTGCCAAAAACTCTCATCCAGCATAAGCCAACCTCAAGGAGGCCTCAGGGGAGCTTATGCCCTACTTTATAAAAAAAAACAAAAAAACAAAAAAAAACAGTACACTGGGTGAGAGCAGCTCAACTCTGAATAAATTATAGGCACTTCTCCAGGACCCGTTATAGCTAGAGCTTTACTCCAGCGCTAACTATAGCATGCAATAGGTAACCAGGAGGGACACACTCAGGCAATCCACCTCTACCTGTCCCGTTCTTGAACATGGGTCATAGAAAGGCCTATAAATCAACCATCCCAAAAGGAGCATACATTCCTACTTCAAGACCAAGCAGTAGTTGGGGAGGGAGGAAAACGAGGTATAGGGAATCTATACTGCCCTAACTCCATTCACCCTGCATCAGCCCTAAGGGGGCCTATACCAAGCAACCATCCATAGCTGAGCGTACAATTCTACTTTAGACCCTAACATAGGGGGGAATATAGCCCAACCCTGGAAAAAAAAGGAGCGGTTTCAGATTCCTGTTTTCCTGTTAACCAAAACCTGCTCTATTTCTGTGCCTATTTGGCAATGGTTGCTTTCAACTCCTCCCTCAGGGGCACATGAAAGATAATGTAGAGTCCGTATAGTGAGGTCCTCTATATTCTGTAAATTCAACCCTGGACCAGCAGTGCTCTAGACCAGAAAAGATAGCACAACACAAACTTTTTTTTGCGACTCACACTCTTAATGTTAGTCTATAATCTGTGCCTATCACGCAGGCCCATGAAGGCAGACCATAACCTCAGTCTAAGCTGGAGGGAGTATGAACACAACCTTCTGGCAGCACTGTTAAAAACAAGAGTAATAGTAATAATAATAATAATAATAATAAGTTTTATTTATATATCACCTTTCCATTGCTCAAGGATTCTTTACAATGTAGATCAAATAAGAAAAAGATAACAGACAACAGTACAAGCGGAGAAGTAGGATATTACAAAACAGTAGATTAGTGGAGACACTCTGAGTGGACACACTCTTGCAAACGATAGATTCCTATACCTCGGGAGAGAATCAACAAGAACAGAGCTTGGATACTTACTCCATGGATAATGTGAATGCATTATAATGAGCGCATCCAGTTCCCTCGGGAGTTGAGTATGCTCCAACAGAGTGTTTATCTCATACATGCATGCAAACAAGTAGCTCCTGAAGACAAAAAGCTGATGAGGTGTATTACAGGCACCCAGTGCTCCACTTGTGACAACAGCCAATAAATTGCTGTTTGTCACACATGCTTCAGACACCGGTCACACTGATGGCGTTCCCCATAGTGTCAATCCAAGAGGCACTACTTCGAAAGGGAACTAAAACTGAAAAAATGACTAAAACAAAATTAAAAATGAAAACTCAAGATATAAAAATATGAATAAATACTATAATAGTAAATAATTAATACTAAAATAACACTGGTTTAGAATTTATACCAGTAAATACCAGTAAACTGACTACCACAAACCTTAGTAAATCATAGTGCATGATTTATTTAAATACTCTCCTCCTATTAATATTGCGTATGAAAGGGAAAGTCCTACAAATGTACATGCAATCAGCTGCAAAAAATCAGTGTCCATGCTTTTTCATCACTTATTTTTTACTGCGTGTCTTTAGTAAATCCAGACAGCAATATTTTTAATGCCAAAAGAGCGTTTGCGCTGGCGCAAGCTGTTAATAAATCTGGCCCTTAAAATCAAATGATCAAATCTATAAAATAATTTAAGTTCAGTGTCCTGTTAATTATCCCAGCAGTAAGTCATGGAGACAAACGTGCAGCAGCAGACAAATTGCACCTTTTTCTGAGAATGACCCTTAAACTATTGCTGTGACATACAGTACCACAGAAATGACCACAGTTCCCTTAATTAACATGCTTAAGGCAGACAGAGCCATGTAATGAGAGCTGAGACCTATCAGTACACTATGAACTTGCTCAAAAGAGATTCATAAGTTCAATCTATTATATTGAACTGGACATCTATATCATATATTTGGGTGATATTCATTATCATTTCTGCATTTCAAATAGCACAGTGAGCAGACAGAAAATCTCCAGCAATTAACTAAAGTGCTAAAATAGCAAAATTTACTGGAGATCTGCACTGACAATCTATTCTCAGCTATTAATAGTGCTTGCTAATGTGTCCTTTATAGAATGACCTTCGTCAGTCGAGATGCTCTGGTTCAGTGTCCACAGTGGTTTTATCATTGATAAACGACACAAGATCAGGGCTATCAGTTAATGTACAAATCATTGGGCATCTAACAACATGTCATTATTAGGTCAGCATTACAGTCAAACAATTGACATGTGTGATATTATTTTTAATTATTTTAATTGGTAATTTTACATATTTTTTTTTAAATTAACTGTGATAACCTTGTAATGACATTCCAGTTTATGTCTAGAGTTGCCATTTTATGCATACAGAAATAACAGGATTATATTTCTGCAAACCTGTTCTTAATGTATAGAGGAGTAGGAGATTAAATTCTGCCAGTGTTATTCTTTCATACTTTGACTGGCTCAGATATCAGTCCAGCAAGCAACAGCTTCTGACCGTCAGGTAGTTTAGGTGACCGAGAGATGCATGTGTTTAACAGCATGTTTAACAAGTGCTGGTGTAATCACATGAATTAACTGAATCTGACTTGTCTGTAGAGAAATGTGTCGAGGGTCAAGTCTTTATAATGACGTGAGCGCAGTGATGTCTGCATGTGCATGTCCTTGTGTCATAATGATGACCAACCATAAGTGTCTGTATATAGAGATGTACATCACTATATACGTGTGATAAACCATCCATATATCTCTTAATGACATTTCTAAAAGAATTAAATGATGCATTGTCATGGTGGGTTTAAAGTCAAACAGAATAGATTTGAATCATTTCTGCTTTCAAATATGTATCTGTGAATGTGTGTAATGTACCATGCTATATATACATGCTGAGATGACTTCAGGTATATGGTGTTTTTGGAGGTGGTTTGAGGTGGACCTGACCTGTGTGTTTGTGTGCAGTCAGTCAGAGTTGACATCACCGCTCAACTGTTTTTTTTTTTTTTTTTTTTGTTTGTTTGTGTTTTGCTTTCTTTTCATCACCTTGTCTGCCTTGGCAGAACATCTTGGGATTGAATTTATGGGTATGAATCGTTCTTTCCTCTTAGTTTGCAGATTCGTAGGTCTAGAAGCTTGAGCCTGTTTCCTTCAACTTCAGCTGGTTTCCTTTTGCTCATGAAGGGATCAAACAGCCATAACATTTGATTGGAGATTGACATCATTATTCTTTATTATATTAATGCACTGGACTTCAGATGGCTGCTTAGAGCCACTCTGTAGATTTCTAGGGTTTTAGACAAGAAAGTGGATAGCCTCTCTGAAGCATGTGATGTGCGGGGGGGCATTAGCCTGCATGCTAGGAAGGATGTTGTTAATAATTCATCAAGATCTCTGATATCTTCCATTCAAGGCAGATATGGAAAGCTCTCTCTCTCTCACATTCACTCTCACACAGACATACACACAGAGAGAGACAGCTAAAATTCACACACAGTTCAGCGGTGCAAAAGAGAAGTCGTACTGCAGTAGTTATGCTGTGTTTAGATCCCTTCAGCTTTGCTTTGCCCTCCATTCATGCATCCCTCTATCATCAGCATGACATCTCATTCCTCACTTTCTTCGTTTTCTCCCCCTTTTCTACTTCTCATCAGTGTTTTATCAATGTTTGTACATAGTGATTGCCGTTGTGTTGCGTGCATCAAGAATGTGTTTGCTATACTCTAAAAACAATTTAAGATAGAAGTTCTAAATCAAATGTGTGGTAGCATTTGCTCACAGGCTTCAGTACACTTTGTAGTGATAGGAAACTACAGTATTCTGTCTTTAAGACCTCATGAAGTTGAAAATGCAAAAAAGATCATTATAATTCAGAGAAAATGGGCCAAAAATATTGATGACATCATCTTGCACTCAGGGGCATAAACAGTTTTGTGTCCAGTCAAAATTGATTAGCTGTGTTTAATTGGGGTTGGTGCTAAAACCTGCAGTAAAGTGGCTGTCCGTTCAGGATTGAACACCCCTGTCCTAATGACACCAGAACTGGTAAAGAGAAAGCTATATGATGAATCAAAATGCATCACAAGTAGCTTTTCCACAAGCTGATGTAAATACTAATATATAGAAGGTGTACAGTGCCGTACACATAAATACAAAACACCATCATGACATTAAAATAGTGCAATAACCATTCATTTAACAGCATAATATGTAACATGAAACCCTAATGTGATGAAAAAAAAACTAAGACAAAATGACAGTGATAACTAAAATTACATTAAATGTTCCATTAGATCATTTACATTTTTACAGTGCTTTACCATTAAAATTACACTCATTTTTTTACTACTAGCAATCATGTAAACTAAAGGCTCTTTATAACAACGGGGAGGAGCCGTTTGATATGTTTTACTCACGTTTCCGTCAAATTGTACATCAACACAGGAAAGAAAAATGTGCTTATCAAACATTTTCATGGGGTCTTTAGCATGAAATAGCAGACACATTTCTGAGCCATTCGATTGTTTGTTTTATCAGCCTGTGAGTTTGTGCTGCTACCAGTTCATGACTTTTTATTGAAACCTTTAGCATTCCAAATTTATTGACCATTCACAAAAATATGCATAAAATAGTTGCTGAAGACTTCAATAAATTCAGTCTGTCAATGTTGTGATCTAATCCTCATAATGAAATGAGTAAAATGCATGAGTGTTGATTGTTAAAGACATCCTAGAGGCCTCAGGCCCAGCAGGATTTGCATTTTATGTCATTTGTGACGACATGATAATTCTGAACTGACCTTGAATTAGCACGTCCTGTTATCTTGTCCCCTCTCAGTAAAACTACATCCTGAGATCAATAAACCCTGTCTAATTAAAGCATCAGTGGCACTGGAAACATTCATGTGTGCTAGCTTATGTTCTTACTTGGAAATCTGTTGAAATAACATTGTTATTATAAAAAAAATATATATATATATTCCAAGTAAGAATGTGATTAAGATGTAATGTGTGTTTGTGTGTGTGTGTGTTTTACCTGGAAGCTTCAAAAGCAGTCTGTCCTCTCTTCCAGAAGCTGAGGAGCTCTATCAGAAACGCGTTTTGACTATAACAGGCATCTGCATCGCTCTTCTAGTTGTTGGCATCATGTGTGTGGTGGCTTACTGCAAAACAAAGTAATTCACTTTTTGAAATGTCTGTTTGTACTAAGTTACTTTGTACAGTTAGTTTGTACTAATGTTTTACTCAAAAACTAAAATGAGCCATTTGAATTATTGATAGTCATTGAAATGTTATCTCTTGCAATCTAAGAGCTAAGAGTTTTTTTTCTGCGCACATAGGAAACAGAGGAAAAAGCTGCATGATCGTTTGCGACAAAGTTTACGAGAGCGAAATGCTGCGGCCAAAGGCCCTCAGCAGCCCCACCCTCCACCCGAAAACCTGCAGCTGGTCAATGTGAGTATCATCACTGCACAGACCCCAAACATCTGCAACATCATGTTGATATGACTTTTTATATGATAAAGCCATGCAGTAATGATACCAGAGGTCAATATTTTAAAATCTTGCGCACTGCAGTTTGAAACATTGGTTAAAAACACATTGCCCCTTTTGGGGATTTTAGATAATTCATTCCCAGAAAAAAATGGTATCATTTATGTTAATGCCATCAGTATTAAGATTAGTGGTGAACAAGTATTGTAACATTCATCTAAAAGCCAATTTATAATAACAGGATTTTTTTTTATATGTGTTAAACACATATTAAAAGATGTAAAAACAGTTAAAGTTGACCTCAGAAAAGTGTATTATATGCTATAAGAAAAACAGTGAGACACCAATCAGCTTTTGTCTGTCTGATTTCAGCATTACATGCCGAAAAATCCCATCCCTCCTCACGTACATGTGACAGATAGAAAAGCGGAAACATCTCTCTCCACTAACGAGTTTACATCATCAACACATCCGTCCAGTGCTGTCACTCACTCTTCCAGCCAGTGGTACAGTACAATCCCATACATCACACACAGCATCATACACACAAGATTACTAGCTAGAAACTGTCAAAATGATCTGAATCAAATTAAGTCATATTTATTTGTATAGCGCTTTTCACAGTACACAGGAATGAGTAGTCCGATCATTCCCTCACAAGTACAAAGTCTACCTTTGTCATTTTTTTTTAGATTTTCAAGCATCACAGAGCTGGTTAAAACATTTTTAATTTTTTTTTTTTTTTTTTTTTTTTTTTTTTTTTTAATGCTATGGCAAAAATTGGAAAATATGTCTGGAACCAAAGTACAGTCGCTGTTGTTTTAACGTATAAACATCGAAAACAACATATGACTAGATAATATGTATGTTGTGTTGCTTTCGTGCTCTCACAGCTGGAGTAATGGGAAAGCAGACAGCGTGGTTTCTGACAGTCATGCAGTCCTGTTGAAGTCATCGCTGGAGAACTGCCGGCATGGGACGCCCGGTCACAGGGGGCGTCTGAATGCTACTGGAGGTGTCCATCAGCTCAATGATTACCTGAAGAACTCCAGAGAAACCCAGGGCTCCTGTAGAGACTCCCCCTACAGTGAGAGGTAGCATTCACTGAGTAGCACTTCATGTAGTTAACTACTTCAGCCCAAAGTAGAGGTCTGCACGGGATGGAATTTTTAGTTCTCCTCCCATGGGATTCTGTCCCACTCCCTTGTTATATTTTCTTCTGCATCTGCTCTTAACCTTAATATTTTGTCCACTCCCGCCCGCAAATGCCCACAGGTATATGTCTGAACAGATTTACAGCCCCTCTCTCGTAAGATTCTCTCTTGCTCTGGTGCAGTAGGCTATTTTTTCTAATTCTCCCAAACATACAACCCTTCAGACCTTGCTTTCTTGCAATTGTCACAGCATGCAAAAGAAAGGTGCTTTGCCTTATCGGAATATCCAGCTCTGCGCCTGTAAACAATTTATTTCAGTTGCTTGATAGATTAATATTTTATGTTTTTAAGGTACAGAATGTTACTGTTTATTTGAGTAGCTTTTATTTTATCCTAAGATATTTTAAATGTTTATATTTTGCAGGAGCCCCTGAGTCTTTTTTTTCTCCCACTTCCTGCACACACATCAAAATCTTCCCTCATGCACTCAGCAGTTCAAACTTTTTCCCATCTGCACTCTGTTGTTTCAAATCCCATGGATTGCAGACCTTTAGCCCAGACCATACATTCAATCTTGTTTGTGTTCTGCTCTATTTCTCAACAATACATGTGACCGAATGTTTGTCGCCAACACAGTCCATTCATGTCTGCGCACACCATCTGCTTGCAGCCTGTTTGTTTCTTTGTTTAATTGTTTGTACTTGAACTTGTGCGTGGACAATAGCGAACAAGATCAGTGGTTCCTGGAGAACCCTCAACACTGTCTCCATTATCAGACACACCCATTTCAGGTCTTGGAGCATAATGAGCTTATGCATTGAACCAGGTGTGTTTGATTAGGAGACAAAATGTGTTGTGGGTACTTTAGGACCAGAGTTGGGAATCACTGCACTAGGTAGTGTGTATGCACCAAATGTGTTCATGGAGCATACCATGGAGCAGAGCAAAAGAAACAAAGTATACCCAGACCTTAAAGGGTTAGTTCACCAAAAAATCATTTATTACTCACCCTCATGTCGTTCCAAACCCATAAGAAAAATGAAGACCTTTTTGATGAAATCTGAGAGCTTTCTGACACTTTGACGCTTCAAAAAGTTCAGAGATTGTAAAACTAATCCATATGAATCGAGTTGTTTAGTCAAAATTTTCTGAAAAGACACAATCACTTTATATGATGAACAGATTGAATTTAGGCTTTTATTCACACATTCATCAACTCACACATCAGTTGTGGTAGTAAGCGGAAGCTCAAGCATGTTTGAATGAACCAATGAGGTTACGAAGCACGTTGCTTCTGGAAGAGGTTTGTTCTCGCGCGGTTTGGAACGACATGAGGGTGAGTAATTAAGGATAGAATTTTCATTTTTTGGGTGAAAAATCCTTTTAAGTCTTAGTAATATAGCCAACTATGTTTCAAAAGAGTATGAGAAAGAGTAGTACAAAAGAGTACTATGTTTCATTGAACTGCTATAAATTATGAGTGGCTTGTAGCTTGGTACAGTTTTATATCAGCTATATTCCAACATTATTTCGTTGTATCGTTTCGAAGGCTGTGCCCTCCTTGGGTCGCATTTGTCGGCCACATATGTCAACAAGGATGCCTCATTTCAGAAAAGTAAGCATTACATTCCAAAATAAGAAAGAAATTACAGTAATTAACAAATGTGACCTCTGGAGGGCACAGCCTTTGAAAAGAGACACAGCTTATCAGTTGCTGATGAGGCAGTAGTTATGATATGTGCTGTAAAGTGATTCTGTGTTTCTTCCGCCAGGTATGTTTCAGCCATGACTACACCCACCCGTCTGTCCCCCATGGGGCTTCTCTCTCCAGTGACACCTTCCTCGCCTCCCTCCGAGATGTCAGCTCCTCTCTCCAGCCTGGCGACCTCCGTTCCTTCTATGGCAACCAGTCCCTCAGGAGAGGAGGAGCGCCCCCTGCTGTTCCGGACACCGCCAATCCTGCGCGACAAATCCAGTTCAAACCAGGGCCAGAAGGGCCATAATCTTCGCAACTCGGCCCACTACAATCACGGCCTGGACCTGCCCAGCCCTCCGGCCAGCCCTCTGCACATTGCAGAGCACGAGGAGTACGAGAGTTCACAGCAGTACACAAGCACAGCTGCAGAGGCCGCACCGTCCTCCCCCCCTCACAGCCCCAGCGCCGCCGCCACTCAGCGCAGTACAAGAACTCAGTCGAGCGGCCAGACGGCGCCGGAGCCCGTCAGCGGCAGTAACTCAGAGAGCAGCAGCTCAGAGAGCGAGACAGAGGACGAGCGGGTGGGAGAGGACACACCGTTTCTCGGCTTACAGAACCCTCTGGCCACGGCTGCCGGGTCGGTCGTTCTGGACGGGCTGGAGGGCAGCAGAACTAACCACGCACTGCACCTCTCGCCGCAACACGACCTGCAGAGCAGACTGACGGCCGTCATGGCCAACCAAGATCCAATAGCTGTTTAAAAGATGCATTGAAGAAAAAAATCACCACTAAACCTTTATTTTCTATAATTAAGTATTGCGAAAAGAAAAACTTCAACTTTTATTTTAGTGACGTAGTGAAACAAAGACTTTTATAATGTGTGCAACGTGTTTGTGTCATGGAAAAAAGTGCCATTCACATGTAGCTAAGGTCACAGTATTTCAATGGCAGAAAAAATATAATCAATGGTGCCTTTTAATTTCAGTTTGAAAAAAGAAGAACTGCATTATGACACTGGGCCATATATTCATGACTTTGAGGCAACAAAATAAATTCTTTGTGACTAAAAGAAAGAAAAAAGAAAAAAAATCCACCAGCACTCCATGTTTGAATTCTGATTAAAATGTGTAAAAATGCATTATGGTCTCTTAGCCTAGTGGTTTTCAATCCTGATCCAGGTCCATTTTGTATGTCTCCCATATTTAACACCTGATTCAGATGATCAGTGTCAGATATGAGAGACGTCCAGAGCGGCTGCTCGCCAGGACTGGCCTTGAAATTTTGATTTAACCTGACTTGGCAAGAATGTTTGTTTTTATTTACATTGATAAATATTTCTGCATTTTGATTTAAAATATTGATGTGAGGCTGCTGCAAACTGAAAACAAGGCAATTCAAAAGCTATAGAATGAGAAGAAAAAAAAAATCGCAGGAAGCAAATCATGTACGATCAGCTATTAATGAAACATACTCATTTTATATGATGGCTGTCATGTATAGCAGACATTAGTTCTATGAGAAAGCCATTAGATTTGATTTCTGATTTATGACTGAATATATGGCTCACTTTGTCGATCATGCTCATTGGCTTTTCAAGCAATGCATTATGGGAAAGTTATAGCACCACTTTTATGATACTGACATCATTTTTATTCCTATATTTTATTTTATTAGTTATTGTCCAGATCACTTTTTTACATTTGTCCATTGCTATCCATGTAGAAAGTTACATTATATTCAAAGTGTTCCTTTGTGTCATGTTATTTCTCATCATGTTTATGTATATATGTGTGATCATTTAAAGAACAAATCACCTGTTGTACAGTATTTTGTTATGTTTGCGTCACCAGATTACTACAGTAACTTATGTATTCACAAGGGTTTACTGAAAAATAGTCTCTAATAGTCTATCCAGCTTGCAAAACAGAAGAACTGGTTACACAGACAACACTTTTAACCCTAGAGCTCACTATAAAGCTCCTAGCTCTAGTGTGTGAAGGCCTTTTCCCCTATGTTTCCTCTTTCATGAAATGTGGCCCGTTTTATTGTATTTATTTTCTTTATTTATTTGTTATTTATTTATTTATTATCTGGGCCATATGGAATCTAGCATCTATAAATCTATATTTTAATATAGCAATGACAATAAGAGATATTTTTAGTGTGTTTTTTTTTTTTTTTTTTTTTTTTCTCATCACTCCATAATATACTTGTGTGTTGTTTTGCCATTTAGGCCTAGACTCTGTTAATCAACATTCTGTCATTCAAACTTGCATTCGAAAAAAAACAATAAATGTTCACCATTACAAATATCCATGAAACTGATTGTACAATAAAAATGAGCTGAACTGCTTCTGGGACACTTGAAAACAGCCTTTCTTCTGTTGTTGGCTCTCTAACCCAAGCCTTTATGTAACTATTTAGACCATTTTAAGTTGTTTGATTTTGTTTGATACAGATGGTGGCTTTAAAGGTGGCGTCACCTCTTCCATCATCGTACTTATTTTTATTTTCAGAAATGGCTGTTCATTTACTTTTTGGATGAAATGGTTACCTTTTGCAGAAATATTCAAACCAAGATATAAGACGTGAGATCTCTAAATGCATCAGTGTTCTAGCATAGCAGATTTTGGCTCATTGGTTGATCACCACAATGAAGATAAAGGAAGAACAGATACTCTCCACAGAGACACATAAAGTTGTTCTGATAGCTGCATGAGCGCAGGAGGACAAACACAGGCATGCCTTGCACAACACATGCAAACAAGCACGATCAGCGATGTCAGTCAAGACATGACCATAATGTTCATTTTCATTTGCTCTTGTGTGAACAACTCTATAAAATGTCTGACCGCTATGTATGATAGCTTGACGTTGTGTTGGATCTCTTTATTTTTGCAATGTCTTATTCTCTAAACAGATTGTATGCTGTTTGAAGCAGTTAAAGCTGTTAGCATTTGATGGTAATCTTAACTCCTAAAGACATTTGATTTGCTTGGGTTTATCTGGTACCTTCTGTATTCTTTGCTGTCTGGCTGCCCATTGACCCGTATGGTCAAATGAAATTTGGATTGTACTGAAGCGGGTATCAGTTCTGCTGGTGTCAAATTTAGGGGTTTTCTTTAAACTCATTAGTTGATCACAAAATCTTGGGTCAGATAATGCTGTTCTTTTGATGTACCAAACATGAAATCTCACAGTAAGGATGGCAAACAGGAAGTGAAGACTTATCTTCACAATGCTTCAGCATATTGACAAAGTTTGGTATGTTGTCACAATACCCTGAGCTTAGTGGATTTGGTGACAATGCCACCTATTGGTAATATGGAGACTGGAAACTGAAGAAAAATCATTATAAACTAGGCATAGACCAGTGTTTCCTAACCCTGTTCCTGAAGGCACACAAACACAACACATTTTCAAACTTTTCCTAGTCAAACTGAATCCACTCATCAGCTCATTAGTAGAAACCAAAAATATAGTGTCAGAGATCACATCCAAAATGTGTTGGTGTGCCTCCAGGAACAGGGTTGGGAAACACTGGTCAAAAAATGATGGTAAAACGTTGTCCTCAAATGCCCAGCATGGGGTGTCCGCACTTCACAAATGTGCTTGGGCTCACTTGGACATCTGTGTAGGAACTATAGTTAGATTTCAGTCATGCACTTTCACTGCTCTTTATACATTTAATACTTTCAATACATTTGTTTGTAATACTGTACTGTAATTTAATTTTGTAGTTTTCACTCACAAATAAGATTAGTATCCATATTTCCAAGCAAATGCTTACATCAGTTGTACAGCAACTGGACTAGTCTTTTTCTGCATAATCTGTCTTTAAGAATGTTCCTAATGCATTTCATAGTAGCAAAATGTTTAGATTTTGAAGTTAAATCGATTAAATGGTTTGCAGGTTCCCGGACTGTTAACACACACCCTAGCAAAGGATGTAAATGCCGTGTTTGACATGTGTGGTATTTACAAGAACAATCCAGTTTGCCAGAAACAGAAACAACCCAAAAATTCCCAGAACTGAGAAGAATTTGTCCACAATTGATCATAGGCCAAGATAAATAGTTTACACAGTTTACTAAGACTTTTATTATTGTGGCCTATTGTGGCAAGTTGTGAAATTGACATAGAACATGCATGAAGCTATGTGATCTACTGTTTTTACTTCAGTGCAAGACTGCTCACTAAAATGAGGAAAAAACATAAAAAAAATGTCAGCAGTTACTTATGATCAGTGAGTGAAACTGTAAAGATTTTCATTTTGTGTTTACACTTGACAGTGCAGTCTAAAAAACGTGAACAGACCTGTGGCCATACATGCAGTGTGAACGCCTGTCCACACAAGTCAAAAACAGAAAGAAAATCAATGAATCAAGAATACTGCAGCATTTGAGCTGTAGATATTACAACACTCCTGCTTCATCTGGGTTGTTCAAGCTTGACTTGTTCTCATGACTTATGGTTTTGCTGTCACTCCTGCAACTGCTGAAGATACTCACAGAAGATTATGACGAGAACAATTTGCACCATCTGACATCAAGCGTTTACTTTTCCAACCGGCAGGCCAGGGCATTGATTTGGAAACCCGCTTGAAAGCATTAGTTATTTTTGCATTGTGTTCGGTGACGCAAGTGGTGGCACGCATTTCACTTTTAACTACTAAAAGTTACTCCTTAATGACAACATCCTCCAGAAAGTGACCATTTTGGTGGCACAACAACAGCACAAAAATAAGCATATACAGGTATTAGCAATTTGATGTATTTAGTGACATTTTGTAGTTGCTTTGTCACTCACTAAATTCTGCCCTTTTTAACAAAATCAAAATAACAACAAAAAAAGGATGTTTAAAAATATGAAAATGAACTTCAAGTTGGCACCCTTGTGTAAGCTAACCAGTCCCTCACTGTGCAATAAACTAACTTCAGTTATTATAAAGGCCTAAAAACCAACTCTTCATTCCTGTTCATTTTCTTGTCACTGTGTAAATAACCAGGTCATAATAATGAATATAACAGAAGCGTCTGTGCTTGACCAGAACAGCTTTCTGAAAGACTGATTTACAGAAGTAGGTGGTAACATTTTATAAGTATACAGTTACAAAGCACTTATAAATCGTTTGAAAACTATTACTGTAGTTTATAGTTAATTAATAGTTTATAAACTTTATAATTTGTTGTCAAAGCATTATCTAATTCTTTACAAATGAGCTAATTAAACAATAACAATTACAGTGATGATGAATAAAGTACAATATTAATTAGTTATAGTTTGCAAATGATTTGTAAATGCCTTATTACTGTATACTTATTATAAAGTTTAATATAAGTTAAAGCTCGGATGTGTCAGGTTATTTATAAATATTTCTCCAGTTGTTCATCAGAAAGAAGAAAGTCATATAGGTCACCTAGGATGCCTTGAGGGTGAGTAAAGCTTGGGGTAATTTCCATTTGAAAGTGAACTAATCCTTTAAAAATGTTTTTGTTTACTTATTTTGCCATCATCTGGGGTCTGTACCATGACTGTAGATGACTCAGGGTTATAGGATTAGTTTCAAGTTGACAAAACCAAACCACTCCAATCTGGCTTTGTTGGTACCATGAAGCTGAACGTCAACTTTCTTTGTCAACTCAGGCTTTGATCCTGAGTTTGTGGAGCCCAAGCACATGAATGCGTGACAGTGGCAAACAGCCAATCACATGCGAGAGAGCCAGCGCGATTCAAAACTCTTTTAAGAGATTGAAGAATATGAAGAATTTAAACGCATTTACACTGAAGAAAATACTTGTCCATGAAAGAGGACAAATAAAATAAATGATCTTGCTCAATCAGTGCAAGTGAAACTTGTGAAGTTAGTTTATATAGTTGATAATATACAGCGATAGAGACTCAAACATGTAACATGTAGAGATATCTATTGATTCTACAGCTTATTTTACACATGATCTGTATATATTAATATTTATTTAAAATTAATGCTTAATACTTCAACTAAAATTGCTTGAGTGTAATGGATTAATAATATAGATCACATAATAATTATATAAATCATATAAAATAATTTTAAGTAATTATCATTAAAGCCAGATAATTAAATCTTTAGATCATTACATTTTTGTTTGTTTTTACTATAGTGACTTTATTGCGTTGGATGTGTCAGACAGCTAATCCAGCTTCATGGTACAGGCCCCTGGTTTCATCGCAATCAGATTTTACAGACCATCAGACATGCAATCAATATTATGCTAAAGTGTACTTATTCACAAGGGTAGAGACTGTGGCAATGACTAGACGTACAGTGAAGAAAAGAGTCAATTTTTGGTCTGTTTTCACCCCAAACTGATTAGATCTTTTCAGAAGTTGTGGATTAAACCACTGGAGTCTTATGGATTACTTTACTGCCTTTAGGTGCAGAGCCACAGAGACACACAGAGTCTTCTAAATATTGTTGTTTGAGTTCTGGGATTGTCTGGGATGGCATTAAGGTGAGTCAATGATGAGAGAACTTTCATTTTTGGAAAAACTATTCCTTTAAATAGGATGGGTCTGTGACTCCGTATAGCTTTGTTTTGAATCTCTTACTTTTGTTCATTGTTGCTTATATTATCATTACCTTATATAATATTGCCTACCACATTAATCTGACGTCGCTAGCTTGTAATCTTTGAATCTAAATCGCTGTTACAACGCGTTTGCATCTCGCTAGCTTGTTAACTTGTCATCAGTCTCTCGCGCGCTCCTTTTTCAACGCGTTCATCAAACAGCTGTGGTAACTCGGATCAGTCTACAAACACGGTGAGTCATGTCATCCTTTCCCTGTATCGTGTCGTGTTCCATATGCAACATGTTCAGTATAGCTCTCTCTGTCAGCGATGAGGGATTTACATGTCATAAATGTAGGGAAATAGTCAGGCTGACAGAGAGAATCTCAGAATTAGAGACACGCATCCAAACTTTAATCGAGGATAGTAAGAATGCAAGGGCTTCAGATACTGTTTTGGATGCGACTAGCTTAGTGAACTCTGTACATTGTTCGGTTCCGGCTGTAGAGCCCGCGCAGCAGGGCAATTGGGTAACGGTGAGGCGGCCTAGCCGCGGAAAACACCACTCTTCCGTTCCAATTAGAACATCAAACAGGTTCTCCCCACTCAGTGACGCACCCACTGAGAATCCTGTTGAAAGTGCCCTAGTTATTGGCGATTCTATTACACGGAACGTGAAAATAGAGACACCAGCCACCATAGTCACATGTTTGCCGGGGGCCAGAGCACCTGACATCAAAGCAAATTTAAAAGTGCTGGCTAATGCTAATCGTAAATACACTAAAATTGTTATTCACGTCGGCACTAATGATGTTCGACTTCGGCAGTCGGAGATCACTAAAATTAACATTAAAGAGGTGTGTGAACTCGCAAGTACAATGTCAGAAGAAGTAATTTGCTCTGGCCCTCTTCCTGTTCGTCGGAGTGATGAGATAGTTAGCAGATTATCATCACTCAATGGCTGGCTGTCTAAGTGGTGTCCGCAGAATAATATAGGTTTCATAGACAATTGGAAAAGTTTTTGGGGCAGACCTGACCTGTTGAAAAGAGATGGTATTCATCCCTCCCGGGATGGTGCTGCTCTTCTCTCTAGTAATATGGCACATAGTCTTAGAACTAAAACATGACAAACTGGGGTCCAGGTCAGGAAGCAGACAGACTGGCTAAACCGACCGTCTGCTAGCTGCCTCACGTTACAGAAGTCAGATAATTCCCAACACATAGAAACTCTTACACCTAGATATTATCACATAGAGACTGTGTCTGTACCCCGAATTAGTAAAAACAAAAAACTTCCAAACCCATTTAATGGTAAAAATTTAATTGATGTTCAACAAATAAAAAATAGAGATAAAAATGATAAACAAATGATAAAGCTTGGGTTGTTAAATATTAGATCCCTTTCTTCAAAAGCACTTATTGTAAATGATATTATCACAGACAATAATCTAGATGTGCTGTGTTTGACAGAAACTTGGCTAAAACCAGATGATTACATTACTTTAAATGAGTCTAGCCCGCAAGGTTATGATTATCGACACAATCCTCGTCAGAAAGGCAAAGGGGGAGGTGTTGCTGTAATTTATAGTAATATTTACAGTATTAGTCAAAAGTCTTCCAAATATAATTCCTTTGAAGGTGCTTTACATAACATTATGTAAGTTGACATTTGTGCTGGCTACTGTATACAGGCCACCAGGGCACCATACTGATTTTATCAAAGAATTTGCTGCTTTTCTTTCAGAGTTAGTACTAACTGCAGATAAAGTCCTTGTTGTTGGTGATTTTAATATCCATGTAGATAATAAAAAAGACTCATTGGGATTGGCATTTACAGACATTCTAAACTCTATTGGTGTTAGACAACACGTGTCAGGACCCACTCATTGTCGTAATCATACTTTAGATCTAATATTGTCACATGGAATCGATATTGATGCCGTTGAAATTCTGCAGCAGAGTGACGACATCTCAGATCATTATTTAGTCTCGTGTATACTACATTTAGTCAAGGCAGCTAAACTGCCTCCCTGCCATAAATATGGTAGAACCATCACTTCTACCACTAAAGATCGCTTTCTAAATAATCTTCCTGATCAGTTTCATCGCCTTAGCATACCAGATAGCTTAGAAGACCTCGATGTTGAAACAGAAACTATTGCCTCTGTCTTTTCCAGCACATTAGACTCGGTTGCTCCTTTGCGTTTAAAAAAGATTAAGGAAATTAATCCAACGCCGTGGTACGATGAGCACACCCGGGCCCTAAAGGTAGCAGCCAGAAAAATGGAGCGCAGCTGGAAGAAAACAAAACTAGAAGTTTTTCGCATCTCGTGGAGAGAGAGAATGATTGAGTACAGAAAGGCCTTAAAAACTGCTAGATCTGCCTATTTTTCAAAACTTTTAGAAGAAAATAAGCACAACCCTAGGTATTTATTTGATACAGTGGCTAAATTAACAAGAAATAAAGCTTCAACTTCTGATGTTTCCAAAGAGCACAGCAGTAATGACTTTATGAACTTCTTTACTTGTAAAATTGATAATATTAGAGAAAAAATTATAACCATGCAACCGTCTACTACAGTATTGCGTCAGACAGTGCATTGTAGTGTCCCTGAGGAAAAATTTAATTCATTTACTGCTTTAGGAAAGGAAGAATTGTCTAAACTTATTAAATCATCAAAATCAACAACATGTATGTTAGACCCTATACCGACTAAACTATTGAAAGAGATGCTTCCAGAGATCATAGATCCTCTTCTTAATATCATCAATTCATCTTTATCACTAGGATACGTACCAAAAAGTTTTAAGCTGGCTATTATTAAACCTCTTATTAAAAAACCACAACTTGATCCTAGAGAATTAGTCAATTACAGGCCGATCTCAAATCTCACTTTTCTGTCAAAAATACTAGAAAAGGCAGTATCATCACAACTATGTTCCTTTTTAGACAGAAATAGTATCTGTGAGGATTTCCAGTCAGGATTTAGACCGTACCATAGTACTGAGACTGCTCTCGTTAGAGTTACTAATGATTTGCTCTTATCATCAGATCGTGGTTGTATCTCTCTATTAGTGTTACTGGATCTTAGTGCTGCATTTGACACTATCGATCACAACATTCTTTTAAATAGACTCGAAAATTATGTTGGCATTAGTGGAACTGCATTGTCATGGTTCAAATCATACTTATCTGACCGTTATCAGTTTGTAGTAGTAAACGAAGAGAGGTCGTATCGATCACAGGTTCAATATGGAGTACCGCAAGGCTCAGTACTAGGACCGTTGCTTTTCACTCTGTACATGCTACCCTTGGGAGATATCATTAGGAAGCATGGCGTTAGTTTTCACTGTTACGCTGATGATACTCAGCTCTATATTTCTTCGCGCCCTGACGAAACTTACCAACTCACAAAATTAACAGAATGCATAGCTGATATAAAAAATTGGATGACCAGTAATTTCCTACTTCTAAATTCAGAAAAAACAGAGATTCTAATTTTTGGACCAAAAACCTCTTCACGTAATAACCTAGAATACTGTCTAACACTTGATGGCTGCTCTGTTAAGTCTTCGTCGTCCGTTAGGAACCTGGGTGTGCTCTTTGATACCAATCTTTCATTTGAAGGCCATGTTACTAGCATCTGTAAAACCGCATTCTTCCATCTTAAAAATATATCTAAACTACGACATATGCTCTCAATGAAAAATGCAGAACAGTTAGTTCATGCGTTCATGACCTCAAGGCTAGATTACTGTAACGCTCTACTGGGTGGTTGTTCCGCTCACCTGATAAATAAACTACAGCTCGTACAAAATGCAGCAGCTAGAGTTCTTACTAGAACTAGGAAGTATGACCATATTAGCCCAGTTCTGTCAACACTGCATTGGCTTCCTGTTAAACATCGTATAGATTTTAAAATCTTGCTAATTACTTACAAAGCACTAAATGGTTTAGCTCCCCAGTACCTGAGCGAGCTCTTAAAGCATTATAGTCCTTCACGTCTATTGCGATCTCAGGACTCAGGCCAGCTGATAATACCTAGAATATCAAAATCAACCGCAGGTGGTAGATCCTTCTCCTATCTGGCACCTAAACTCTGGAACAATCTTCCAAGCATTGTTCGGGAGGCAGACACACTCTGTCAGTTTAAATCTAGACTAAAAACGCATCTCTTTAACCTGGCATATACATAACACATTATCAATTTATATTTTCAAATCCGTTAAAGGATTATTAGGCTGCATAAATTAGGTCAGCCGGAACCGGGAACACTTCCTATAACACCAGATGTACTCGTTACATCAGAAGAAGAATGGCATCTACGCTAATATCAGTCTTTCTGTTTATCCCGAGGTTTACCGTAGTCAACCAGATCCGGGCCGTATCCAGGTGAGACCGAGGACCGGCGCCTTGACGCGACCACAACGTAGCCCTGAAGTATCAGCAGAGATTGAGTCAACTAGATCATCCATTGTGAAGGCCTCATCGACACAACAGCCAGTGGCACAGCTCCTCAACAAACCGTCCATACCGGTGTGATGAATACAATCCTCAACTGGACTGAACTGGAATAAATACTTTGAATGTTGCGATCCTATCAGACATAAGATAGCAACCTGAATCATAACAAAGCACTGTTCGCCAGAGGAGAACTGGCCCCCCGACTAAGCCTGGTTTCTCCCAAGGTTTTTTTCTCCATTTTAACACAGAAGTCTATTTGCCACCTGTTTGCCATCTGATGTCACCTGTTGGAGTTTGGGTTCCTTGCCGCTGTCGCCTTTGGCTTGCTTAGTTGGGGACACTTGACATTTGATATTCAACAGTGCTTTGATCTGCCGACATTGACACTATTCTTTAAGAGCTGCTGTGCAGCTAAAATGATATACCAGTTATCAATGTTAAGCTGCTTTGACACAATCTGCATTGTAAAAAGCGCTATATAAATAAAGGTGACTTGACTTGACTTAAATGAATGGAATCCTGGCAGACCAGTTACAGGTTGAATGAAAAGCATTTCAATCATTTTAGATATCTGATAGCACATACCGGACAGCATTAAAGAGTTTCTATCCCATGAGTTGAAACCTCATTCTTTGCTTTATGCGTAACACTTCAGAATACTGTTCCGTCATTAATGAATAACTACACAGGAACAAATGAGGAACGCAATATTAACATTCCAGTATAACTATTATTAACTAAAAAGAAACTCTAATAAACGAATTAGTAAATAAGTACAGTAATAGCAAGTAGTTCACTGTTAGCTTATTAATAGCTACGTTTTTTTCTTCATACCTCACTAAGAACCACTATATACAGGTTCATAATCAATGTGAATAATGCATAATTAATTCTAAAGTGGAGATCAAGGTAACCTACTAGTAATGACTCAAGTATTACAAAATCCTTCCGATTGTAGGTGGTTTTCCTGTGTTGTCGATAAAATGCTACACAGTTCAAAATGCAAGAAAATATGATCATATGATCACCCTAAATTTTATCATCAAATTTTGCATAGAATATAAAATATTACTACTTGTTATAAAGCCCTAAATGGCCTAGCTCATTTATATTTAACCAATTGCTACAATCCATTTTAAGGTCAAAAACTATTGATAGTACCTATGTCCACAAAAGGAGGTAGAGCTTTTTTTTACATTTTGCTCCTAAACTCTGGAATAGCCTTCCTGATAATGCTCGGGGCTCAAACACTGAACATGGCACTTTATAAATGTCTTGATCCTTAGGAAATGCTCTGATTTAACTTTTCCACCCACTAAGCTCCATGGACAAGCACAACTTTGTTTTATGATAGAGAGAAATTCCCAGAGAAGCATCTGCCTTCAGAAATGTCATTGAGCGTCTCTAGTGGAGGGGCTCCACGGCTCCACTGGTGTCCTGAGCTCTTGATTGGAGCGAGTGAGTAAACCTCCAGAGCCCAGTCAAACTTTTTCACACTGCTCTGTTGCCGCAGCTGTTACAAAATTGCTGGGAAAACTCCCTTGGAGGTGGAATGGACTGAACTTTCCATGGCTTATTCAGACTGTGCTCCTAATATAGATACTGAAAACATTCTCTAAAGTCAAGCATCTCTTATAAAATATTGTGTAAATGAGGAACTATGTGTGTAAAGTTACAGTTTTAATTGGAAAAGCAATTTTTTTTTGTATCACGCTGAATTTTTATAAATTGCAAGGATGAAAATGAGTGGACATTGGAGCTAAGCTCTTCAGGACAGTGGATCTCCAGGAGCAGGACTGAAATCCTCTATTTTTAGACCTATAGACTTCCCTCGAGATCTACTTTCCTGCAGAGTTTAACTCCAACCCTGATCAAACTCACCTGCCTGTAGCTTTCTAGTAATCCTGAAGACATTGATTAGCTTGTTCAAGTGAGTTTGATCAGGGTTGGAGTTAAACTCTGCAGGAAAGTAGATCTCGAGGGCCAGACTTAATATTTATATAATATTTAATATTTATATAGCAGTATTTTATTTATCCTTTATTTAACCAGGAGAAACCCATTGAGATATTGCTATCTCTTCTTCCAGAGAGACCAGTATAAATATTTAGGGACTGTATTTGATGATTAACTAAAATTTGAGGCAAACACTGACATTATTAGAGGTAAAGCTCTTCAGCGTATGTATTTTCTGAGGAAACTTTGAACTTTTAATATGGATGTTTCTTTTATGAAATTGTTTTACACCTGTTATATTGAATCTGTCTTAAGTTTTTCCATTATTCGTTGGAATGGCAATCTTAATGTAAAGAATAGGAGTAAGTTGAGTCGTATAGTTACAATGTGCAGCAAGATAGTGGGGACTGACTAAAGGACTATCACTCAAATTTGTAAACATAGGGTGACTAGGAAGGGAGAGTTAGTCCTTTCCAATGGCACCCACCCATTGTGTACTGAATTTCAACTGCTTCCCTTAGGCCGGAGATTTAAAACTCCCTTTCGTATACACTGTATTAATGAAATTTGTACCAGATATGTGTGAAATTAATGAATTACTAGAATTGCCCATCCCTGTTCAAGAGGGCAATGAGGGAAATGTTCATTGTGGACTTCAGTGGAACACCCTGGTATTTAGAATCAGAATCAGAAAGAGCTTTATTGCCAGGTATGTTTACACATACTAGGAATTTGTTTTAGTGACAGAAGCTCCACAGTGCAACAGAGTGACAGCGACAAGACACAGATAATAAAAAGAATAAGAATAATATACAAATGTACAAGATAGACAAAGTACAAAAAGAGCAAAAAACAATATATAATATAGACAGTTTGTATGTACGACATAATCATCCTGGCTAAAATAACTGGATGAGAGCCTTCACCAACTTGCAGTTGTGTTCCAGCATCTTGACAGCTGTGGTTTGCACTTGCAACCTTGGACAGTGGACATGTTGTCAGTAATGTTGGCATCTTCAGTAGCAGTCGTACTGTGTAACCATGCAAGAGGTTTTGGCTGTAGTCTTTCACATAAAGCAAATGTGTCACTAGCTTCTTTTCCAGAGGTTTCTTTTGTGCATGATTCACATCAACCTCACCTTATTATTCCTCACCCAGTACTCAGAAGAATGACTGGTTCACTGGCTGAAAGAACTAGCATGTTATTGCAAAGATGTAATGTTTTATAACCAAAAGAACATGACTACTGTCTGATGGATCAAAAGACAACATTTAAGGAAAATTCTAGAAAATAATTGTTTATTTTCCTGTCAGTGTGTGATAACAGTGGTTAAACAGACTGTTTCTCTCACAACCAGTTATCAGCAGCAGCATGTACTCAGAGCATCTGTGCCAGTAGACCAGCCTTGCTGGACAAAGTAGTGAGGTTTATCTGCGGGTGTCCACTGAGGAAGAACAGCTTGGAAGGACTAATGAAGAGTCCTTCTGACCTACAATTACCTGAAATATAGACATTACTGTTGTACTTTCTCTTTTGGTGACAGACATCTGTTGGTCTGCTGTTGTTTATCCCTTTCTCAAGAGACCCTACCACAGCCAGAGAAACCTCTTCTTTTCTTCTTTAACCACTTCTATGGATGCCTCTTACCTTTAACATTTTCCTGTTTATTATGAAGAAGACTTAGACTTAGTATTGTTTGTTGTTTCCACACTTTTTAGCTTGCAATTATATTTTGGACAACTCCTGAATGCATCACCATGACTCTGCAGTAAAGACCAGATTTGACCAGCATCAATTTTCATGCAAAAAATGCTGGTCAACCAACCTAGTCTTTCTGCTGAAGCCGGCTGAGCAAGGATGTCTTGCTGGTTAGGCTACTTAAGGATCCAAGTGGGGAAACAACCAGCATCCAAAACACTGCTTTTCAAAAAAACTGGTGACTAGCTATGCTGGTTGTAACAAATTGTCACGTAGTCCTGTATCATACCCCTGGCCCTTGAGTCACAGCTTAAAGGGGTGGTTTATTGCGATTTCACTTTTTAAACTTTAGTTAGTGTGTAATGTTGCTGCTTGAGCATAAACAGTATCTGCAAAGTTCCAGTGCTGAAAGTTCAATGCAAACAGAGATATTGTCTTTTAAAGAATGCTCTGTTAAAAGGGGGTGGGGGGGGGTGTAATGCTATTTCATGCATTCTGACTTATTTACACTGTTAAAGAGTTGCATTCTCATGCTAAACATGGCTAAAGTTTCAAAACATGAGTTGGACGTATGATGGAGTATTTCTGTGATCACACATCACCCAGAGCAAGAGCACGAGCACGCCCATCAATACATTTCGTTCGGGGTACGGAAGCCGAGAGATTTTTCAACAATTTCCCAATTCAGGGGCTGCACACATCATCGAGGCAGTCTCATTTAAGAAAAATAACCGTTAGATTGCAAAGTAAGAAAGAAATTACAGTATTTTACACCTCACAATGAATATCAGTCAATTTTATTACGGTTACTTTTCTTAAATATGTCATCCTTGATGAAGTATTCAGTCTTCAAATGCAACCTCCGAAATTAGACGCAGCTCCTGTCACCGAAGGAGCGTGTTTTTGGTTGTGAGAGAAAGATTTCAGCTTCCTAGAGAACCCAGCATCAAGGGAACAGAGGATGAAGTTTGTTTTTCCGGGGCAGCAACGGAGTTGTGCACATATGTTGGTTTGTTCCCTGGATTTTGGTGATGAATGCTTTGTAAACAAGTCCCAGTTCGGCGCTGTATTTGCAGATTGCGGGTGGTGAGTAAAGCTGCATCAGATGTCTGTGTTTTGTTGGCAATCAGCGTACAAGTGCATATAATGTAAACTAGTGGCGAGCGGTGACTTTTTTAACCGGGTATGCTGGGTGGTGCGTCATGTAAAAAAAATGTGGCCGATGAGCAGGTGAAGTCCATTAAAGAGCTGGCGGACTGGGTGAGCAGCCTGCGGCCCATGGGAGCCCCTGAGAACGGCATGGCCGAATATCTGTTCGACAAGCACACTCTGGGAAAGGAAAGCTCTTAGACATTCTCTCCTGTTTATGATGTAGTCCGTCAGCCAATCATATCATGCCATATAAGCGTCACAGTCGTGTTGGAAACTCTGCTGTAGTTTACTAGAGATTCTGCCTGAATCCTTTATAAGCCATAGTTATAGCCCAAACACCATATATGCCACAGTTAGTGCTTTAATGATATGCAATATTCTATGAAATGAGCAATATTCTTAAATGAGTTGATCTCAATAAATATGCCTAAAATGAGAAATAAAAGTTCATTTGAATGGGTTTACAGCTAATAAGCGAGACGCTTGCGTTCTCAGTGTTAGTTTACTCATTTGCTTGCTTATGACACATAGCAACACAGGGAAAAGTATTTCTAATATGTTGGACCTTATATTGAGAGTAGCCCATATTTACCTGTTGAGACGTGCCTTCACAAGCACCTGTGAGAGCTTCTGTGATGTTTGAGTCAATGGAGGCGCGACATGCGAAAGGTGCGTTTGCAAAATATGCTGTATTTTAGTAATCCGCTAAGTGCCACTAGTGTCACACAAACAACATACTTCGCCTTTAAACGTATCAGTTTAGGACACAGATCTAAATCGGACACGACAAATGAAAAACACCATTGCGTCAATTTAAATGTATGCCAGAAGTATTTTTTTAAACTAATAATTAAAAATAAGTATAACATAAGTATTAGCAGCCTATTATAAATAAAAAATAAAATGTAATTATAATAAATATAAATAGGCTATAATTAAAAATATCAGTGTTCTTTAAAAAATAAGTTGAAATTGTGCAAACTGATGACTTTTAACAAACACAAAGAATATCGATTAACATTCTCTGATAGGCCTAGTTACAGTAGGACTGTCTTAAACAAGTTTTGACAAGTTTTCATAAAAAAAAAAAATTCTCTATGGAGAAAATGAAATGCTATGAAAATAGTTTTAGTTATGTTTTTTTTTTCCCCCATTTGGTTAAGTCTAGTTATTTTTGTATCAAATACAATGTGATTTTTGGTGATCAAGATCTGGCAGCAGCCCATTTTTCCTCTTGGGCAAGCTATCAGCTCACAGCTTATCCTGCCCATGTAATTTGCCATAGACCAGCAAACCAATGACAACGCGTGACAATGATGACGTTCCATAACAAAAGCGCAAAAGCTGCTGTAAATCAGCTTAACCGGAAGTCTCCGTAACTGGCAGATTTAAAGAAAATTACCGTCGTTTGGCAAATAAATAAATTACGTACAGTTACATATGCATTTCCAGTCATGTAGGCTTTATAGTACCCCTCAAACAAGAGATTTAATAGTAATTTATAATATTAATGTTAGTTGCCGAGTCCACGAATGGCTTGGGTATGCAGAGCATTTGCAGCTTATATGGACTGCATGCCACTGATGTAAACAACACGAACATTTTTGTTCCCTTTTTATTTATAATGACGCAGCTAGCAGACGATCTCTACACAAAAGCTGCGCGCGCTCGTGACTCTTTAGCTCCGCCCACGGCGCTGACAGCAGGAACGCCTCCAGGAGCTCGCCTTTTTTCGGAAAGAAAAATGCTAATCAATTACTTTAAGATAGTTAACTCTACATCAGCTACATAAATTAATCAACTAACCATTAAGAAATGTCCTGTTGCATTCAAAATGTTGTCACTTCTTCTTGAGTGTCTCAATCATTGTCCGACTCCGTTTTAAACATAAAAGGCTGAACAGTTTCTGACATTTTCAATGAGTCTGCGTGAGGTAATGTGAGGCGCTGCTAAGTGCTAACAAGAGCTCCTGAAACTCCGCCCCCTTTAGAGAGCAGCAGCTCATTTGCATTTAAAGGGACACACACAAAAACGGAGCGTTTTTGCTCACCTTCAAAAAGTGACAAATTTAACATGCTATAAAAAATTATCTGTAGGGTATTTTGAGCTAAAACTTAACAGACACACTCTAGGGTAATCAGAGACTTATTTTACATCTTGTAAAAGTGGCATTATACCACCCCTTTAATGTGACACTTATCACAGCCTCTTCCCAGAAAACGGCACTGTATTCATCCTATCTGAGCTTGTTAATCTCCAGACTGATGACTGTAGATGAACTCCAGACTGATCCACTACCTGAACATCTCACGTATGCTCTGCCACCACTGCTCTGCTGACTGCTTCCCACTGTCTGTCACTATATTGTTAATCTTTGCATCAGTCCAGTACAGAACATTCTTTTAAGTTGGGCATCAACCTATCACAAATTCATCACTGCATGGATTACATGCAAAAACTCACCAACAGTTAAAACTTGTAGTTCCAGAATGATTTCTGGACTTAACCAAAGAAAAGTATGGAATGATTCATACGGTCTGTATTGTTCAGCTCTGTATAGATAACATGTACTCACCTGAATTTGAAAAATGACTAATTCCAGTAGGTTTTAAGAATGTCTGAAATACCACTGGTAACTATCAATCTGATGGATGGATGAATGTGAAACTTGTTGCTGTTGCTTGTTACACATTATTGAAACATCTAAATTCATAACTGGTTTGTAGCAGATTTATCTTCCTTGATGAAAATGTTGTTTAACAGAATTGTACATAGATTTTCACAGAATACCACACCTATAGTACATTTATTTTTTAACCTACTATAGAATTAACTTCAATATCAAATATACACTGATGAGTCAAAACATTATGACCAGTTACAGGTGAAGTGACTATCATTGATCATCTCCTAACAAGGCCACGTATTAAGTTCTGGACGCAGTACCAACAGTGGTCCGAGGAGACCATGGAGGACAAACAACAAACCGGCGACAGGGTGTTGGGCGTCCAAGCCTCATTGATGCACAATGATTTTTGATTTTAATAATGTATTAGTAAATGTTGAAATGAATGCTTTTGAAGTATTTTAATTGTTCATGTTAACTAATGTAGTTGACTAGTGTTAACAAATGGAACTTATTGTAATGTGTTTCCAAAATGTGTACAGCAGAGGTGTCTGATCCTACTCCTAGAGTCACAGTTTTGCAGAGTTTAACTCCAATATATATATGTAAATAAAATATATATATATATATATAAATAATATAAATCACAAATTTAACCTCTGTATAACTCATTGTAAACATCACTGCTCAGTAAATAAATACAATTTTTACACTTTTACAACATTGTACTGAAGAGCCAAATTCATTGTGCATGTTTGTGTCTCCATCTAGTGTCAGCGGAAGCACTTCTCACAAGACAACATAGCAATAAAAGAGGGAATTATTTTTTGAGAAGCCTTTTATACAAGGAACCTGTGATTCATATCCATACTAGAACGTGTTAAGTTGTCATTTGTTTAAAGAATATTAGGCTGCTGCCTTGAGTACTAAACATTGTCTACATAGGCTGATGAGAAACACACAGGACCTGTTCTGCCTTCTGCAATAATCTCATTTGAACACAAAGATGCTCAGGAAACAAATATAGTGCTGTAAAAAAAAATGCAAATGCAGTTTGCTTCTGTCTGATTTTCTGAATTGTTGCATACTTTTACTCTGAATGTCATCAGATCTTCAACCAGAATCTACCAATACATCTATGAATGTCACAGTCCATGAACAAATAACACACATCTTTCATGTTTTTATTACAGTATCCCAGTGTAAAGCGATTGTCCCTTATGAATTGGTTAAAAAAAACTAATTTCAACAAATCCTTCTTTATTTAATAATTATAAATGACTTGAAATGAATGGCATAAATCATAAATTACATGTTAGTGTGTTTTAAGTAAGAATGTTTTTTATTTACCTGTTTTACCATTGATGTATACTAGGGGTGTCCAATCCTGCCTCTTCCTGCAGAGTTTAGCTACACACAGGGTTGGGCAAAAATACATCAAAATGTATTTTAAAATAAAATACCAAATACCTTAATTTTAAGTGTATCAAAATAAACTACAAAATACAGCAGCCACACCATGTATCAAAATAAACTACTGTATTTTTGTATTTTAAAAATACTAAAAAATACTTTTACAAGGGAACATGAAATTTCTTCACAAACCTTCCATCAATTGGCCTATTTGATCTATCCCTTCACTATTACACTGACTCAGTTAAGTAAACAATGTTTGATAGCACCAGCTTTTATCTGCCCGAGTCATGCAATAAATCTAACATATGCAACCAATTAAAGGCACAATATGTACAGTAGGATTTTTGGATTAAAATATCCAAAAACCACTAGAACAATGTTATATATTTTGTTGACTTGTGTACATACATTATCCTAAATGTTTCCAAGAATGCTTAAATCCAGAGAAATGTGCAATTTTAACCAGGACACAGGCCGTGTTGGTGCGTCGCCTATCAGTGACATCATACCCGCGTTACCCTCGATTTCCGGTTTTATATTGTAGAAACCATGGAAACACCAAAGATGCATTATATTCCTCATTTGTCTTATACAACATATTATATGTTTTATTAGACAGATGAGGAACTGTTTGGATTCATTCATCGACTGAAAACGAATCATGTTATATAGCTTTTTGTTTAAATCTCGTTTTCTTGATTTACCGCAAGTACCATGTTTTACCATGACTAATATCGATCTAGCTTACTGCGGTGTGCAACAAGTGTCTCATAGCAGCTGCCAAGCGAATGCACAGAGTAGCATTATAACAACTTTCAACACACAAATGTATCTAATATGATAAACAGCGCTGCTTTACCCCACATACGCTAGACCAAAAAAAGCGGAAGCGGCGACTGTGGCATAATAAAAGTTCCGCTGCTCTCAAGACATGTTGCGCTCGTCTCTCATTAGCAATCTCTCCAGCGGTCTCGTTCAGCTCCAACATCACTCGCCCTGCTTTGCTTCATATTACAGTAACGTTAATAATCACATCCATGAACATGATTTCTGCCTGAGTCCCGTCCCGATTCTTTTCCACTGGCTGTAGACCTGAAAACAACACATCCCATGATTCCACAAAATCAAGGATAAGTGACTGAATAAGCGACCTCTAGCGGCGAAAATTTACATATTATGGATTTAACAGATCAAATATTCACATATTCCTGTGATCTCCCAGATGAAGGTTAGTTTTAAAGTAACCAACAGTTTAATTTTTAACAGTTTGTGAATGACTCATAACTGTATCCTAATTTAGTTACTTGGTGTTTGGTAATGAAGGGCCTGCTTTGCATCAGCAACACTGACTCAATGACAAACAAGTCATTCATAAGAAGTCAACTGATGGCTCCTGTATTCATTGCAACTAGTTTATAACAAATTAATCAATTGATTGTTAATCATAAATATAGGGGGCTGCTGCTCGGTATAATAGTTTTCAAGAACATTGTGTAAATTGGAAAACTATTTAGCCTAGACTACTAAAACGAACACCAAAACTTAACATCTGTTCTGAACTTAACAAGTCTCTACAAACCACTGAGTAAGCACCAATCAGAGGCCGCATTTTTATGATGTTATCATGTAGACTTCTTACAAAGTATTTTAAAACTACAAAAATACAAAACACTTAAGTATTTTGATACAAAATACAAAGCCATTTTCATCAACCCTATCAAATACAAATGACAAAATACTATTTTGTATTTGAAATACGTATTTGAAATACATGTATCATAAATACTGCCCATCCCTGGCTGCACAGACACACCTGATGATCCTGAAGACCTTTACAGCTCGTGTTTAATAGGCTGGAGTTAAACTCTGCAGGACTGTGTCTCTAGGAGCAGGATCAGACACCTCTGCTCTACACATTTTGGAAACACATTACACAAGTTCCATTTGTTAACTCAAGTCAACTACATTAGTTAACATGAACATCTAAATACTTCAAAAGTATTAATTTCAACATTTACTAATACATTATTTAAATAAAAAAAATGTTTCTGTTAATATTATTTAATGTTATTATTCAATGAACTTTTTATTAACTAACATTAACAAAGATTAATAAATACTATAACATTAACAAAGATTAATAAATGCTGCAACAAATGTATTGAGATCATTGTTAGATAATGCATTAAAGGGTTAGTTCACCCAAAAATTAAAATTCTGTCAGTAATTACTCACCCTCATTTCGTTCTATGCCCGTAAGACCTTAGTTCATCTTCGGAACACAAATTAAGATATTTTTCATAAAATCCAGTGGCTCAATGAGATAATTTTTCACTTTCAGATGCCCAGAAAGCTACTAAAGACATTTTTAAAACAGTTCATGTGACTAGTGGTTCAACCTTAAAACAAAATAATGACTTTATTCAACAATATCTAGTGATGGTCGATTTCAAAAACACTGCTTCATGAAGCTTCAAAGCTTAACGGATCTTTTGTTTCGAATCAGTGGTTCGGAGCGTGAAAGTCACGTGATTTCAGTAAACAAAGCTTTGTTACGTCGTTAAGTGTTTCGAAAATTCAATGGTTTGCATGCCTTTGGCAGTTTGATTCACGCTCTGAACCACTGATTTGAAACAAAAGATTCGTAAAGCTTCAAAGCTTCATGAAGCAGTTTTGAAATCGCCCATCACTAGATAATGTTGAATAAAGTCATTATTTTGTTTTTTTTGGCACACAAAAAGTATTCTTGTCGCTTCATAACATTAAGGTTGAACCATTATAGTCACATGAACTGATTTAAATATGTCTTTAGTAGCTTTCTGGGCATCTGAAAGTGTTAATTATCTTGCTGGCAATGCAGGCCTCACCGTGCCATCAAATTTGATCAAAAATTTTTGTCTGATTTTTTTTTTTTTTTTTTTTTTAAAGGCTTAATCTGTGTTCTGAAGATGAACGGAGGTCTTACGGGTGTGGAACGACATGAGGGTGAGTAATTAATGACAGAACTAACCCTATAACGTTAACTAATAGGACATTAATGTAAAGTGTTACTGTAAAGAAGTAATAAAATAACAAATGGTTAGTGCATATCCTGAGTATTGAACCGAGTGTTTAAGACAAAATATCAAACTATGTATGACAAATATAATGTTATGAATGACATAACTTTCCACATAACATGAAATAGCCCTATGAATTACACATTACCTTAAAGTTCTTTCTCCTTCTGAAATGCAGCCCACAGGTTTACAATCAACATAAACATGACGACTACAGTTCAGTTATCGGTTTCCTCTCGGTCTGTAAACACTTCTCTCCAGAACTGCGTGACAGTGAAGTTTCTGTTCCTGCGAAGCATCAGTCCGAGCGCTCTGGCTTCTTTCTTGGACTGCTCATAACTGGCTCTCCACATCTGCCGAAGAGATGATCTTGAGCTCACAGCAAAGTCAAACAGTTTTGGAGATGGGCACTTGAGGTGGCTTTCTTCAGCTCGCCAGACTTTAGACGGCAGCTTCTGTCATTAACCAAATAAAAAAAGATCCAGTTAACAATAGTAAAAAGTTGATCAATTATATTACACATTTGTAATAAATTTTTTGTATTACATTTGACTCATCGGCCTTACATATATGATAATGCAAAATTTAACCCAACTCAAGTGAATGATGTGTGAAAAGCTTAGGTGATTTTTTTGTACATAGCCTGCCAGAAAAGTCATTTCATCACCTTTTCCTGCCTGTGGATATTCTCCCAGACCCTGTTGCACACCATGCACTCAAATACGTCAATGAAGTTATCTTGACCGATATCCTGAACACCCCACTGACGTTCCTTCAGTGCGGTCACCAGATTCACATTCGAGATTTCACGCTTGAGCTTCCACTCCAGATATTTCAGATATTCCCAATCATTCTTGTCCAGCCTCTTTAAATACTGAGCGAGCTTCTTCGGCGGCTCATTGGGATCGACCACGATCGCACTCCTGCTATCTGGCAACCACATGTGTACGTTAGGTGCTCCGTAGTACACTGGCACAACACCTAGCTTGAGCGCCCTCCACAGCTTCTCAGTGATATAGTCATCACAGATGGCATTCTCAAAGGCCAGGACGAACTTGTACTGGGTGAGGATCTGGTAGAAATTCTGATCGTCCATTGCAGTAGAGTCTCTCAGGTGAGGCGGCAGATCTTTATTATGAAGACACTGTCCGTACGAGTCCACTTGAATGTGCTGCATCAGCTCTTGAATGTAAACATCTCTATCAGATGGTGGGTCACAGTCTGACTGGACGTACACTACAGGCGCCAGAGTTTTCCTCAGGCGGTTTTTGTAGGCCAGAGGAAGTAGGTGTGTTTGTGCGGTGAGAGCGTTGATGCCCTCCAGGTGCTGCGTGGTGAGAGGCAGATGAGCATGCCGGCTGAAGCTCGCTGTGTGGTTGAACAGGGTAATGAGTGGCTCATGAAAAAGCTTGTAGTTATTCTTGGGTGACTCCTCATGAAATAGTGCCCACTGGTGCTGCTCATGTCTAGGAAGAGGGAGACTCTCAATGCTGAAATCGGTACCTGATTAAAAATAAAAAGGAAATGTTGGTGTTCAGTACTAGGTCTATCAACATTATTTGTGTTGAATGCTACTAAAAAACATATCCTTTGGTTCATTATAAAAAAAGATCAGAAACACCTGTACTCTGCTTGCTTCCAGTTCCTTTAAACACACCGCTTAAAACAAAAATAATCATTCATAAAGTTCGAAAAGGTTAAAGCGAATTACAAGGGTGTTCGCAGTGGGCTGTAGATTAATCTTGCGCCATAAAACATTCTGAGCCGAGGTGCAAGTATATTTAACAACTTACATGACTCAGTCGAACATATGATCGCTGTCCAGTTCTCTTCTTCGTGAGCATTTGAGTGTGTGGTTAAAAACTAGCATAGAGCGCCATCTGCTGTTGAAACTAACCTCAGAACTGATTCAAGAGAGAAAATATCAGAATGGATCCAGAATCACTGTATTGCGAATCGAGAATAGATGTATTGTCCCAGCCTTATTTAAAACAATAATGATGTGTGTGATGCTTAGTACTGTATGTCTTTAAAATACAACAATGAACCAGCATAATATAACCAAGATTTTCAGTGGAAAATAGAGCACTTAAAGTACATTATAGAAGTGTACTTTTTTTCACCTGGGATGATTTTATGATTTTATATTGGTGCATCCTAATATATCTAACAAATGAATACGAATATCTAAAATGTTTATGCCACAATTGCACTCACCATAGAAAAGAAAAGCTTTTGTTTGTGGATGGGAATGATAGGACTTGTTAACAGTGAAGAAACACCTGTTACGGCCACATTCTCCGAGACGTCCCAGTTCTCCGGTCAGAGGAGACCACCACACAATGACAGGGTACGGGACCTCTATCGCCCGGGCGGCTTGTATGTGTGTGAACTGCTGTCTGTGAGCAGCCTGCTCAAACCGTCCTAACTGCTCAATAACCTACAAAAAGAGACAAGCCTGTATAAATACACGACAACTGATACCACTGCTGACATGAAGGGTGGATTTACTGAAGAAGGTTTGGTCAAGATAAGCATATATAATACTGTCTGCAGAAATACAAGAATGAAGTCTTCTTCTAAAAGGTGTCATAAATGTTTTATTTGTAAGAGAAGTGGAGAAAACTCCTATATGAGAAATGCAATGCATCTGATAGTTAAAATATATACCAATAATCAACTGTTATTTGCACCAGGTTGCAAGGATGGAAAAAGGGAGATTTTAGTAAAAGGAAATACCAAGGATGAGGAAAAGGACAGAGATTATCCAAATGTTAGTGAGAGACTTGAGCAGATCCCAAGAGCCAGTGGACACACCTGTAAACAAGAAACACTTTAAAGCGAGCATGGTACTTTTGTGTTATGTTTAGTTACAACCTGTTACGACCCAGATTAGGGACCAACATAAAAAGCCGTTCAAAAAAGTTATGCGTTGATTTGGGAACAAATATGCTGTCTACGTTTAGAGACACAGCCTCTTGTCATAAAACAACGTGAAACATTTGATGTTTAGGTATGCAAATCTTTGCCGACTATTTGAAGCTTCAGTTAAAAGATAAAGTTAATATTTTACCTGAAATGTCATGATTAAAAACACAAACGCACACGCGCAGAGACAAAAAGCACAACGTTTTTTAACAGAAATTCGCCACATGTCAAACACGCTGTCCGTGAGCGTACCATTAAAAGTTAATACTTCCAACTTATTTATTTTGATGGTAGGTTATGTTTTTTTCGAATGGGCCTATTTGCCGTCTGTAATGCATGATGTATTCCTGTAAATACATTGATCCTGTAACGGCTGTCCGACGAGCGTCTGTCCGTATAATTTCATCGTCACTTCCGTTATGCTTCCCTTTAAACTACAGACACGAAAGGAAGTTACAACGCCTATATTACCATGGAAGCACACATACTTTGAGGCGAGTAATGTCTAAAGGTTCAGGTTTTGTTTCGTCCTTTTTTTTTTTTATCACTGACTCAGCAAAGAAATTGTTTTGCTATTTTCTGTGTGACTTTATTATAGTGTCGGGAGAAAAAGAGACTGCAAAGGTTTAACAGTATTATGTAGGCTACAATGTTTAATAGCCTATATAAATATTTACAAAAAAATAATTATTTATTCATGGAAGCTGCAGCAGATGTCCCCCTGAAAATACACTAGGACCTAAACCAGATGTGTACAGAAGTATAATAATCAATAGACATAATCAGTAGCCTACACATCACTCCAAATATGAAGCTCCATCATAGACGAGGTCTGAGCATCTATATTTAACTACAGCTTGTGCTCTTCTTTTATCTAGTGATAGATGATTTGTCCTTAAACATGAAATTTAATGCAATGTAATAAACATTCACTCACATACACCTAACCTTCAGACCAATTCTGCACAACTGAAAACACATTATAGGCTATGCTTTACAATTGAGAAACAAACTTTTGCTAAACACAGTTCTACATTAGACACATCACTCAAAACCAACAGCTCTTGTGCTTCATTTGGGAAACACTGGCACTCAAATACCACACTCATTTTCTGATTACCCAAATGATCATGTATGACATTTTGTTCACAATCAAAACTCAATGGGTCTCATTCACTAAGCATGCGTACGCAAAAATTTGTGCTTGAAATCTGCGTATGAACGTTTTCACGAGCAAATCATGATTCACCAAAAACTTTTGCACTAAAATTTATTGTAAATTTATGAAAATTGTAGCAACAACTTGTCAGATTAATAAGACTCTTTGGTGCCCCTGGGCACTAACACCTAGAGTAAAATAGACCAAATAACCTAAAAAGTTAAAAATAAAATGTGCTTCATGTGATATTTACATTTACTCATTACAGTTTTTTTTTACGATTGCTTAAGCACAATTTTAAAAACAAGGCTCATTTTGTCAAAACACAACACACAAGTATCAGAACACCTCAGTTCTTTTACAAAATGAAAAACTTCATTCAAAACTTTACATTAATTTAACAAAACCCAACTTTGGCACCATATGGAACACACATGGTTCAAACATTCTGATTCTGTTTGATTCATTTACACACTGCTGTGCTCAATCTTAAAGCTGCAGTCCGGAACTTCTTTTGATTTAGGGTTAGGGTTAGGGTTAGGGTTTTTATTATCCAAAATCAATTTTTGAGCAAGTACATAACCAGCCAGTGTTCAAAACTATCTCATTATTTTAGCTCGATTCACAACGGTAAGCTTGTAATAATGTTTTATAATAAGAGCGACCTGGTGGATTTCCGCGGGAAATTCGAGCATGCAGCAGTTCATCTTTGTGTCATTACGTCACGTCTGTAAACAGAAAGGAGTCCAGACTAGTCGGCTTTATCATGTGAGGATGCTTGTTGTAGTGGATCATTTATATCCTGATCTTACAGCAGCTGAGATAATTAAAAGTATCATTTTGATGGTGGATTGTAATCCAGAAAGATCCAAATGACAATCATCAGTGACAACTGGAGATTCACCCGTAGTCAAAAGCAAAAGGCTTCGGACTGTGGAGTGGCTACAGAAATTGAAATCTACAGGTAACGATAATACACACTAAATACACATAGTCACACAATGCTGATGTTGTTAACATTAACATTTTCAGAACAAAGTATAACAGTAATAATTTGCACGGTTTGGCGTGATCCGAGCCAAGCGATCGTTAGATTTAATCATCACTGGCAGCGCGATTTATCGTAGGCTAATGCTTTTTTCTTCAGTTGGTCAGAACAAAAGCGGCAGAAATGTTACTTACTTGTTCAGCTGATATTTTCCAGTGAATTCTTATATTGGTCATACTTTCAAGATTTAGAATCTGTGATTCTGAAGTACAGTATCCACACCGGTGTAGTGATTGACAGCAAACATTAGATTCATCCGCTGAGGAGTCGTGCCGAAGCACAACGCATGTAATGATAACAATTCCGCACATGACTGCAATTGCAGGTTTCGAACAGAGATGGCGACAAAGAGGAAAAATGCCGGACTACAGCTTTACAGTTGCTTAAGCACAATTTTAAAAACAAGGCTAATTTTGTCAAAACACTACACACAATTCACAGATCCACACACACAAGTATCAGAACACCTCAGTTCTTTTGCAAAATGAAACACTTCATTCAAAACTTTACATTACAGTTTTTTTGCAATCGCTAGGACACATTTCTCAATACTTAGGTCACTTTTTCAAAACTCTTCACACAGTTCTCCTAACCAACTTTCATCTTGGCACAGAGGTTAACTTCACATTCAAAATGCACTAAATCTACCAAAACACTTCATACATGTCTCAAATCAACTTATTCTTCCAGAACACTAGCAAAAGTTTTCACTGAGCAAACACACTTTGTCACTCATAAAACATCGACCTAAAAACACTAACATCAGTTAGCATTATACAGTGTTTTCTTTTTTTAAATTTCTTTACAAAACAAGAATGACACTGTCTACTGCTTATAATTCACTGCAGTTTATGTTACATGGTGCATGTTTACATTACAGAACAAAATTGTTCCTAAGTTTCCCCTTTTGAATTGATGGTAATGAAATTGAAAGACTAATGCTTGTGTAGGTGTTCAGTTTCATCTAATTGTTTTGATAGTATTTGATTTTTTAGATTCAGAATATATTTCATAACTATATTACTGTAGAAATGTAGCAAATTTCTGTCTTATTCAGTTTTGTATTATGTTATTGTTTTGAACTTAAGTTTAACAGTTTTGAAAACAGTATGTAAGCATGTGCAAATTGGCCTGTACATACAAAGAGTTTTGGCAGATGTTGTGTCTGAGTGAGAAAAGAATTCATGAAATTTGAGAGATGTAGTCACTGAATGCATTTTGTGCCAAAGCAATGATAATTGATCCTCAGTTTAGCCCACATAGACTTCTGTTGTGCTCACTGTGTGAAGAGTTTTGCAAAAGTGACCTAAGTATTGAGAAATGTGTCCTAGCGTCTGTAAAAAACTGTAATTTAACAAAACCCAACTTTGACACCGTATGGAACACACATGGTTCAAACATTCTGATTCTGTTTGATTTTTTTCAGAGATATTGTTAGAGTAAAGTACATGAATATATTGATAAGACAAAAAAAAAAAAAAAAAAAAAAAAAAAATTAAAAATAAATAAATAAAACACACAAGACCAGTACTGCACATTGATGAAAATATTTATTTCTCACCACATTGTAAAACCATTCAATACATCCATGCCTTTCCAAAGGTTATATTTTGCACTGAAAATCAGAACATATTCTAAATACAATATAGTACATGAACAAAAACATTTGTGGAGACAAAACAAAAGCATGATTTTAAATAAAAAAAAAAAAAAAAAAAAATAGAAAAAACAACTAAGCATCATCTCTGGCCTAGCTTGATCTGGCCATAGCACTGCATCCACATCACAGGTGATGTCCTCTCTCTCAAGACAGCGAGGGAAGAATCTTCTTGAATGGCGACTCCATCCTTGCACAGACCCTGCATCAGTTATGTCACTGGATATTTCGTGACATAGTGCTGGAGATCGTAAACCTTCCACCGCCATGCCGATAAAAAACCCCTCCTCAATGTGTTTAAGGAAGGGACAGTATGGTGGGAGGTATTGGAGTGAAAATTGTGGATACTAATGAAACCAGTTTTGGACCAGAGCAGATAGGTGGAAATATACATTGTCCCATATGACAATGTATCTCATCTGCTCTGCATCCATTTGGTCTCCTGCTTTGACGATTTTGTGTAGTCTGTCTAAAATGTGAATATGTGGGCCGTGCTGTTAGGGCCTAAGTTGGCATGCTGGTGGAGGACCCCGTTCTGCCTGATTGCAACATACATTGTGATGTTACCACCATGTTGGCCCGGGACTTTCAAAATAGCTCTGTGGCCAATGATGTTCCCTCTCCCTCTTACTGCAACATTGCCTTCCATTTAGCTGAAGACACATAAACTTTTGCCTTTTTATAGTACTTGCACCTGATTGTTGAGTTTACAGTTAAGCACCTAAGTGTCTGCAGACCTGACGGCCATGTTTGATCAATTAGTTTATAGGGGTGGTATTTTGGAAAGCAGTGTCTTGAAATGGCAAAGAAGTGACATTATGTTAGATTTCTGTGTCTAATGTAGAGAAGAGTGTTTAGTGTTGTGCAAAACAATGTGTGTAGTGTTTTGCAAAAAGTGTGAGGCTGAGAATGTGCTTAGAGTTGTGCAGATCTGGGCTAAGTGTTTGCTCCATGAGTGTAGAGTTTCAGTAACTGTGTGTTATTTTTCATTTTGGTGTGTGTAAGCAATCATAAAAAACTGTATTATTATTATTATTATTTTACTGAACTCAGAAGTAATTCATATTATTAAACTTATCTGATAACAGGTTAGGTCAACAAAAGTCATTTTAAGTGACCAACTGGTATATATACATATGTATATATATATATATATATATATACATATGTATATATATATATATATATATATATATATATATATATATATACACATACATACATATGTGTGTCTGTGTGTGTGTGAGTGAGAGTGAGAGTGTGTGTGTAATGTACGTCTGCATTAATAGATTCACCAATAGTTCACCAGAGCAAACAGTGAGTCATACCTGTTTGCTGCCATGGCAACAACAAAAATACTTTGAGTGGCCATTCTCCTTTATGTTTGAGAGGAGAGATCCTTCTCTTACAGCATCCTCTCATGCAGTAAACGACAAACACATTACTTCACATTAAACTACAAATGAAAGGCAAATGAATTTTCGTAAAGGGTTTACAAAATGGAAATGCTTTTGAGGTTTTTTTTTTTTTTTAATATTACGACTGACTGTTGTTTGATATTATTAATGTCTTTAATTCATAAATGTGGAGTTTTTTAAAACTGGTAGCCAAACAGACTATCTGACAAACTAATTCCTGTACAGTTCATAAAAGCTCAAGAAAGAGCAATAAAGTACACTATTGTTTATTTAGTGATCTCTGGGCTGTGGCTGATATACTGTGTGAAACACTACAGCACTGATCGCTCACCATTACGTTCTGTTTCCTATAATTAATGTGAAGAGCACTTCACAAACACAATAAACAGCCACTCACCAGACAAAGAATAGTAACAACTAATGTCTACATCTCACTGGTTCTCATTCAGCACTACTGATTCATGGAAAGATGATGTTTATGTGCTGTATGACTTTAAACAATGAGATATTCATACAGTTCTCACAATAATCCTTAATGGTGAACAAAGATCAGATGAAATAAGACTCATCATTACAGTACACAATTGCTAAGACATTGCTTCTTGAAACCTTCACCCATTTTCCCACAACATTAGATAGAAAATTATTAAAAAAAAATTTAATACAAATGATATATCATTTTTTTAATTTACTTTACCTATTTACCACATAATTACTCAACCACACCATTAGCGTGCATATGAAATATTGCATTTTTCTGAAAATACTTTAATGATGATTTAAATTAAATATAAGTTGTTTCTGGATATTCATCTAGGTGTTGGAGGCAGAATTCTGCCATCTGTTGGTTAGAATCTTTTTTATAACTACAGTTTTTTTTTATGTATTTTGTGAAAATATTTATTTAAACACTAAAATACATTAAAATAAGTATTTTTGTGAAAGTTTACAATTTGTTTTTGCTGTTTGGGGACTTCTGGAGTGTGTGTCTTTGCAATAATGCCATATAAATTTGCAAAAATGTAATTAAAATGACACTTAAAACTCTGATTATATTCACAAAAAATCCCTCTGTTGTGGCAGATCCAGCCTTGACAACACTTTGCTCTTTCTCATTCTCATCCTCTTCCTCCTCTTACACATATTTTTCTCCTCTCCCTGTCAGGTTGTTTCCATCTATTTTTCGTATCAACATTCAGTGCACCTGTGCACTCTGAGCTGGCTCATATTGTGTGCAGTTGGTTTGATCACATCATTAGAAACGAGTGTGAACAATTTTGAGTCATTGTGTGTAAATGATGACAACTGTGTTGTAGTTGTGTTTAACGCTTGTGTTTACTGTTTTACAACACAGTATGCATCACAGTGCAAAATGTGTTTTAGTGAGTAAGAATGTGTTTAAAGTTTTTTTAAAAAGATTGCATGTGATTTGCAAATGGTGTCTAACTGCCTGAATTTGTTTAATGTTTTACAGAAAGAGTGATTTATTCAAAGAATGGGTTTAGGCCTATGAGAATTTGGTTCAGAGAATGTGGTTTAGTGTTTTAGCAATTGTGAAAAAACTGAAATAATGTTACAAAATTCTATTTCAAATAAATGCTGTTCATTTAAACTTTCTATTTTTCATAGAATCCTTCCACAAAAATATGAAATATGAAATGTTTTCAACACTGATAATAATCAGAAATGTTTCTTGGGCATCAAATTATCATATTAGAATGGTTTCTGAAGGATCATGTGACACTGAAGATTGAAGTAATGATGCTGAAAATTCAGCTTTGATCACAGGAATCTAACAGTTATCTGAGAAACAGTATAAGAAAAAGCCGTGTAAATGATATTCTCTGGAAAGTTTTATAGCTGCTAATTATAACAAGGACAAATGCATGGTTTGGATTTGGTTGCTAGTGGCAACGTGTAGGTGGCCACAAATTTATACACTGAAGAAAGACACAAGAGTCTAATTATTAGAAGCACAATTGGGCACTTATGAAGACCAGCACTCTGCTTGACTTTGATAATGTGTCTGCTGTTGACACACATTAATCACACATTAAAAACTATACCTTGATTTAATGGATAGTATCTAACATTACACTCTCAGAAAAAAAGGTACAAAAGCTTTCACTGGGACGGTACCCTTTCAAAAGGTACATCTTTGTACATAAGGATTGCATATTAGTACATTAAAGGTATATTAGAACCTTTTTAAAGGGTACCGTCCTAGTGACAGCTTTTGTACCATTTTTTTCTGAGAGTGTATGATATGAAATATTAGACATTAAGAGACATGCTATATCAAGAATCACATTGAGAGAAGTTTGATTTCATTCATACAATTATGAAACTGAAAAATACAGTATCTTGAGGTCAGAAACCCTTTAATAGCCCTTTACTTTGAGGTAAATAGAACTCTATATAGGCATTCAGTAACTTTCCAGTATATAAATGTCAAAGTGCTTGTGGAATGAAGTAAACCCACACAGATGTCCTTGCTGTCCATTAGCTCCTCATCCCTCCTCGACTGCGTCTCCATCATCTGAAGAGCATCTCAGCAATCTGGTTTCCAAGCAACTGTTTCCAATCAGCACCATCATAAAACTCTCACTCACCCATTTAAAGAAAGAGTAAAGCTGTTCTGACCACATCGGGTGACGTAAAAGGAAAGATTAGTGCTTTATTTCATTTGAATCTTTTGATTTCATGATGCACATGATTATCCATTCACACGAGGCCTCTGCCTAATATTGAAGTTTAAAGTGGATAAGATTCCACATACAGGACTTTCTTTTGTTGCAATTATGTTTTTAATAAATGGTGTTAATAAATAATGTTGTTCTTGCTCACAAAAATTATGTCTTTTTCTTCTCAGATGGCTAATTGACCCTTGGAATTTTTAGAAAAGGGTGAATTGTGTTTGTCTTCAAAAAATGCTATGTAGGACACTCTTCTGTAGCTGTATGACACCCGACAGTGAATACTACAGCAGATATTTCATTGATGGTCCATATTGTTACACTGTATGTCTGAATATAACTAGGCTATATTAGATCATATATCATTACATTGTCCATCTGATCCAAAGTGTAAAAGTTGAGCGCGCTCATTCAATCCCATAATACACGGCAATAACGAGTGTACAATTGATGTACACTCAATGGCTAGAGAATACCCATATGCACTGTGAGGGTTGCGCCGAATGAATTCCCGCGTCTAACCAGAAGATGGAAGCTGAATCATCTATCCATTTTCCAAACTGCTGGTTCAATGTGGCCACAGTGTAATATTATACAGGTATAAATTCCTTTTTAATTGATTATTAAATTGTTTAATTAAGGTTTGTACATGCTAGTTTCCATGACAGAGTTCAAGATACTGGAGCTGCTAGTTTGCCAAGTTTCAAAAGATTATTATACAGCAAGCACAAACTATGCAAAAGCAGCAGCCCTTCCGGTGCACTCAGTGTCCAAATTCACTCACTCGTTTTCATTCACTCCTTCAAGTGAACTATATTAGTGGAGTAGGGAATAGTGAATGAGGGTATAGGGGGCGATTCCGGACACAGCTTCTGAAAAGATGCAAGTGCAATGGTCAAACATGTCCATCTAGTGCATTTACATAAAAAAACAATAAGTAGCTCAAATCTGTAGCACATTGGAATGGAAAAACACATTCTGTGTGAATGACCCACACCTAAGTTTGTCACAGACCAATGACATTCCACCCTCTTCTCCTTGGTTGACAATGAAGTCTCTGTATATCTGCTCACATTTGTCCCATATCTTTCTCCCTCCTCCTCCACTTTCCCCCTCTCTTCTTTATCTGTTCCTTCTATATAACTATGAATATTTTATTATTATTATTATTCTTTTCTTTTTTAATAACTATGAATTTTTTTGGTAACCAACACATTTCTCTGGTTATATCCGCAGTATTGCTGTCCTCTGTTTGGTGTGCTTTTAATGGTCCAATAAAAAAAATCATTCAATAAAAATGGTACAAAGTGACGGTATAAATGGAAATATCTGATGAGAGAATGTTGGAGTAAATGAAAAGAACAGACAGATGTCAATATTTGCTAAATATATTAAGAAATCACAGGTTACGTCTGTAGTTTGGTGTTTATAAACGATAAAGCTTTTCTTTAGAGTCATTTTCAGGCTTGTGTGTGCAATATGTGTGAAGTGCAAAAGCGGGCTGAGGAGATCTGGCATTTTCCTGCTCCAGCACTGTGTCAGACCACCCTTCTGTCTCAATTTGAATAGTCTAAAGTTCACTATTACAAAGGTGTCTTAACTCTTACCTTATCCACATCCCAAAACACTTCCAAATTAATCCAGGCATTGTTCTAAACATAATGCTGAATGGTTGAATTCTCAGGCATTTGCATTTAGGTGAGTTTGAATGCATTGTAGTGTTGCTTATATCATTCTCTTTATGGATATGTAGAGGATGTGCTGCAGTTTTATCTGCACTTGTTTTCCCAGCCACGTGGCCAGGCAAGTTCATTTCCTTGTTTTTCCTGAAAATCCTTACCAAACTTACTGATATATCAGTATCTGCCGAACCTGTGTTGTGTAATCAGCCTCACCACGTTCATTAGAAGCAATAAGGCTACATTATATTCATTTCCAGTTGATGTGAAGGTTCTGCAGATATATATTTCTGGTTACAAAGCATTCAACAATCACAGCTGTTGATGTGGTGTAACCTGAGGCTCACCCCAAAAGGTGGTGTTGTCTTATCTGAGGACAAAAAGCATTATTGTTTATGTTGTTTACAAAATAAAAGTACAATATACGTAACAATTTAAATGGTGTTCTTACAGGTTTTTGAAGTAACATGACATTTTTTGGCTTGGTCTGTCTTGCTTTCAATATCTGAAATTGTAGGATGGACCTTTGGGTTGAAACAGGAGGTGGTAGTGAGTTCGGAGCAGTGGAGAAAAACGAAGAAAGCTCAAATTAACATTGCATTGAGTGTGAGTGTATGGGCATTGGGCTGTATTGAGTGGTAGCCTAGGCGGAGAGTGGAGATACATTTGGTGAGGAAGTCTATGGTTAAGGGTTATCTGGTGTCTGGGCAGATAACTTTTCATGGATCCAGCTTGGAGGCCTTTGTCACTATTAAGATATGAAATTGATGTGACAAATAGAAGGGGAAAATCAGGAAATGGCAAGTTGTAGATTAGGTAATTATTTTCATTTTTTCCATGCTGTTCAAAGGTTTGAAGGGTTCTTGGAGAGATGGCTTGAGGGAGATGTCAAGAAGTGGTTTTAGTGGGTGATTTACAGAAATATGCACTCTGAATAAGAAGGTACTGGGGTTGTGGTTGAAATCGACTCTGGAGACAGCGATCTGAATTTCTTAAAGTATTTGCGCTTTGATGTTATTGGCCACTGGAGGTCCCAAGGGGACAGTGTTTGGCGGGACAGGCAGGGGCATGGCAGAGAAAAGAGTGTATGGAAATCGAGGCTGGAGCAGAGCAGAAGAAAGAAAAGGGACCAGGGCTATAGTCATTGGTGAAGGCAGCCTCACGCTAGGGTCTACCCCTGTAGCCGACAGCCAAGGATAGGGAAGAGGATTAGAAATAGCAGGAGAAAAAAGGCAATGTGTGAGTGGTTGATATGAGGTAGACATTGTGGAAGGCAGGCCCTGGCTTTCTGAGGGCCTGGTAGAACTTGAACTGGGACATGATGGGCACTTAAGAGTGGGGCCAAATTCCGTAAAACTGTCGAGGAACGGAGGTGAGAGACGGCTATTTATAGACTTCCTCTCATGCTGATTGGCTGGATTATCTGTACATGCTCCTCCCGAACTTTATTAAAATAAAATTAAAAGAACACAAGGTTATGTTCAAATTACTGTCATGTAATTGTTTCTTTTAAAAACAAAACATTTAAAAAAAAAAATAATTTAATTTAACCTCAGACCTTGTATGCGTTTTCTCTGTCACTCAGAGATATGTCCACCCAGAAGACAAGAACATTATGAATGACAATTACATAAAGTCAACATGAAATCAAAATTCTTATTTTTTTATGGAATACTGCAGTGTTTATTATAAATGATTTATTGGTACTCATTATGATTTTAAATTCATGTGGTTTGTAATCTTGAATCAAAATAACTTCCCCTCCCTCTTGCAGCGACATCTCTTCTCTTCTCTGATGACGAGGGCATTTGTTCTTGTTCGAGAAGCCATTTCACTCATATATACGTCACAACATAAGGAAGAAAATATGAGCACAACAACAGTTGCTATGTCAATATCCTGATGAATAGAATAGCTTTAAGTAATGTATAGTTGCTGGTACATGTCAAGATTTTCATGTGACCTTGCCGCCTCATGTGTACAGCTACTTTTTATATTCAACACCTGCTAAATTCAATATGTGTTGACTTACAATATGTTGGCTAACTTTTTTTTAAGGGAAATCAGTTTATAATAAGCTGTTAAGTTTGTACCTCATATACTATATGACAAATGAGTGCAGATGCAATGAACGATTAAATACAGTATTTTATTGACTGAAGCCAACATTGTGTCCCTGATCTTAGTCGGCAGGCGTAAGACACGCATGCCAAGAGACCACAAACCAACAAACCCAATCTTCTGAACACAGGGCAACAGGCATATTTAACAACATTTACATATTGAAAGGAGTGGTACAGGATCACAGCTAAAAAAGGTATTTCACTCTATTTGAGTTTGGACACCAAATGGCCCAACTGATGGCTAAGGCGCATTAAAACCAGCAGCTCTCCTTCAATGCTCACACAATTGCATTTTGAGAGGAGATCATACATTACAGGGTTTGATAAAGAGTAAACAGACAAAGATGACATCGCTGGAAAAATAAAGCGTTGTGCCGTACATCATGGTAAACATGAGCATTTGCACCCAGGAGATTAAAAGTCACATACAAAGTGAGTGTTCCAGTCAAAATATTGTCATAAACAAAGAAAGATATTCCACTTATTATTTCAAACCTCTTCACTGCTTCTAATTATGCAAGTCACACTTTTATGCTTTTTGTCATTTGCGTTGTTATTGGTTTTATTTTGAAACCCTAAAGTGCACTTGCATGCCACCATCTTTACATTACGCTTCTTCTGATTTTCTTTTATTGTTCTCTACATCCTATGTAAAATATTAACAAATGGAATTAATATTTAAAAGTACTAAGTCTGTGTACAACGTGCACTGTTAAAGGGTTAGTGCCAGAGTTACATCTCACAGAAAACTATTTGGTCTGGAGAAGCAGTGAACATCAAACAACATAAAACATAGTAGCACATAAAGAAAGAGTCCATCTCTTCATATCACCATTCATACTGATGACAGTTCTGTAGTATTCATTACTGTGTATATACTGCTCAAAAGTAATTGCAAATTTTTTTTTTGTTCTAAACAGCAACAAATAAATAAAAATAAACATTATCTAAGTGCTTCTGTGTGAGCAACAATATAAAGTCTTTTGAAAGAGCTAGTAATGACAAAAACACAATGTAGATATGAACGAATCCTTTCTATTTGTCAAATTCTAAAAAAAATAAAGTGTCCTCAAAAATATTTCAAGTAAACAAATGTCATTATAGACTGCAGGGACTATAGACTAATATCTGTAAATGTGAATAGCTTTTCATATAGATTCCTTTTAAACCCTCAAAAGTTCAAATGAGTAAATAGATTGACGATCTTTGTTGGTGTGCAATCAACAGTGTAGAATGTTCATATAGTGTTCATGTCAGTTCTGTCTGTAATGAAAATGACATCTTAAATTCAAGGTCAGCAACAGCAAAAGCAACAGTTCCAAACCTAAATGTTCTAAATTCTTCTAGAAAACGTGTCTTTGAACAACCTAAACATGACAGCAAAAATACACGAGCACAGACAAACTAACACAACTTTACACAAGTGAAAATGTACCTTCCGCTGTGTACCTTCAATAAAATCAACCAGCGATTTGGTTATGCTTGAAAAACCTGTGATATAATGAAGTAACATATCACTACCCTTTATAAAGCTCTCTAAAAGAGTCAAAAGAACTAATAAAGTGCACTATAAATACTACTGTCATTTTTACAACAATAATGTTCTGAACCGAGAATTAAAAATTCAAATATATAAGATTATAAAATACACAAAAGGAGCATTGGCATTTACACTACTGAAAAAGCAGAAGTACTTCAACAAACAGATAAAAAAATAAATGGCACAAACTGCACAGTTGATGATCATCATCACAGTTGACATCATCTTGCAGTCTGAAACGCCGTAACTCAGCAAGTACCTCAAAATCATCATTAGAAAATAATCTATGTAGAGTTTCGGTCCATTGCTGCGACATGCTGGTACAATCCATTAACGCGGGTGAGTAGATATTATATTGAGAATTTGATGGTTTGTTAGTAGGCGGTTAGTATGTCGGTAGTGGACTACATCAGCGACGACAACGAAAGGCTTTCGTGACAAACTCTGTATCATAACCATGCACCGAAATCCTGAAGGATCCACAAAATTACCCCTCAAAACTCTTCTTGCTTTTCATCAAGACGTTGTCAGTTTATATCTGCCGCTTATTTGTATATTAAAATAACAGTTAATGCTCCGAGTGAGACTATATCTACTGCCTAGCGTATGTATGTGGACGTTTCCACTAACTTGAAGAAAATACTGCTCTTGAAAAAAAAACAAATTAGGGGACAGCACATTCAAGAGAGTCATGTTCTCTGAACGAAAATGGTAGCACTTTATTTTACAGTCCTGTTCCGCATGTACTTACTATAGTAATTACAATAACTGGGTAATAACTAGGTAATAAACCTGAACCTACCCCTAAACCTAACCTTAACCCATGTACAGAAGTTACCTAATATTACACAGTCTTGTGTACATACACATACTGTAAAATAAAGTGCAACCATGACATTTTTACACGCTAACAAATAAAAAAGAAAACCACACTTTTTGCTCCACAAGCACCAGCTGGTCAAGGGAGACCTAGAGATTTACAACTTCCAATCAATTGATCAATTTACATTTTACACAAATGTTATCTGATACAACTGTCGGCAGGTAAATAAATTACATCAAAATACAGTCACGCGTGATATACAATGGCTCTCCGACAGGAAGCAGAAGACCGCCTATGTAACCTTGGGCGTTTCGGGCCGGTAATCCTTCCGCTCGGATGTGTTGCGCTTGACTTTGGCGGTGGCCGGCTGAGATTCTTGGTTGAGAGAGGGGCTGGACTGAGACTTCTTCAGCGCTGTGTCACCATCCCTGGCCGTCAGGAGCTCTTTCACCCCCTCTTTCAGGAGCTTCACGTACATCTCGTAACGGCTCTCCTTCAGAGAGAATTCAGAAAATCCATTAGACTCCATTATCATGTCATCACCCGCCACACAGCCCAATGACACAAGAGTTCTAACAATAGCTCTGCTCCAAACCCTCGCTGTTGAAACAGGCAGTTACTGTACCTTTAAAGGCAGCGACTTAAGTCAAATGGCACCTTGTGAGTGATTTAAGGCAAGACACCACAGGCAAAAGAAGTTTTTTTATGGTCTGGCCAATTTTGAGATATTGAGCTAATTTGCTTTCATACCATGTCTTCTTTCAGACTAGTGGATAGAGAACATCCAAAATACATATTTAAGTGTCTATTTTATTACACTTTATCTATTTGTGTCTGCAGATTTCAATCACAATATGTACCTTAAAAGGCCGTTTTCTCAAAATTATTTTTTTTCTCAGTCAGAAATCAGAGACCTAAATCTCCACTTCAGCAGCTTTTACAAGCACCAAACTTTACAGTTTTAATCCTTATCTGTATTCTGAAGGGTTTTACAGAGGTATTTGTTAATATCATTTGCCTGATTGTATACCTTATACATTTTATTCCTAAATCATGGTGAAAATTTATCTTTTTTTTTTTTGTTTTTTTTTTGGCTGTTGACAGTATTTTCCAATTTATGATAAAAAGCGATCCAAAATCCCCTCTGTAAAAACCTCTGACTCTTAACATGTCAACAAAATAAATCAAGAATTTTGAACTCTATAAAATATAAATTTAATTTGATAATGCTTTATTTGCATATATAAACATTCCAGAAACCTGTAATAAAAAAACAACTTAATGTACTGTGATTAATCACCTGGGGTAGTATGGTGAAATAGCATATATATTGTTTACCCTCTTCACCTGTGATGTCTTGCCTTAAAGCACACAAACAACACTCCTCAGGTGAACTGCAGGAATCACAGCAACATGTTGGTATTCTAACACTACACATTTTTAATTTTCCTCAGTGTCCACCATTTGGAATTCATTTTATTCACTGAGCTTGTTGTAGTGCATTCTGGAATTGCCTTATCTGGGAAGGATATATGCATAGCTACCTAGAATTTGGCCAAAACCTGCTGTTTTGAACAGCCTTTGTGTTGAAGGTGCACCTAAAGATGTTGCCTAAACACACAAATCACTAATGTCTGGAACAGAGCAAACCCCTAAATACAGTGTAATAAATATGAACTTACAAAAGTGCGAAATAAATCTCATATCATGCTGATTATGGGATAGATTTCTCAGGTTGGTCCTGACAGTTAAAAGGAGAGATTCATTAAAGATCCACATTTAGGAGGGTCTTTTACCCTTCAACTGTAAAACACACTGACTGGAATATTGATCCTGATTCCTGGCCAAAGAACTTTAAAAGTTTTTTTTTTCTTTCTACAGAGGTGTTTCTTTTATTAATGTAGCTGAAAGCCCATTAAAGTGTATGTGTATTAGTATGTGTGTTACGTCAGTGTGTGATTGCCCAGTTTATCAAGAAGGGTTAATACACTGCAATACCAGTGTGTTCATCAGAATTACATATTACAATGGGGCTGTCCAATAAAACTAATATAACTGAGTTCACTTTAACCAATTATTTCACTGGTTAACAATCATATTATTTGTTTCTCAATTTTGTATTATTTATCACACAGCCATTTTCCATCTGTTGAACTGACTCACTCAATGCAGCTACATAGTTCACCCAAAAATTAACATTGTCATCATTTATTCTCCCTATATTCTACCTAAAAATATAATGGTAACAGTCTTGCACATTTAGACTAAATGAAGCTGCTGCTCAGTAGAAAATAGTTGTTTGATCATTTAAACACAACAACTGTGTTTAAATGGATTTTAAAGATTATTTGATTTTTAGAGATTTTTTTAAACAAAATCTGTTTATAATTGTTACAATATGAATTATTATTTATGTATTAGATGAGGACTACATCAAAAAGTGCTGGTTTGAATTCATTAAATATGAGAACAAGAATTTATACAGCATCTTCTTTTATGATGAAACAAAAGTGCAGGCTCTCTGATAAGAGTGCTGTCTAATTCTCTTCCTCTGACCTTAACTATCAATCAAAGCCAGAAAATGAAACGGCTTCAGTAAATGCATTTCCATCAATTCTAGGCGAGTTCATCCCTGACAGTCTAGATGAGGAAACGTCAAAGACTATGAATGCGAGGCTCCACGTGTCAGCATATGCAGAAGCGAGGGGGAAAATATGGCCAAGGTAAACCTGAGTGAACAAGGTGCTTGATTGTGTCTCTTGCATCATAAAAAGGCAAGGGCGCCTACCTCAAATTCTAGGTAGTGCTCTTTCAAGCGGTACTCATCGATCTCTTTGGCTTTGACCTTCTTATCTGGAGGGTAGGATCTGTGCTCGGCCAACTCTGTTGAGACGTGCTTCAGCTTGGCCTCGTGGGACTTGAGCTGCTCTTCCTGTAACACAACAGGCACATCAAACGATCACCAGTTATCAAAGAGTTCAGATGGACAGAGCACGCCCCATCAGCAGCGCCTCACTTTACTTTAAACCCACCTGAGACATTCGGGTGGTGGTCGCCGGCAGCAGCGGGCGGCTGAATTTTTTCTGAGAGCCAATGGCAGCGGGGAAGGACGGGGCTGAAAACATGGCCGCCACTGAGTTGATTATTCCAATCCAGGACTCCATTTCCTCAGGGCTCCTACAGAGAAGAGATTTCACATGTTCATATGAGGAAGGCCATGCTACAGTTGTGCAAGCTCACAAGATGAGCCCAGTCAGCCTTAGGAAGAAATAAAATGTCTGCAGACAGACCAATGGAAGAGATAAACGAGCTTTAATTGAGCTTGAACTGAAGCATGAAATTAGATTTGGAGTTCAGGGAAGGTCTCAGCAGTGTTTTAGGCCTGTTTCTCTGTAGATGTACTGGTGTCTGTGAGCGGATCTTACTGGGCCTGGAAGAGGAAAACTCTCCAGTCAGCAGTCTTGAGCTTGAGAACATTGGGCTTCTTCTCATAGTCCATAGCCTTGATGGCGAGAGCATGATGCACGCTGATGGCGTTCTTCAGATCGTCTTCTGATAGGGCCTTCTCCGGCTTATACTCGTCCTGCAAAAGTAACCACACACAGGACGAATGATGAACAATGTATAGGGAACAAGAGGAATTTAACTAATCTGGTTCAGATTCCAATTCCTTAAAAATTCTTTTATTACTATTGAAAAGTTTTTTTTCTTTCATAAATCAGCTATCTGTTTGTTGCGAGGACAACACAATAGAAAGCACTCTTTTGATGAAGTTAATGACTACTTTTTTTTTTTTTTTTTTTTAAATGACAACTTATTTTTAAATACTTTTCGGATTACCTTCAAACCTTTTGGTCCTGGTAAACCCTATGCTATGGGGACAAAAAGATTTCAATGTCCAAAATACAAAAGACATTTTTTTGTCCCCCTGAGGAAAACAGCTCAAAAATCATACTAAGTAATGTTTTCGAAAATGTAAATTTCGAAAACAAACTACAGCTGGTCCAAAACGCAGCAGCTAGAGTTCTTTCTAGAACCAGGAAGTATGACCATATTAGCCCGGTTCTTTTCTTAGAGCTGCTGTAAAGCCAAAACAATCTGTCAATTAAATCTGTCAAATCAAGATTTCAATGTTCAAAATACTTGTCCTTGTGGGGACATTTTTTTGTCCCCATTAGGAAAACAGCTTAAAAATCATACTAAGTAATGTTTTCGAAAATGTAAATGTAATTTTCCTATTATCACTGTGAAGCTGCTTTGAAACACTCTGTATTGTGAAAGGCACTATATAAATGAAGATGACTTGACTTGACAGTATGTACAGTATAAAAATGTCTATGGAAAGTCCAGATAAAACATGGAACATGTGTGTGTGTGTAATTGAGGATCTATAAAGGAATTGATAAGTAAAATAACTAAGGATCTTTAAAGTAAAAATACACTGTACTATATGTTTTTCATGGCTCCTCAATATATCGTAAATTAAGGGGTCAGGACGTTGGAGCCATAAAGTTACAAAGACAGAATATTGTTACACAATGTCTTCTTTTTAGTGTATTACTTGATTCACTTTGGGTGTGTCTCAATCAGCTCCTTAGCTTCAGAGGTTGTGAATCAGTACTGTATATCATGTACAGTACATGAATTCGGGCACAGTAAGGACCCACTACACATTAGGACACTGATGACACTATTTCCAGCGACATGACAACATCCTCATTGTACAACATCATTACTGGTATTTATGAACAACAGCAGAACTGATATCTTTCTGACATTACTTTCTTGTTAAATATACGTGCAACATTGTAGCCGTAAATAAATTATAAATGTTTGCTAGATTATGTTCATTAACTGTTCATTAATCAAAAGTAAGCCACTACAAGTATAATCTTTTAAAGTATTATTTCCTCCACAGTAAAGGGTCTGTTTGAAATGATAATGAGAAATCCATCCAGCACATTTCCTGTGTCTCTGATGAGAGTCATTCGGTGTGATTGCTGCACTTTGGTAAATGGCACATCATTAGCTGATAAAGCCATGGAAACCTGTGGCTGCGGGTACAATCAGTCACCAGCACAAATGCATGCACAGGTACGGCAGTATTTCATGCCTGTGACTTTTGCATGACTGCACAGCTAAGCAACTAATGCAAGTTCAAATGGAGCACATAAATAAACTATTGTAACAGAGAATGGGAGGCGCTGGGACGCATCCTTTTTTGATGGGCTCTGAAAAGGTTTGTCAGACCTGAAATAAATGTGAAAATGTGATTACCTCTCACCATCTGAATCTCCTGGAGGAGAAATTGAATTATTATTGATAATGTTTGTGGGAAATGATGAAAATTTGATTAAGCAGCAGTGCGAGGAGGGAAAATGAAAGAGCGAATAAACAAACCTTCTGCAAATAGAGGATCATGCCTTTGAGAACAGCATAAAATGTTTTCCACCCTCGCTTTCCTCTTGGTGCTAGAGAATACAAATAAATAAAAAAATTAAAATCATGATAACATTTTGCAATATTATTACAGTGGATATAAAAAGTCTCCACACCATTAAAACAGCTGGTATTTGTGATGTTAAAAAAATTAAACAAATCAAATCAGAACTTTCTCACCATTAATGCAAAAAATTACAGTCTTTGCAATGCCACTGAAAAACAATATGACACATTTGATAAAAACTTTAATTAAAAATAACCTAACTGCATAAGTGTGCACACTCTTTTATAATTAGGTATGTGGCTGTGTTTAGAAATAAATAATCATCAGGCTCATGTGAAATAGTACACACCTGTGGTACTAGGGTTGCATGCTACTACAAGAGCCATGGGCCAAAAAGAGCTTACGAAGCATCAAGGGGATCTCATTGTTGAAAGGTATCACCCAGGCAAGGGCTACAAAAAAAAACTTTCCAAGGCATTAGATAAACCATGGAACACAGTGAAGACAGTCACCCAGTGGAGAAAGTACACTGACAGTCACATCATCAAGAACAGGGCCAAAACTGACAAGAAGACTAAGAGAAAACTGGTTGGGCAGGCTGTCAAGAGGCTTACAGCAACATTAAAAGAGTTGCAGCTCTTTCTGGCAAGTACTGGTTGCTCTCTACATGTAACGACTATCTCCCGTATTCACCATCTGTCTGAGCTATTAGGCAGAGTAGCAAGATGCAAGCATTTTCTGACAAAAAAACAAAAAACATCCAAGCCTGACTAAACTTTCCAAAAACATTTATCCATTCTCCCAAAAACCATGTGAAAAAATGTGTTATGGTCTGAGTAGACCAAGATTGAACATTTAGGATAAAATAGTAAAAAGTATGTTTGCTGCAAAAAACAATGGTACATCAGCAAAAGAACACCATACCCATGGTGAAGCATGATGATGCAGCATGACACTTTGGTGCTGTTTTTCTGGAGCCAGGGCTTTAAGTTAAGGTGGAGGAAATTATGGATAGCTCCAAGTACCAGTCAGTTTTTGGTACAGAACCTTCTGGCATACGATAGAAAGCTGAAAATGAAGAAAAACTTTCATCTTTCAGCATGATCCAAAACACTCATCTAAATCAACAACAGAATGGCTTCAGCAAAGAAAGATAAATGTTTTGGAATGGCCCAGTCAGAGCCCAGACCTGAAAACCTGTGGGGGACCTGAAGAGGGTTGTGCACGGGACATGCCCTTGCAATATAACAGATCTGGAACGTTTTTGTGAAACAGTGTGAAAATATTCCCAAGTCAAGATGTGCCAAACTGCTATTTGGCTCCTATCCAAACAGACCTAGTGCTGTAATAAAATAAAAGGGTGCTTCAACTAAGTATTAGTTCAGGGGTGTGAACACTTATGCAAATAGTTATTACAATTTTTTTTTCTCTCTGAAATGTGTCACTTTGGTTTTCAGGAGCATTGCATAGGTTGTAATTTTACATTAAACATGCAAAAGTTATGATATGATCAGATTTATTAACCAGATATTTACATCACAAAAATTGGCTGTTTTAAAAGGGGTGTGTGAACTTTTTTATATCCACTGCACTGGATATGCTAATCTTTTCCATTAAATGACAGTTCATAGTGATCATGGCTGTTAAACTCCAAAAATAACAAATAAAAATATATCATAAGAGTATCCTAACTGTAGTCCATATATGAGTCATGCACGATATTTCAAGTCTTCTGAAGTCATATGCTTTGTGAGGAACAAACCCAAATTTAAGATGCTATTCATTGATAATCACTGTAGTATGCATACTAATCACAATCAGTAACAACATACACATCAAAGTAACATTGACTACTTTTGTAGTGTTTTTGGAGCACAACAGCATCTGTTCTCATTCACTCCCATTCACTTTGTGTTCCACTGAAGTATGAAATTCATATGGGTTTGGAATGACATTAGGGTGACTACATTTTTCTTTTTTATGAAATGCTCCTTTAGTCCTGTATACTCTATACTGTTGTTTTTTCAGCGCTTTGTTCCACCTCTGAAGGGCAATACTTAAATTTTCACTGTCAAATGATTCCCTTGATAGTGTCTCTTAAGAACAGCTTTATTTACGGTAGTGCTATAGGAGCTTTGGGAAGCATCCAAATCCTTTACACCACACACAGACCGAGTTCTCAGAAGTGCGCCATACCTTTCTGATGGCACCTCTGGGACCCTGGCCTGAATGCTCTCTGCATGTGTTGCATTAGATCACTAAAGCCCCTGCTGTTTTTATCCTTGTTGTAATGTGTCCATAGACACGCTCATTAGACCGCACTGGCATGGCTGGTATTGGAGACTCAGCGTGGCATGCCCACTAAACTCATATAGGCAGGTCTTCTGCCAGAGCTGGGCAGTAAATCACAAAGCAGTGGAGGGTAGAAGGTAACCAGAAGTTTACCCTGTTAAACATGTTCAAACACAGACTACCGTTCAAAAGTTTGGGGTCAGTAAGATGTTTTCTCTTCTGCTCACTAAAACTGGACCTATTTGATCAAAAATACAGTAAAAACAGTGAAATATTTTTGCAATTTAAAATAACTGTTTTCTATTTTCATATATTGTAAAATGTAATGTATTCCTGTGATCAAAGCTGAATTTTCAGCATCATTACTCCAGTCTTCAGCGTCACATGATCCTTCAGAAATCATTCTAAATGCTGATTTGGTGCTCAAGAAACATTTCCAATTATTATAATTATTATAATTGAAAAGTTTTCAGTATTTTTTGATGAATTGAAAGTTCAAAAGAACAGCTTTTATATATTATAAATGTCTTCACTGTCACTTTTGATTTAATGTGCTCTTGCAGAATTAAAGAAGTTCTAAAAAAAATTGTAATGATTCCAAAATTTTGAACGGTAGTGTGTATAATACAAAAAAACAGAATTATTTACAGTTTTTGAAAGCAACATCTTATATTTTCCTATAATATCAGTTTTGATTATTTCAACTATCAGTATTTGAGGTTTGTTTTTCCCACACACTTGCTGGACGAGCTGAAATCGGTATGTCCCTTCAAACAGACACAAACAGCTCAGCAGGTTTGCAAGTGACTAAAGAATCTCATTAGGAAGGAAAAATAAGTGGACATAATATATGAGAGGCTACGGCCAAAATCCCATTTCACCATGTGTGCTTGCCAAAGCACTGAATCACACCTGCTTTATCCTCGTCACATTACACAGCATTTATTTAATGCTCTTTCCCATCATTCCCTGCATACCCAGAAGCTTTACTTGTGAAGAGTCATAAATATAACCTGCTTATGAAAAAGGCTTTTAATTACACACAGAATTAATACATCAAAATACTTCATAAAAATCAGAAAAGGCATTCGAACGACCTGCCCTGCTTTTTAGCAAAAAGAAATGTTTAGTTAAAAAAAATCGTGTTATTTTAGTTTTAGGTCTTAACTCTAATTAAACAATGCAGTTTCAGAGTATTTTGCTGTATTACTGTATCAAAATCATGCTGCATGGATCATGTATTAAAGATGTTTCAAATGATAGCCTCAGACTGAAAACATTCCAAAACAAGCCAAAACCTCAGAACTCTGGTTTAAATCTTACTTTTCTTCCCGTCCATGTCAGCGTGGATTTTGCGGGTCAGGAAGCCAGTTTTGTAGACGGCAGCGTTAGGGTCATGGGCGATGTCCAGGAACGGGTTACTGCCGCTGCTGATGCGACTGATGCTCTTAGAGTGATGGTTCTTATCAGCCAGCTCAGACAGAGACTTCTTCAGCTCATCTCCATCACTAGAACACAGTACACACATCCCATCAACTCTGACCATGTATAGCCCTAACAATGTATAAAGTATCTGTAGTGAGAGTTTGAACAGGTTCTGTATGTACAATTTTGGTGTGAAAATATGACTTGTGTGCATGCAAGAGACTGATGGGCTGATTTGTGGAAGAGTATGCAGTCATTCAACATCACTGCAGGAATCCCCACATAAACACGCATACTGAACATCTGCTATCATATGGCCATCTGTCTGGAGGAAAAATCATTTTACTGCATCTAAATGTCTCTTTTGCATGCATTTAAATGACAGCAAAAAAATAAAAGACAATTCATGTGTCTGATTTGGTATGCACAGTCCAATTTATACTAAGTCACATAAATGTTTCTCCACAAAATGGATATAAATCCAAAGTACTATTCGTACACTATATGAAACTTTTACAGAGTTCACTTCTGTGATGCTGCTATCTTAAGCCCATATGGCAATTAGTGTTTCACAGTGACTCCGTCCTTGTGTGTCATCTACGACTGCTCATTTATGTATGGATGGCAGGGCTCCTAGAAATCTATCCATCCTTCTGTCCATCTCGAAGGTGTCTTGGCAGGTTTTTACACTTGGTCTTTTTATGACCAGACACCTTTCCGATCAATAAAAATGCATAAAGTGACCAAATGTATATTATACCCCCAATAATAGAAAAACACTGTGGAATGAAACTGGTATGCATGGTATTTCAGCAAAAACAAAAATCTTATCTTATCAATCTTATCACAATTTAACCAGATATAGTGCTGCACCATGATTATTTAAGTGATTCTCATTCTTGCAAATGTAATTCAAGTGCTATCTGTTTATTCACCTTATTCACAAGTCAGCTATATGCCTGCTGCAATTAACAACACACTAAACAGAATTTAGTATATAAAAAAGATTATATTACGTTATATTATATTGTATTACATTACATTCTTTTATATTATTGATCATGGCACATTTTTTTCCACGTTTCTGCCATTACTGAAAATAGTAAATAGAGTCCCAAAAAAACACAGATAGATTGTGCAAATATATTAATTCTAAGATAATTCCTCTGTGTGCATTTATAAAGCCATTTATATAGTTACCTCTAACTTTAACACTTTAAATTTGTTATAGTGATTAACCTTTGATGCATGATGAATGTACACTACCATTCAAAAGTTTGGGGTTAGTAAGATATGCATTTTTAGATATATTATATTTACATTTTTAAAGATTTCTATTTCAAATAAATGCTGTTCATTTGAAGTTTTATTCATTAAAGTAGAGACCTGCACTCCCGCAGGACCCAACGCAACAGAGACACTATAAATAACAAACAAATAAATAATAAAATAACAATAAATAACAAAAAAATAAATTGTTATTCATATATTGCAAAAAAGCAACAAGAACAACTAATATAAAATAAAAACGATTTACAGTCGCAAGCAATATGTGAGATTCTATTAATAACTTGTGTTTGCAGTATTGAGCAATGTAGCCAATCACAGACATATCTGTTGATTTCTGAGACGCAATGGCGATGCAACACAATCAGGTGTTTGTTAGAATCCAGACATTTGCATGTTCACAAATCCTATTATTATAACACACAAAGTGTAAACATTATGAAATATTAATTGTTCATACATTCATTGTGTTATAACAGAGCTTTGTGACATTGCGATGAACTGAGATGTCAGCTTTAGTCGTTATAAAGGGAGCGCTCTTTGCATGCATTCTGCCATACCAAACCATGCACGCAGCAACTTGCTTTTCGGTTAAAACTAACTGTGGTTTGTGAATGTTGATGCTTTAATAACAAATATTTTATCGGAAGCGTTTAGGCTGGGATGTTGTGGTGACACATAACTTAATATCTCATGGATGTACGGACAAAAATCTATATAAGCTACTTTTATGCCAGATTTTGCGGGCGGGACAAAACATGAATGTTGCGGACGGCAGAGGGACAAATATAACATATTTTTTGGGGGGAGCGGGACAGAATCCTGAGGGAGCGGGACTGAAAAATCTGTCCTGCGCAGGTCTCTACATTAAAGCTGCAGTCCATAGGTTTTGCCTCTTTGTCACCATCTCTGTTTGAAACATGCAATTGCAGTTGTTTGCGGAATTATCGTCTTTACGTGGGTTGTGCATCATATCAAACTATGCAAATGATTATTATTGTTATACTTTTTCTCAAATTGTTAATGTTAACAACAACGGCATTGCGTAACTACGTGTAATTAGTGTGTATTAGCAGATTTCCTGTAGATTTCAATTTCTGTACAGTATAATCTCTAACATTAATTTGTCATACCATACAATCCGCCATCAAAATGATAAGTTTAATTATTCCAGCTGCTGTGAGAAAAGTGGTAGTGCATGTAATGACTTTAGTTTAGATCTGTTCCTCACACAGATATCATGAGACTTTTGAAGACCTGCAATATAGCACACACACAGTGTATAGACTAATTTTATGTTTATGGTGTTTTGCATCATTTTCAAGGCTTGAAAGCTTCTGTCCCCATTCATTCACTGCAATCAGTTCTTCAAAACTTCTTTGTGTTCCAAAGAAGTTTTTTAATGTTCGTTTTTGGGTGAATTATCCATTAAATTTGAACAAGAGACAAGTGCATCTAAAAGTAGAAGAAAATAGCTGTAAATCTGGTGTCCTTGTCTTTGTTTCGCAGAGCAGGTGGAGAAGATTAAAGACAGACAGCTTTAATCATGTGACAGCAGCATGACCATCAGAGATCACAACTTTAACGGATCATTTGAAGTGGGTCACATGTTTACTTCGCTACTGCATGTCATATTAATGGCTGAGAAGATGTTTGAAGGGACAAAGACTACAGTTGCACTGCTAGGTTCTTGATTAAATGCAAACACTCTGCCGGACTCTGTCCTGAAGGTTGGAGCTTCTGTCAATCACGTTGCTAGGAAACTAACAATCCCAATAGCAGCCATTTACCTCGGCTTGCAAAAATATGTTTGAAGCTCGTGACCACTATTTCCTTTGTGACATTAGTCGAGTGTCAGGAGGCATTAGAAATGCTCAAAGATTCCCTTTATGTAAAGAAAGATCACACAATATATTCTTCAAAAAAAAAAAAGATGACAAAAAGAAACATTAATAAATACTGATTTAGGCAATGAGTCAATGTAGTCACAACCCGTAGACAGGCTCACAGCAGCGCCCTTTGTCTCAATATATAAATTACCCTTTTAGAAGTTCCCATCCACTTACTCAAGCTGAATCACACCATTAACCAGCAGATGTCATTTACCCACCCACAAAATAAACAATCAACACACTTCAAATCAGAAAACAATTCATTTCACCCTCATTTCAACTTTACATTAAAACAGGCCATTTCATTCACCCTCTCTGTATATAGCACTCTCCACGTACTCTAGGAAATGCTATAAAAATCCAGATATATTATGATGAAGGCAGATTATTTCTGCAAGATGAGAAATGAACAGAGCTAGTTTTAAATGACAGCTTCTGTTATGTATATGACTTTAAGAAAACGACTGCACTTTATGTGAATCGGCTGCACATTTCCACATTTAACATCTAATGAAATAGGGCAGAAAATGTCTGCACAACAAACACAAAGAAATACTTTACATATTAAACCACCACCAGATGAGAAATGATGACAATCAATTAAAATATCAATTGGAACTAACGATGCATTTGATACATCTGACGATAGTTATTTAATTTACATTAGTCTATGATTTAAGACAATACAAAATACAGCTGCAGCAGCAAACATTTTTAAATTAGTCACTTATTTACAGCTATTGACCAGTGGCAAAAAGTTCACAGATTACATGCATTTCCACAGGCTCTTTCACTCTGATTTACACTGGACAGGGCCAGACCAAATACATTCTGCTTGTAAAGCAAAGCTATCAGAAAGAGTTGCACCAAATTTGGTTGCACCACTGTTGGAGGAGGATGACTATTTCACATGCAGTGGCGAATAAGAAAAAACGTCTAAGCCATAAGGAGCCCAAATTAAGAAAACGTATAGGAAACAAGCAAATAAATAAATAAATAAATAAATAAAATAAAGATATGTATGCAGCTTTATCACTCATCTCGGTATGAGTATAATATTATGAATAGAATAAAATAGGATAATATATCACTTATGTTATGCTATGTTGCTTGTTATGCTATTACACATAGGGCAACAATATTAATTTTTCTGTCCAACTAGCTTACATAACCAGACAGAAAAATTGATTTTGTAACATCATAATGTAATTTTTTTAAACAAATGTAAAAATGTTTTTACTGTACAGCTGTGTAGTTTTGGGGGATTTATGGTATTTTTTTATTTGCCTCAATTTTTTATAATTTAAATATATACATTTATACTGTATAAAATAGCAACATTTTTTGTAAAGTTCACTTTAAAAAAAATCTACATTACTCAATTTCATTCATGGTGATAACATGAAAAATGTGCCTTGGTTTAGTGGAAGATTGTTGCCATCTACTGGAAAAGAAACACTTAATATTAAAATAACATGAATTTTTAACTACAGCCACTAGATGGCTGCGGAGGATTACTCAATGGCTCATAAACCATTCCCAAGTTTTTCATTTAGATTTATGTTTAGACATTATAAAATCATTATTATAACAATAATTTAACATTACAGTCAAACCTGAACATGGTGTTATGCATGTTATATGTGTGTGTGTGTTTTCATTTGTTCTCCATCGTGGATGTGTTAAGGTGTCACTTCTTCATTTCTGATGTGGGTCTGCATAGTTGTGGGGTGTTGAGTTTTCACCCAGGGCGCCATACGAGCTAGATCCGCCACTGTTCACATATAAAGACTGCATAATTGGAACCTTCAACACCAAAGAAATGAAAGACGCATGTGTGTCCATTTTACCCCGGGACAATTTCTAAAAACGTAATGAAATTACTTTGGATGTTAAAATATACTCTCAAAACTATAAGATTTGTAAACAAAGACAGCATGCCATGTTTGTTTGATGGCAGCAGGGGAGTCGCCAGGAATTATGGGCCTTGTGACTGTATATTGCTCTTGGCCCCTTTGCACCCCTTATAGATCCAGCTGAATGGCTGAGATTGGGGTGAGATGTGGAGACTTCTCCATTGGATTAGGGGTGGAGGGCAATATGAGCCCCTTTTTGGGACCTGTCTGTTCCATCCCTTAAAATCATCCTAACTTTCCAACACGGTGCCCTTGTTTGGGAGGTTATGTAATAACAGTCAGTTACGTTATTGTCTGGTGTCTGCTGGCAATGTTGGGGAAAGTTACTTTTAAAAGTAATGTGTTATAATATTGTGTTACTCTCTTTTGTGTTACTAATTGTCTTAGTTACTTTTTATGTAAAGTAATGCGTTACGTTACTTTTGTGTTATTTTTTCTCACCAGAGGGCTGTTTCGTAAAACAAGATTAGAAAACAAGCCAGGCTTATTTTAGTTAGTCAGACTTATTGTTAGCGAATTCTGTTTCATAAAACAAACTTGAATTAGTTCAAACTCAGTTACTCTGGCAACTTATGCTGGGAAACTAGCCTGGTCAGGGGCAGGCTAACTGTCAGGCTAAGCTGAGCTCCTCTAACACTGACCAATAGGAACGCAATGATATTACAGCTGACTCTCTCACATACAATTATTTGACTTTATTAACCATTATCAGTCCAATATATATATATATATATATATATATATATATATATATATATATACACATTCTCAGACTTAATACTGACAAAAATGAAATCACTTGGGAGAGAACTGTCAGGAGACTTGTTTCTTAGAACAAAAGAGGACAGTGGTACAAGAGGATTACCAAATCATTGTTTTAAGTGTGAAAATATAACAAAAGTAACACAAATTCAAAATCAATAGACCTGTGACAAGGCCCCTGAAACAATCTGGCCTTCATTTTTAAGCTTTCATTTAGTGATGAGTGATTTTTTACAAAGAGCAGGAGAAATACCAAGCAAGTGTTTCAGAGCCAGCAAAAGCTATGAAAAGAGTGACAGAGTAAGATGCAGCCTGCAGAAGTGACATGCATGGTTGTGAACTACCCACTGTAGTCAAAGCACAAAGTCAGCTAGCCTTTTCCAAGGCCCATATTTACTAAAAACATAGACCTCTGGGAATCTATACTCTGGTCTCATATATATACATATATACACATATATATACACACACACACACACATATTATATATATATATATATATATATATATATATATATATATATTCACTATAGTTGAATAGTTTAAAAAAATGATAATAAAATATGACAAGATCTCAGAGTTAAACTGTGTCAGAAATGAATCTTAATTATGTCAGATAACATTTAAGCAAAGTGGTCAAATAACAGGTCAAAGTATCAAAATAATTTTTGGTTCCAAATTTTTATCAATTTTACTGGTAGTCCACTGTATGAAGAATTTTTGGGTATAATATGTCACAATTTACTTTATTTTGCTATCCTCACTTACATAAATGAAGTACAGTGTCCTGCACTCACTTGTAAAAATATATAAAAAAAATGTCTGAATAATTTTTGGTTTGAATATATATATATATATATATATATATATATATATATGTGTGTGTGTGTGTGTGTGTGCGCAACCTACAGGTTTTCTTTTCTTATTGGCTAAATGTTTTGTGCCCAAGATTTAATTAGATTGTTTTAAAATATATGAATACATTTCGCTCTGGTTTTGTTTGCCAGCTGTAGTACCTTTTATGGTTATTAGAAGAGCAGAAATTAAAATCACAAAATTAAAAATTAAAATAAATATACACAGACTAAATTTTAATTGGTAAGACGAATCTAAACAGTAGTTTGCCTGAAGTATATTGATTTAGCCCATTACAATAGTCCATTTACAGTTACTATCATAAAAAATACACTTACTTGTAGGTTTAAAATTGTACATAAGGCATATTTAATGTCTAACATCAAATATTTTAGCAAAATGTATATTTTCAGAATTATTGCGCTTCTATTGCGTACCGTATGCTTAGTGCACATGCACGCAGCAGCGCTCATTCACTGTGAAGTTTAGCAGCAAAATGGAAATATTTGCATGACTTTCTAACATTTACAGATGGAAAATAAACTTCTGAAAAGTAAGTTATGCACTGAGGAAAACACCATGTCTCAAACGCATAAAATAGCACAAAATGTATGCTGTTTCCTATGGTGGATCGATTTGATCCATGACCAACCTCTAGTGCTGCTTAAGAAAAGCGTGCACGTGCAATTATCTTGACTAGATAAACCTGGATCAAATTAGTGGGAATGCGTGAACTTCAATGACCTTTTATGAAACCGCTTTAGCCCCAACTCATTTGTTAGGTTCATTCACGTCAGGTTTTGGAGTTTAATCCTCGCTTTACTTAGAGTCTTTTATGAAATAGCCCTCTGGACTTGGGCTTGCTTGTTTGTTTTTAATAACATAAAAAAACATAAGCTCTATTTTTGGTAAATGTTAAAGGCCCTTTCTTTCACACCAAAAGTGAAATGAATGAGTCTCAGGCTGAAGGAAATGCAAATTCACAGCTGTACAGTAGAGGGTGCAGCTCAAACAAACCTTTCAGCAGCGCAGACTTTGAAGAATATTTCCATGTTTATTGTCCATACAATGACATGGAGTGTATATATATATATATTTCTTGTTTTGAGTTTTCATTTTTGAGAGTAGTATCTCTTGATGAAAAATGCACATTTTCTACATCTATGAAATCCATTTTTAAACAAATTCCCTCTTTGCAAAATATTTGATGTAATCTGGCTGGACAGTGAATTTTTACAAGTAAAATCTGCTAATAATGTCTATCTACTCATAGTCACTAATGTCAATTTATAAAGCGGTCCTTAATTATTGGCTGAGCCACATTTGTAGCCGTTATAAAACACTCTATAAACACACACCTGTGACCTCATCACATCAGTATTACTGCACCAATGTATGATTTGTTGCTTGGCAACCATTCTGCTAAACACTGCTTTGCGGAAGAGTCGATTTAAAGAAATATTCCAGGTTCAATACTAAATCTCAGCATGATTGGCATAATGTTGATTACAGCAGAAAACAATTTTCTTTAATTATTATAATTATTACATTATATATATTTTTGTTTACACAATCATATACGTACATGTTTTGTGTTCTTATCTTGTGTTTATATGTTCGTGTTTTAATGTTTATTGCTTTGCACCTTTTATTTTTCAACCACAAATTGTAAAAAATTTATTGTTAACAAAAAAAAAGTTGTAACAACAACAACGCCCCTTAATCACTGTAAACAATCGTTTCTTCGGGCTTATTGCTTTAATAAACAGAATATATTTAAACATTATAGCACTTAATATTTAATCAGCAAATAACTACTGTACTATATACTACAGCAAGAGATTTAAAGCTTCAAATCATTTTGTTGGGCTCAGGCAGAGTGAGATCTGGTTTGTGGTTGGAGCAGAGAGTTGGCGAGGGCTGGCTGTAATTTGGAACAATGGGACGGTATCTCGCTCTATGACTGTTATCAGTGAGACACACTGTCAGTCTAATGTCATGTTTTCAAGATCATAATTACAGCTCATGTCTCAGATGCCACCAATCTAATCATTTGACTCGAAAGCACACTATCACACACTTTTTGGACCTTCATTGGACCAATGTATTTGATGTGTATTGTGGGCACCAGAGCCAGGGATGACAAAGATAAAAATAAAACTACTCATTTTTTTCACCCCTTGTAAGGACTTGAGGCTTTAGAAAGGTGGTGGTGCAGGATCTGTGGGGCAGTAAATATTACATGTGCTCATGGGAATGCCAGCTTGAATCCAGCATAAACATTACAATTTCCAGTTTATTCTTTTACTTCTGCTTTAAAAGACAGGAATGATGGTGGTGAAGTACTTACACGGCCCATTCCAGCTTCTCATTCTTGATGGAGTTATACAACGACTGCATGGAAAAAACAGAAAAAAGAAACAGGCTTAGTATGGTATGCATTCAATTTTAATAGAATTCATATTCACCTGAAGCACAAGGTATTCATTTAACCTCCTGAAATAACTGTTCTTAAAATGTGAGATCTGTCCCATGGTATGTGTGATCTGTCTAACATCATGATTGTGTAAAACGTAACAGAATGATGCTTGTTATATTAAATAAAAAACCACATCTAATAGAGTTATTATGAAGTCAACCACTGTAGAAGCAGTCATAATGAAACACTGTCTCCTCTGGACACTAATGGATCTTTCTCATGCAATACCATCAGTGAAATTCATTGTGAAAATGTCACACAATTCATTTGCAGTATTTATGCAAATGCACCCAGATTCCTGCAAGGAACATTCTGCATGAAGTATGAGCGAAAAGGTCAAACTAAACCTCAAAATGCAGATCTCTCATTTGTTATCATGAATTAGAATATTAGGACTTAGAGTTGCTTCTTCAGACCACATGCAAACTTTCAGAACCACGCCATACATCCATGCAGGTGTCAAATGACAAAAAGGGCTTCACTACAATCATGTGCATGCCAGATAAAATAGACCGACGTACTCTTTCAGCTGTCATCTGATACACGTTTCACATGAAGTAACCTCACTGTAACACTGATGTGACCCTCAGTAGACACTCAAGCGGCTGATATCTCATAACAGTCACAGTCTCATAACACTAAACACACGTCAGCTGATGTTACGTGAAGCTGCTAGACGACATATGATGGATCATGGCCCGTATGTTTGTGGTCTGCAACACACTCCCTTGTAGTACTGGTGCAAAAATTAGAAAAAAAAGTCATGATACCAGTCTGTGCTTTCTGACTGACACATGGCTTCTTTTGAACGCATGTATGTCTAAGCACACAAAATACACTGATCTAAGTGATCAAATACACTTCTTGCTCAAAATACCTGTCATGGCGAGGTTTCAATACCAAACCAGTTAAATGTCTTGGAAGATGCAATGTGTCACAGTATTCAATCTTTGCATTAGAAATATCTATTAACATTAATCAAACATTAATACTTTCAAGACAGAGAACACTCACTGCTTATAATTTTCTTTGTTCTTTATGACTGTTTACTTGAAAAATTACATGAAAAAGTAGTGTTTACTTCACTGACAAATACTTAAAACTACATTCCAGCCATTGGTTTAATTTAATTAATTTAATTATGCTTGTCAGAATGTATGAACATGATCCCTGCGGTAAACCATGTCACACTGTAGGATCTCAGTTGTCATTCATGTCAGTCTGGACAGCAGTCAAGATGTGTTAAAAACGGACACACGCAAGAAGACTAGTCCAGAATTTTACATCATCAATAAGAGACACGTTCAGTGACTGTGAGCTGCATTTACATGCAGGATTGAAATGGTGGCTAGCAAACAAAAACAATCTCTACCATTAATTTTGATCATGGCTTCTCTTGAAAAGAAAACTAGGGGAGGGGGGAAGAAAGATGATGTGTATGGTTTGTTGTTGTCTCACTAACTGCGTCATTAGGTTCAGTGCTCATATTGGTTTTTGATTTGACAGTTGTCATAGAAGTCGTCACACTGCAAAACTTCTGACACTGCCAGAATTTCATCTGAGGTAAAATTTGATCGCAAAATACATTAATCGGCTGTCGGTGAACATGTCAAAATGATTTTGGCCAAGGACCAGATTTTGGCCAAAGATCCGAGGAATTTTTCAGGATTCACAAAATTTGTCTCAGATATAGTCTGGTAACCGGAAGGTTTTAAGTTGCAAAGGTTAGTGCATACTGTGCTGTAAGGCACTTTAGACAAGAAAATCTGCAAAATTAGAAAATAGTGTCAGCTATATTTTATATTTAAAATAGCAAAATTAAGTAGACTGATTTCCAGAAAAGCGTATTTCCAATGTGGCTCTTCCAAAACACTGACATTTGTTTGAGATGCACAACATGTTGAATACTGACCAAACCAATGGAGTGAGTTTGGGGAGGGACCATCTGTTTGAAAGACTAAATGCACTGATGGAAACCTGTTTGAAAACATTATTTTGTCTTTTTGTTTGGTGACGTCAGAGTCTATCGCCTTGTGGGCATCGCTCCAACATATAGCGTAAATATAGCACAGTTGTGCTTCGGCTGATTCACGGCTCATGGTGGTTTCCGATCTCATCGCCCTCTCGCTAACTTCCACATTGCTTCCTGCCAACTCTATACTGTACTATATGTATAAAAGCAAAAAAAATGCCAATATATAAAATCTATTCTAAAAAGAATTAAATACATTTATAAAATCTATTTTAAATCTAATTAATAATGTTATAATAATATTTTTGTTTGTGTATACACACGCTCATACATACGTACATACATCCAAACCAATCTGATCAAATCTACAGTACAAAAGGTTAAAAATGGTAAAATATACCCATAAACTCCAATGTGCTCCATCTCATATCACTTTAGCCTCTAAATGCAGCTAAATCATCAGTTTTCTTTAAAGGAATCACAACCAATGCACAAACAATTGCACGAGGATGCACTGCTGTTTAGTCGTTAGTAGTTGTAGTCATTTTCCCCTGTTAGTTTACCCAAAAGTGAGAAGTGTCAATGTTCATATGTGTACAAACACAAAGCCATGATCCTCTCGCATGAAATGTGTGTCAGTGGCAGCGGGATCCCACCCGCAGGACAGCAGACACATTAGACCGGTGGTGTTAATGGCAAAACAGAAAACACACGGGTGTGAAAGAGGGAGCAAGTTACACTGGAGAGGGTTACGCTGTCATGAATGATATCTGTGAATCATAAATCAAACACAGTGGCCAATAAAGGAGAGAGACGCCATTAACCCGGGTCAAGGTGACTCGTTAATGCCATCACAATAACAGATGTTAACAACAGCATGCATGTCATTCAATAACCACCGCAAAAGGCGAAAAAGCTGTCATCAAGCCATCTATAACTGCTGCCTGTTGGCTTCTAGTACAGACATAAATCCAGTATAAGGACACGAACATGTCTCATCCAGTAGGAAATGCAGCATTTTGTAGAGTGCAAGTATTGCGCCCAGTGCTGCAGGCACAATCACATCACACTGAACTACAACACCAGAGCTGCACTTAATAACAGCATTATCTTAAGAGCTTTTGTGTGCATGCAAGTCAACAGCAGCATGCCATCGATTATACTCAAAAATCCCAGAGTCCAACAACAACAGAGATTATATTAATACAGCATCACAATGCCAAAGAAATCATCTCCATTCCAGGCACACAAACACCACAGCAAATGTCAGGCTCATTACCTTTTCCTTTTTGGGCAGTCCAGTGTTGAATTCAGCAGAATTGGACACTTTGAGGGACTTGGAGCGGTGCTGGGGCTGACGCCTGACCGACTCCTCCCTGCCGTACTTGACGGAGCCGCTGGCCCGCATGCGGACCTTTCCGGTCCCCTGAACGCTGTTTACACCGATCATCTCCTCTGATTAAAGCCCCTTCACATGCACACAGTGCGAGAGAGGAGATGAAGCTTGATCCAGAGTCCCCAGACGTCTGCACAACAGGACGGACGTGTGAGGAGGCAGCGGTGAGCCACAGAAAAGGAGAAGAGTGAAAAGGAATAGACGAGCACAAATGTCCCTGCCTTCAAGATACGCACGGCGCTGCTCTCTCCCGCATCGCTCGCTGGAGTGTTTGGATACAGAGCGATAGTTTCCCTGGAAGCAACACGTCAGTGACTGGTAGAGTCAGAGAGAGAAAGAGAGAGAGGGGGGACGAGGAGGTGCTCCTCCCATTCTGAAGTGAGCCAATGTTGAGATCGATTCATTTACATTTCAAACAGCCGATGTGAGCTGCCCATCAGACTCACTCGCGTCTGCACAGAGAACACAGGCCATCCTGGCCGACTCACAGCTCTGGTCTGGTGCTCAGAGGATGTTAACCAGAAGATTACCAGCACTAGCTGTAGATGAACTCTCGTTTACGTGATCAAGAAACAAACAACAACGCAGCGCTGCCCCTGAGGCATGCATACACTATGCATGGTAATATTGGAGTTTATTGGAGAAACGGCCAAATAAGATTCTACTTTTGAACGCAATAAGACTTTCATGCACAACTCTGGCTGTCTTGAGGTGGTTTATGATAATAACAGTTCTGGAATAATGAAGGAGATTCTTCCAAACATGCTTGGCTCTAGGCAGTTATTCAAAGATCTCCTGTGAGAAATCCATCACCTCAGTATGATTTCAACTAAATCAATAATTCAAAGCGTTCAAGCGCATACTAATGACTGTAAACACACAATGACTGGCTGAAATAAAACAAATTATGAGCAGGCAGGTTTAATCAGATGTGAAACTGTAATGATAAGCTCAATGCAGCACATGAGCTCATGAGCCTTCTAAAAAGCGGCAAAAGCTTACAAGCTCTAATCCTATTGGCTGACAGTCATGTTTACAAAGGTTGCTACAATGAACACTTTGGAGGAAGAACTCCATTTGCATGAAAAGTTTGTTGAGGTTCATAAGATGCTGAGATTTAGAGATGTATATTAGGGATGCACCGATACCAAGCTCATGTACTTGTACTCGTACTCGTAAAAATACCCCCGATACCAAAGACCGATACCTCATGTGACGTAACTGACAGAATTACCCGTGCACAGAGACACCGGCGGCAGCAGCAGAAACAATTTCAGCCTCAGGGGTGTGGAAATACTTCAAAATTAATGATGACAACACACACATTGCAAACTGCATGCTTTCAATTACAATTTGTTATCGATTAGCGAAGGCGGGATAGGCGGAATCACGCTGAATGACACAGACCAGAAGCGCTCTCTCTTTCTTGCGCGCAATCAGTTCTCCTCATGCCTGAATGGAAATGCACACAAAGTTGTCAAAATGTCCATCGTGTGGAGTATCTCACGTAAATACAGTTGGTGGACATAAACATTTGGGTGAAAACAGGATATGTGTCAGTATCCATAGATTCGGTCTTAAAGGGACCGTAGCCTATATTTGTCATTAATGTTAATAAAACAACAAAAGATGTTAAATAAATGTATACATGGTAAATAAACCTACTGTATCTGAAAAACAAGTTTATGTATCTCTACAGTATTTGTTGTATTGTTTGTAATTTGTTTGTAAATTTATTTTTATATAACAACAATTAGCCTATATATATTGGTAATTATGCCCTTTGAAAGTTATTGGACACTGTGAAATTTTTGTTCTTTAAGTTTGTGACACATAAAAATTATTACTTTTTTTTCATTGGAGTAATAATAAAGAAGCTGTCCTACATTCATTAGTCTCACTGTGTTGTGTTTGGAAAACTGCAACATCACCAAAAAAAAAAAAAAAAAGATAGAGAAATTAATAAATGTATAGGCATCGGTATCGGCGAGTACTAGAAAAAAGTCGTACTAGAAAATCGGTACTTGTACTCGGTCCTTAAAAAATGATCTCGGTGCACCCCTATTTGAAACAACATGAGCATGTGTACATGATGACAGAATTTACATTTTTGGATGAATTATACCTTATAAATATAGCAAGCTGTGTCTTGGATAAAACTAACTCTATATCGTGAATCTTTATTTTTATATCCCGATATCTGTATTGTTACACCCCTAATGAAAGCTACTTTTATGACAACCAGTCATCTTCAGATTTTTCTTTGTTATACAGTGCAAAAGACAGAGCACTTTCAAACACATTTGATGAAGGTTTTATTAATTTTATTCTCAGCAGGTTTGTCATCAGGTTGCTTAAGATGGCATGGTCACTTGCCAGACAATATGCCTTAATGTGACGAGTGAGCCAATGGGTTGATGCATCATCATGCCCATCTGTTCCCTACAGTGAGCTGCAGAGCGCCTGTGTCTCCTCAAGCAACACCATCCACTACTTTAAAGCCAAAAGCACTCATGTCACTCTAATAAAATGGAAGAAGCTAATCTTACCGGTTTGCTTCAAAGTGTCTTTGATGTGCATCTAAATAATAAGAAGAAGAACAACAACAATAATGCTCCACGCCTTGCAGAATGAGATCTAACAGTTACACTGAAATAATCAACAAAGTATTAAACAATAAACAGAATTATAGAATACAATTGACCCTTCGGTGGGAGTTTGATTGACAAGCGATCTAACCAATCATAATGCCGAATCCGCTATTTTGTCCGACAAAGCAGTCAGGAGTTAGAAGATTAACCTCAGTGGACTTGAACTTGAAAAATGGTGTGTACTAACGTCTTTCCGCGTTTGAAACAACATTTCTTCTCATGTTCATTCATGTTTATTTGATGCTAAAAATTAACTAGTAGGAAGAGAAGACCGCTTGAGCTGAGGCGCTACAGCGATCTGTCACAACATATTAAAGAACCACAAAACAGTTTTTATTGTTCAAATTTCTTAAAAAATTACACAATTTGAAAGCTGGGACTTTGTTTAATATCATAAGTAACCTGCTCTGTCTTGTCTTGTCTGTCGAAGTGTTGTCAGTGTCCTCTTTGCTCCGCGATGTATTTCACTCTGTGTGGCGTGATAGCGCCATGGCTTGTCGGACAAAGCCACAGTAACTAAGGGGGTGGGTCTTTGCGAAGGGTCAATTAAAGAATAAAATTAAATTAAAAAAACAAAGAGGCAAAACATGTATAATTGTATTTAAGTATGTCTTAGGACTGTGAATAAATGAACACATATCTGTGATAAATCACAATTTTTAATCATAAATATATTGGCAAAACAAAATCCTCTTATATGTTTAAATATCAAGAACATTTGGATTCTCCATTTCATGACCTCTTTAAGGGAAGTAAACAAATAAATCATGCTATCATTTAAATCCACTTCACTGGATTTTACAACAATTTTCTATTGAATTATGAAAAATACATATTTGTAACTGTATTTATTTGTAATATCTTGATCTTTTAATTAGTTAAAAGCAAACTACAGTTACACTAGTAACACCGTGGCTACTCACACTCTATTAAGTCATTCTGAACATGTTGTGGGAGTGGGGATATTCAAATGAACACCACATCCGGACATCATGATGTGGCTGATTTCAAAGCAAACAATTTTGCAGAATTAAAATAATAAATGTTCATTTTCAGTGTTGGGGATAGTTAAAGGGGGGTAAATAGTAAAAATATGATCGGCGCTTATGGTTTCATAAACAAGGCCCAGTTCTACGCTGGATTTACAGATCGTTTGAAACTGAAAGATGAAGCGGTCACAGTGATAATGATCCCGGTCATGAGTCTGAACCGCAGGTGGTGAGTAAAACTACATCAAATGTCTGTTCTGTTGGCAATAGGAGCCTAAGTGCATATAATGTAAACAACACGAACGTAGTGAATTAATAAATTATTCATCATCCATACGCTATATTCATTATAGTGATTCAAAAGTTATCCATGGATAATGCAATGGTGTATTTAGTGTTTAAAACAGTTGTTTAGCTGACCACTGATAGCTTGTAGACGATCTCTACACAAAAGCTGCGCGTACTCGTGACTTTAGCTCCGCTTACAGGATACGCCTCCAGGCTTTCGGCTGTTTTCGGAAATACTCGGTACAGCGCATGTATCTTTTATAAATATGATTAAACTAAAGACTTTTTGGAGATATGAAGGATGCACTACTACTCTATAGGTACTCAAGATTAACATGAGATTGGCAGAAACTGTGTGTGATACCCCCCCTTTAAAGTAATGCATTACAATATTGCGTTACTCCCCGAAAAGTAACTAATTGCATTACTTAGTTACTTTTTATGGAAAGTAATGCGTTATGTTACTTTTGCATTACTTTTTCTCATCTGGGCTGTTTGTTTGTTTGTTTTAATAACAACAAAAATATATATATTTTTGGCAAATGTAAAGGCCTTTTCACACTAAAAATGAAATGAATAAGCAATTCACACCTGTACAGTAGAGGGCGCAGTTCAAAGAAACAAGTCTTTCAACATAGGGACAGGAGAGCTGTCAGTCAATAAACTGAAAAAACAAAGTAACTTGCGTTACTTATTTGAAAAAGTAACTCAGATATTTTGCGAATACTGTTCCAACACTGTTCATTTTGGAATGAGGAGAGTGAGTTCTGAAACTTAGAGCACAATGTTTTTACAGTGTCATGACTTCAGACTGACAAGTCTACTTTCTCTGACTGATCTGCCAGAGACAAATCTTCAAATTAAAACCCACTTTTTTTGGAAGGTAGTTCAATAAAAACATCAAAAAATTATTTTGATAAGCTCAGTACGGTCACTTTTTCTAATCCATGACAGTCTCCGTATTTTCACCTACTCATTAAAGCCAATTGTTTTTTGCATTGAGTGCTTGGAAAGTGTAAATTTTAGACAATGTTAGTACTGACGCCATGTCACTCAAAAATCAGCATTCATGTGATCTCATTTAAGGCGTTCATACTGATACTGATCTACGGTGACAAAGTGATGGAAGTCGGTGATTTGAGGTGACATGAGTAACAACGACCTCTGGCAATGCAACAAAGTTGAGTTATATGAACTTTCTAATGAGCAGTCATTTCACTCAGTGGCCATATTCATAACAACCTTGGCCAGCTATTTCCTAAGATAACAATGGTATGATATTTTGTGCTTCTTAATATCAACTCATACAGAAAAAACAAAACAAAAAAAAAAACATGTTTAAGGCCAGTTCAGCTACAGCACATTCTACTAAAAAAAAAAAAAAAAAAAAACTTGATTCTTTTACATGTAATTTGGGACTACAGGCAGGATTTTAAGTGTTATGATTTTACCTATAAATACATGTAGGAGAGGACCTGAATGGTTATACAGCATCTGCCAGCAGTGTGGGTGAAGACAGTGGAGCTGATGCAATTGGACACTGCAGATGAATGTCAGAGTAGAATGATTTAATTGCTGTCAGTGCAAAGACAAAATTACACTGCGTTCTAAATAGGCACGACCAGCACAACAAGTGATCACTCTCTGATCCATCTTTTTATAACCTGCTATGATAACTGATGGATGAAAATTGTTGGTCGAAAGACATGGATTTTTTTGATGGCCGATACCAATATTTTTAAGAGAGGGGTGGCCAAAGGCAGATATAAAGCTAATATAGGCCTATATGATATGACAATACTACATTTAAATACCGTAAATAACACACAATGTTGTGGAATTTATATTTCTTTCTTTCATTGGCCTCATTCTAATCATTGGCCTTATTCAAGATGGAGATGAGTTGGCATATAGTCAGCAGGTGGAACAGCTCTCCTTGCGGTGCAGATGCAATAATCTGCAATTAAACATCAGCAAGACTGTGGAGATGATTGTTGATTTTAAGAAGAGCCCTTCCTGTTTGTCTCCACTCATAATCAATGGTTGTATAGTGAGCAGCACTGAATCTTATAAGTTCCTTGGCACTACAATTTGTAGTGATCTGAAGTGGGAGAGTAATGTTGTCCGTATTATCAAAAAAGCACAGCAAAGGATGTTTTTCTTTGTATGCTAAGCATCCTTGTCCAATAAAAGCTGATTGATTAACTAATTGATTGATTTATTTGACATAATATTTACTAAATTAGAAATAAAAAAAATCTTCTTGATTGTTTAATCGTATTGTAATATTTTTCACAAATTATTCAAATTATTTCAAGAAATTATTAAAAACATGAATAAAAAGTAAACACTGTAACCAACACCAACATATTTTCTCAGATAAAGACCAGGTAACCCTAATTTTATAGACAGTACACAGTGAACATGACATGAATATGACAATGACAAAATCAATCTATTGCAGCATAGTTTGAAATTAAGGATTTAAAGTTTGCAGCTTGTGCATGTCCAGGGACAGCTGCATTACAATTTGTACAGATGAACCGTCAGAGGATCTAAGAGCTGGACTCAGTTTGCAAAAATTGTAGAATTAAATATTTACAGTATAGACCATTTGGGTGTTTGCTAACAGTGATGCCATGTTTTGTGGGCGGAGCCTACTTGGTGGCAGAAAATGGCAGTTCTGCAGTAGCAGTCTATGGAAGTCATAGAATAAAAGAATAAAAAAGGTAATTTCGAGTTTCTACCTCACAATTTAGACATTTTTCCTTGCAATTCTGAGTTTATATCTCACAATTCCGAGAAGAAAAATCAGAATTGCGAGATCTAAACTCGTTTTGTCTTTTTTACTCAGAATTGCGAGTTTTTTTTCTTTAGAATTGTGATATAAACTGGCAATTGTGAGTTATAAAGAAAAAATTAAAAGATAAACTGGCAATTGTGAGTTATAAAGAAAGAATTAAAAGATAAAAATGCTATAGGTTTAAATGGTATCTATGTAAAATGTTATGGGTTTAAATATTGTTTCATGCTCACAGTTGGGCTAATACATCATACCCCCTATGAACCACATGTGAATATTATGTAGATCTATTGTTTACTTTAAATTCATGCTTTAATAGCAGACTAATCATCACAAGTTTCATCAGCCCGTCCGCTTAATGGCTTGCAACCACAAACATCTGCGTTTAGCTTCAAAGAGCGTCTTTGATGATGACATTCTGTAAAAAAGACCATCTTTTTTTTCCATTTCAACAAGACATTTTTTTCTCTTATTCTGTGGATCTTGCCTGTTTTCCTCCACTCGTTTCCACTGTTTTCTGCCCACCACTATGGGCGTGCAACTGCTGTGACCAAATGATGCTCCCAAACGGTCTATTAGACATTCAAAAACTTCTTTAAAATTCGTCATGAAATCAAAATCGACCCCATTTACTTTGTTAGTGCACATTACTAGTTTTGTGGTGAACAATTAATCTGTGCAAGTTAATACACAGAAAATTATTTAGTTTTTCGTGGTAATCTTTAATCAAAATCTGAAAATTTGCTTGCACTCTGGAATGGCGATTCTTCTCTGATAACGTCAGTTTGACGGCTTGGGTTGAATCCTTAACCACTCCCCTCTAACCGTCAGTCTGCTATGAACGAGGGATGGAGAGGATGTGCGCTAAAATAAAACCCTGCCCGCTATTCAATATTTAATTTCACTTGGAAATACGTCACAACACTGAAGTAAAGTCAGTTTCAACTTCCGATTCATGAGGATTTTAAATGCAATTAGCTGAATGCCGACAGAAAATAAGAATGTAGTATAACATAGGCATTTCTATTAATAAAAAAAAGAAAGGCAATCACTAGTTTTTTTTTTCATATACCGTTTACTTCCTTTGTTTAACAGTTCTAATAATTTATTAGCTACACTGCCGTTTGCAGAGCTGTCAAAATAAAAGTCCTGGCACTGTCAAAATACTTATAGGCCAAACAGAATAATGTATTATGTTTTTTTTAAAAAATGCTAAATATCAGCTAATATTACAGCCTTGGCAATGTATTAGTTGACCACTGACAAAAATGTAGCGACTAGTTACAACATGGTGAACTGTTGTCTGTGAACCGGGTGTGCCTCATACGTTCTGAAAAGTGAAGCTGCGGGCTCTTTGATCGCCCCCTGGTGGCTGGATGCAGTACAAGTCATAAAGCTTGCCTTCTCCATGCAAACGAACGGGACTTGAGTCAAAATAAAAAAATAAATTACACTTCCAATAAAATTTTCCTTTTTTCATTTAAGGTAGTTGTTATCATGCTGATATATGTTCAATTGTTCGTTTTTGTGATAAGTTTGATTTTAGCTAGCAATTTGATGCTATAGAAATGGGGTGTGTGATTATGATTGACAGCTTCTCTGAGGACTGTTGGAGCTTCGAGGGGAGATTGAAGATATATAACTAACTATTAATTTTCGATTTCTTTATTTCACAGCGACAAAATGAAATGTTTCAGCAGTAAACTGTACTAACCGACCTACAGGATCTGACGGATCACTGAGGTTTTTTTTTTCAGACAACGTTAAATGTGGGCTTTCTAAGCTAATTAATAAATGTTATTTGCTTTTAAGATAAGATAACACATCTAACGTTAGCCATGATGGGAAAAAGCAGCTGTTCGTTATCTGGCAGTTACTAATTATTTTTATGGATATAAAATAACATTTAGCAGGACAAAACTAATGATAGCCTACTCTTATTAATTATAGAGCACTGTTTACAGCAATCGATCTCCTGTAACGTTAGTTGAACTTGAAGACTGTTTCTGACATTTTAGAGTTGTTTCTAGTGGCATATTAATGAGTTTATCTACTGAATTTGCTGTTTCAAAAATATTATTGCTTTAGAACCAGAATATTATTTTGCAGGTAGAATTTTAAATTGTGCATAATTTATATATTTAAAATGCATCAATTACGATATGTTGTTTTGACCTATCCCAATGTATTGTAGTTATCACTAGTAATTTATCTGAAAACGAACAATGTAGGCCTTCATTAATAAACATTCAAATAAAATGTAAATTCCTCTTTGCCAGATGTAATTAAGCCAAATGACAAAGGAAGGAGGAAAAGAAAAATATAATAAACAACAGATAATAAAACAAATAGGTGATCTGGGTGGAAGTTTGATACCGCGACTCCGCCTCCGGGCTCTACTGACGACTCCTTCTGCGCATGCCCAGGCTCCAAACTGACGTTTTTTGCGTAACATGTCAACGCCCATCGTCGAATGTTTTACGTTCAGTTCATTACAATGGAAGAAAGCGGCGTTGCGGCGTCCATCTTTTTTTACAGTCTATGCTGTGGACACTTTTCATCATGCAGTTGAGAGTGTCTGATATATTGAATTAAAGCACTTTACAGCTGATCTACTCTAATTGAATGAAATCTTTATGGGGTCTGTTTATTTGCCTGCTGACCATTAAACTCAGCTTATTTTATACCCTCATTAAAGCGGCACAGCTCAGTGTGACCTACAGGTTAATGGGCAGCGCACATGCAATTCAGATCTTTGTTTCTACTTGATTATTCATGCATTGAGAAAGATTCACTCTAAACAATATTTTGGTCACTTTCAGAATGACTCCATAGAACTGGTTTTATTAGATATCAAGCAATAGCATACTACTGTTGCTAAATTTATACATTGCATGTACCATGTATAAATGTAGATTAATACATGCATACGCAAAACACAATGCTTCACAAAAATCTACAGGACATCGTGTGAGTGTCTGTATAATCTACACAAATAAAACATGCAGTTTCTATGCGCAACCTTGAAATGGTGTGGATATGCATGTGTAGGATGAAATGCTGGCAGCAGTTAAGCCCGTCTCAGTGCCGCGCGCCATACGCCAGATAACACAGACAGGTCAATTCACTGCTGCTCAGAATAAACCACCATTCGATTCAACCAATATATAGCGGGTACATGCCATATAGCACTATATGATGCATTCATTTCACAGCACACCAATGCAGTTTTGTGAATGTCTCAGCTGCTGTCATTTCTCATGAGAAATATCATAGTATCAACACACTGCTATCATGTCAGACGAGGCCTTCCTGTAAGTCAAACAGCTGACAGTTTTTTAATGATTCTTTGATGAAAAGAAGAACAGCAGTTTTTGAAACTGAAATCTTTTGTAACAGTATAAGGGCCAGATTTACTAACAGCTTGCGCCAGCACAAACCTTCTTTTGGTGTTAAAAAACTACTGTCGAGATTTACTAAAGGCACGCAGTGCAAAATTAGCGCTGAAAAGGCGTGGACTGAGTTGTTTTTGCGTCTTACCTTATTGCATATGTATTTGTAGGAGTTTCCCTTTCAGACGCAAAATTTATGGGAGAAGAGTATTTAAATGAATCACGCAACATGATATACTAATCTTTGCACTCATCAGTTTACTGGTATTTGCACCATTATTTAACGTCCAAAAAAGCATGTCTTAACCCATTTTGTGACATGGCTGCATGGCACAAAGAGCGCGTGGCAGAATGGAGAAAATATTTTCCACTCATAATAATTTCTTTGGAATGCCAGAGGAAGACGTTACCCAAACATATCGTTTGCCAAGCCATGTTAGCCTATATATATATATATATATATATATATATATATATATATATATATACACACACACACACACACACACACACACACAGTATCTCACAGAAGTGAGTACACCCCTCACATTTTTCTAAATATCTTTTCATGTGACAACACTGCAGAAATGACACTTTGCTACAATGTAAAGTAGTGAGTGTACAGCTTGTATAACAGTGTAAATTTCCTGTCCCCTCAAAATAACTCGACACACAGTCATTAATGTCTAAACCGCTGGCCACAAAAGTGAGTGAAAATGTCCAAATTGGGCCCAATTAGCCATTTTCTCTCCCCGGTGTCATGTGACTTGTTAGTGTTACAAGGTCTCAGGTGTGAATGGGGAGCTGGTGTGTTAAATTTGGTGTTATCGCTCTCACTCTCTCATACTGGTCACTGGAAGTTCAACATTGCACCTCATGGCAAAGAACTCTCTGAGGATCTGAAAAAAAGAATTGTTGCTCTACATAAAGATGGCGTAGGCTATAAGAAGATTGCCAAGTCCCTGAAACTGAGCTGCAGCACGGTGGCCAAGACCATACAGCGTTTTAACAGGACAGGTTCCACTCAGAACAGGCCTCCCCATGGTCGACCAAAGAAGTTGAGTGCACGTGCTCAGCGTCATATCCAGAGGTTGTGTTTGGGAAACGTATGAGTGCTGGCCAAGCATGTCTCCAGACCTATTGAGCATCTGTGGGGCATCCTCAAACAGAAGGTGGAGGAGCGCAAGGTCTCTAACATCCACCAGCTCCGTGATGTCGTCATGGAGGAGTGGAAGAGGACTCCAGTAGCAACCTGTGAAGCTCTGCTGAACTACATGCCCAAGAGGCTTTAGGCAGTGCTGGAAAATAATGGTGGCCACACAAAATATTGACACTTTGGGCCCAATTTGGATATTTTGGACAAACAATGAAGATTTTCACTTAGGGGTGTACTCACTTTTGTGGCCAGCAGTTTAGACATTAATGGCTGTGTTATTTTGAGGGGACAGCAAATTTACACTGTTATACAAGATGTACACTCCCCTACTTTACATTGTAGCAAAGTGTCATTTCTGCAGTGTTGTCACATGAAAAGATATAATAAAATATTTACAAAAATGTGAGGGGTGTACTCACTTCTGTGAGATACTGTATATATATATATATATATATATATATATATATATATATATATATATATATATATATATACACACACATATACACAGGCCAACATGGCTTAGCAAACGATATTAGGCCTATATATGTGTACGTGTTTGTCAGATTACATGTAACAAGTTGTGCCTGTGTCAACTCACACCTGATGAGAGCATCAGCTCTGTTTTATTTGTGTCCCAACGCTAATTTGCGCTGCTCTTGGTAGATTACTTTGGTTATTATGTAAATGATTTGACTGTGTCTGTGTTCTTTAATTTGCGTGTCAGCAGTAGATCGCGCACAAAACTTGCCACTCCCATCGCCGCATTTGTGGAATTGTGCTCTCAAGCTAATTTGCCCCGTTTAGTAAATCTGGCCCTAAATATCTTTGTCACTTTTGATCATTTAATGCATCCTTGCAAGATAAAATTATTAATTTCAATACAACGTTCATGTTTGTGCAGTGTGCAAACGGTATGCGCTTGCATGACCACATAAGCACATTAAGAAAAATTAACACTCCAAGCAACTCTGTGAAAAGGAGATTGAAAAGCACAAAGCAGGGGATTCAAGAAGATTTCTAGTTCCAATAAATCCTTTGAGTACAGTTAAACCAATAATTAAATATTGAACCAGTATGGCACTGCAGGCTGTGACCTGTTGCCATCACGATGAACATAAAAGACCACACCAACACTGATGCTTTGTGTAACATGCCATCAGTCCTACTACCAGACAAAAGTAAAACGCATCAAGTGCCAAATTCGAGTAACAGAAAAGTTACTGGCCAGATACTGGTAACCATACATCATGAAAAACACCATTCTCACCTGGAAGACTTGTAAGGGTAGATGGAAAAATAAATGCAGCAAACAGAGAGAAATCAAAAGAGACATCAAAACCAATAAAATCAATAAAAGAATAAAAGCATCACAACATTGTGTTCTGTCATACTGAAGAATAAGCTGAAAGGAATCTCCTCTCCTTGTGCAAAGCAGCAGTTGTCTTAAGATAGCCACTGCGATTTTCCATCTAATATATAGCTATTAATCTTTTGACCTTTGATTTAACGCTTTATTTTCAGACAGATGAGTCACATCGCCTGCATTTATAAACCTGATATCAGTCAATCATTCTTGCAGCATCTTGCCATGAAGACAAACAATCTCTTATTAAATGAAACACTTGGACCAGCAGAAGAATCAGAATCATTCTGATCAGTTATTGATCTCACCAAATCAATTAATGTATTAAAGCTTCTAACAAGATGTTAAAGTGAAATTAAGTAGTGCAACAGACACAGCTAAATAAGACAGGAAAATAAAATAGATGTAGTGTTTAAAAGGTTTAAATTTCCAGTAAATTCATCACAGGTCACTGTGTCTTGCCCAAGAGCTTGGCATTATGTGTGTTGAATCTAGCAAAAATAGGTCTGATAAGAATAGAAGCGGTGTCTGATTACATGGAGGTGTGCTGTCACTCATGTCTCTGTTTTAAAGGCCAGACCTCAGCAAATCCAAAGATCCAAGGGTTTCAATATACCAGGACAAGAGCTGGTACTTGAACATTCAAACATTACTGCCGTTAATCCCCTGGTCAATGGTTGAGATTTCCACAGTATATATTCAGTATATTCATAAAAAATTCATTATTGTACTGAATATTGAAATAAATATGGTAACACTTTACAATAAGGTTCATTAGTTAGCATTAATTAACTACATCAGTTAAGATGAACTAATAATGAACTGCACTTCTACAGCATTTATTAATCTTTGTTAATGTTAATTTTAAAATTTACTAATACATTATTAAAATCAAGAGTTGTATTTATTTGTTAACGTTAGTTAATGCACTGTGAACTAACATGAACAAACAATGACCTGCTGTATTATCATTAACTAACGTTAACAAAGATTAACAAATACAGTAATAAATGTGTTGCTCATGGTTTGTTCATGTTAGGCAATACATTAGCTAATGTTAACAAATGAAACATTGTAAAGTGTTACCATGAATATTTAAAAATGCCACAAATATGAACTATTCCAACAAATACTTAAATTAAATGAGACAAATTGTTAAAACAGGGATCAGATAAAAAGCAATAAGTAGTTACATATGTATAGTTACATATGTGTGCAAAAAAAGTAGACACGCATATTTAAGAATTTAAGTGATGTCTGCCTGTGTAAAATTCATACTGCCGTAATGCTAGGGAGTTCTCAGTGTTTTTCAGCATGTCGCTATTCAGTTGCTAGGGTGTTCAGGGTGGTTGCTAGGGTGTTGTGGGCGGTTGCTTAACGACTACAGTCAAAAGAGCTCAGAAGAGTCTGTGATATTCTGGTCTCTATCTCTAGTCCCTCCTTACATGGAGAAGTATAAAGCTGAGCTCACATAATAAGTCCTCTGAAGGATAACAGAGAGATCACATGACCTTCACAAACTTTGACACACTGCTGTCAGTGTGAACGCCCCGTAATATTTTGAATTAGGGAACAAACCCCTAAACTTAAGTATGAACAGCTGTAATAATGCAACACTAATGTGCATTCCATCAGCAAACCAGGCTCAGCTGTGGTTTAAGACTATCAATGAATTATTCTTCAGTTTTCACTAGATAATACTGTTACACAAATACATTGAAAATATGTCTGCCTCATGAACACACAGTCAGTAAACAGCAACATGGAATTTTAACATGACTATGGTGGCAGTGAGGAAATATAAAGGCATGAAGTTTCCTCTGGATATCAGTTGTGACGACAGAACTTGGCTGATCATTGCGACTCCACTACAAACAAGGCTATAGTCATAAACACAGCAACATTAAACTTGCAAATGATACATATCAGTCAGACACCAAATTACAGTATGTAACTAGAGCAGATGAGAAATAAGATATTTGATATATCAAAGCAGACTGTTTAATACTGCAAGAGATACGTGACAAATTGTTTTGTGTGTGCGGTCAAATGGAGACACACAGTCACACACAGCCCTTCACACTTACAGACACTGACGCTTTCAAGTTTATTTGTGTCCGTCGCAATAGTCCTTCTGAAAAGACGCTCTTAACAAGCCACAATGTTTGTCGGGGTGATAAAACTGTCCTTAAATCTTAATTTTAAAAAAAAGCCTTGTTACAAGAATTCTCGAAAAGAAAACTTTAATAAGTAGTTTGGCATGTTCTTCTACTATTTTAAAGGAAGAAACAAAATTGTTTCAGTGCTTAATAAAGCAATAAGGCCCGTGAAGCAAAACCCTGTGTTGTAAATCCACTGTAAACCACGGCTTCACAGGGCTTATTGCATTTATAAAAAAGGTTAATCCATAAAAAGATTTATTTTAATATTTATTGCAGTTGCAGTAATACGGATGTAATGAGGTCACAGGTGTATGTTTGAACAAGGTTCAACCAATCAGAATCAAGGACCGGAACTATCCATTTTAGAGTAATATTTAAAAAACTTTTGTCTGCAAAATGTAATTTGCAATGTAGTGGGATGTAACCAACAAAATTCTTTTAGAGTAACTACAGAGAACACCTGCAGACCTTATTGACTATGTGTCAAGGACAATAAATCTTAAAATATCAGGCCTTTTAGCATAGGCTGTAAAAGGTCATGCGACTCCCTAAACACTTCAAGGGCAGGGCTTCAGAATGTGACCAAATGGTTGCATTTTGCGTCCTGCCAGTGCAACTAAATTCTGTTGGAGTTCTCACTGGTGCAACCTCCATGTTGCCCAACTGATAAGAGTTGCATATGAGAAACATCAAAAGGCAAACAAACAAAAGTGAAACGAAACTGCACAATTCTTTTGAGCTGCGCAGATCAGCTCAGAGTAATAATTGACACCGCAGCACAAGCTCAGAACAGGTTTACTCACGGGCCAATCTCGAGCAGCTACACTGCTACTACACTGTGCTGGGAGATCTAGCGAGAAAGCTTTGAATTTACCGAAATATTAACATATTAAAACACAAACTTTGCGACATTCATCACAGCACTGTATACAGTGCACAGCATAAATGAGTGCACCCTCTCTGAAACTTCTGAAAGTCAGCAATTACTCAATTACTTAGAAGACATGTTAGGGTTCTTTAGAGATATAATGTTCTAAGAAGCATGTCAAAATTATTCAGGAAAATAAGATTTTCTTATCAAGGTGATAAAATGTTGTGTAGCAAAAATGAGTACACCCTCCTAAAAGTTACTAAATAAAATGAAATAAAAATTTTCTGGTGTAAGTTTAAGGCAATGTTTGATCAACAGGTAAGTATGTTGAACCAAAACATTTAAAGAAATGTAATTTCTTGACAATTAAAAGTGTTATATAGTCCACTGAATCATTCTCAGACTTAATGCTGACAACAATGGAACCAGTTGGGAGAGAACTGTCAGGAGACTTAATTGTTTTAAGTGTGAAAATATAGCAAAACTATCACAGAAATTCAAAAACAATGGACTTGTGACAAGGCCCCTGAAATAATCAGGCCTTAATTTTGTGATAAGGGATTTTTTTGCTAGACAAAGAAGAGGAGAAATACCAAGCGAGTGTCTCAGAGCCAGCAAAAGCTATGAAAAGAGTGACTGTTTATCTCACAGAGTAAGATGCAGCCTGCAGAAATGACATGCATGGTTGTTGTTCTCACTGGAACTACCTACTGTAGCCAAAGCACAATAAAGTCAGTTAGCCATTTCCAAAGCCCATATTTACAAAATATAGATTCTGGGAATCAATACTCTGGTCTCATGAGACCAAATCAATCATTTTGGATCTAACAGCATCCAAAATGTTATGGTGTTGCTAGAGGAGGAGTACAGTGAGAAGTGCCTGGTTCCCACAGTAAAGTTCAGTGGTAGTAAAGCTCTTATATAGGGATGTATGAGTGCTGAAGGTGTGAGGGAGTTGTGCTTTATCAATGCTGTCATCAATTCCCACACCACTGTGTAATTTAATACACAAACTTGAAACAGAAGATGTTACCCTTTCCTGATTCCCTGCATTGTTGGGCATTTTTTCAGCATGACAATGAGGATATACATTCTCCCAAGCTGAAAAACCTTCTGTGGACATGTATTGCACTCAATATTGACTCTCTTGAGCGCTTGTGGGGGACTCTGTAGAGACGAGTTGAGCAACACTCCCCATTAAAGATCAAGGCATTTAAGGAGCTCATCATCCAGGAGTTGAACAGGACAGATGTGACCATTTGTCATGAACTTGAACACTCCATGCCAAGAAGGGTCAGAGCAGTATATTCAAAAGTATGGAGGGAATACTAAGTACTATTAGTACGCTGAATATTATACATTTGTTGAATTAAGTCTAGGGTGTACTCATTTCTGCAATCCTTAATTTAAACAAAATTGGCTAATTTACTTATTTTATGACTATTAATGACATATATTTCTCAGTTTTTATTATGTATGTGTTTAATACATTTTAGTTTTCCCATCTTTAATGAATTGTATTAGTGAGCATAAAGAAAATACATCGTTTGTATTTGTTCAGAGGGGGTGTACTCATTTATGCTGTGCACTGTAATATGTAGTACGTCCATAAATATGTATATTGAATTTGATGTTAGTTGATTAAAACAATGACCATTAACATGTATACTGTAGTGTGGTATAACCATACTTGTTAGTGAATAATCAGAGTAATGAAAATCACATGTAAACTGGAGTGAAGATTCTGCTCGTCATGTAAACTTCTTTCTGCGATCTTACTCTGATTATTACAAATAATTGCATTATTGGTGCACATGTAAACGTAGTGATTGTGCCATGAACTAACAAGTTATAGAAGGCTTTCCAGTCCACAAATCACCAACATTCACCATGGATTAAATGTAGTAATGTTAACTGTAACCATGGTATTATGGCAAAAATAAGTGTTTCACACTTTCTCCAGCAATTCAAAGCTCTAAATATTAAACAATTTTAATGTTACTTTTAATGTGATTATTTGTAAAACTAGAAGTTTAAAGATGTAGGAAAACTAAAACTTTCTGGCAAACTAACACATTTATTTAAAAAAGACATGAAATTACCACTACAACCAGTAGATGGCAGCAGAGGAGCACTTATTGACTTATTAGCCATTTCCACTGCCTAATATATGGAAAAAGTACAGTCACAAAGTCTGATGAAAAACAAAAACTTTTCTTCAAATTGTGACTAAATTACACAGAAAACAAGTAAAGAGTGCTCTATTTAAAATCACTGAAGCTGTCGGTCAGTTCAGTGTGATATTATAGAAGAACAATAGTACATTTAATAAGAGTAGAATATTTTAATTTTCCCTATCAAAAATTAGGTTTTTACACATTACTACAGGTGCTGGTCATATAATTAGAATATCATCAAAAAGTTGATTTATTTCACTAATTCCATTCAAAAAGTGAGGAACTAAGGAAAATCCCAAATTCAGTATCTCAGAAAATTAGAATATTGTGAAAAGGTTCAATATTGAAGACACCTGGTGCCATACTCAAATCAGCTAATTAACTCAAAACACCTGCAAAGGCCTTTAAATGGTCTCTCAGTCTAGTTCTGTAGGCTACACAATCATGGGGAAGACTGCTTGTTGTCCAAAAGACGACCATTGACACCTTGCACAAGGAGGGCAAAACACAAAAGGTCACTGCAAAAGAGGCTGGCTGTTCACAGAGCTCTGTGTCCAAGCACATTAATAGAGAGGCGAAGGGAAGGAAAAGATGTGGTAGAAAAAAAGTGTACAAGCAATAGGGATAACTGCACCCTGGAGAGGATTGTGAAACAAAACCTATTCAAAAATGTGGGGGAGATTCACAAAGAGTGGACTGCAGCTGGAGTCAGTGCTTCAAGAACCACTATGCACAGACGTATGCAAGACATGGGTTTCAGCTGTCTCATTCCTTGTGTCAAGCCACTCTTGAACAACAGACAGCGTCAGAAGCGTCTCGCCTGGGCTAAAGACAAAAAGGACTGGACTGCTGCTGAGTGGTCCAAAGTTATGTTCTCTGATGAAAGTAAATTTTGCATTTCCTTTGGAAATCAGGGTCCCAGAGTCTGGAGGAAGAGAGGAGAGGCACACAATCCACGTTGCTTGAGGTCCAGTGTAAAGTTTCCACAGTCAGTGATGGTTTGGGGTGCCATGTCATCTGCTGATGTTGGTCCACTGTGTTTTCTGAGGTCCAAGGTCAACGCAGCCGTATACCAGGAAGTTTTAGAGCACTTCATGCTTCCTGCTGCTGACCAACTTTATGGAGATGCAGATTTCATTTTCCAACAGGAAAATGAAAATTAAAGCACCTGCACACAGTGCACAGGAAAATTTCCTGCACACAGGAAAATTAAAGCACCTGCACACAGTGCCAAAGCTACCAGTACCTGGTTTAAGGACCATGGTATCCCTGTTCTTAATTGGCCAGCAAACTCGCCTGATCTTAACCCCATAGAAAATCTATGGGGTATTGTGAAGAGGAAGATGCGATATGCCAGACCCAACAATGCAGAAGAGCTGAAGGCCACTATCAGAGCAACCTGGGCTCTTATAACACCTGAGCAGTGCCACAGACTGATCGACTCCATGCCACGCCGCATTGCTGCAGTAATTCAGGCAAAAAGAGCCCCAACTAAGTATTGAGTGCTGTACATGCTCATACTTTTCATGTTCATACTTTTCAGTTGGCCAAGATTTCTAAAAAATCCTTTCTTTGTATCGGTCTTAAGTAATATTCTAATTTTCTGAGATACTGATTTTGGGATTTTCCTTAGTTGTCAGTTATAATCATCAAAATTAAAAGAAATAAACATTTGAAATATATCAGTCTGTGTGTAATGAATGAATATAATATACAAGTTTCACTTTTTGAATGGAATTAGTGAAATAAATCAACTTTTTGATGATATTCTAATTATATGACCAGCACCTGTGTTGTTAATAAAAGTTAATTTCATCTGCATCTCAAATGCTTTACTGTCAAATTTCCAATAAACAAACATGTAATTTTATTAGTAACTGCACTTATTAAAGCAAAACAATAGTTATTTTATGATTAAATTAATTATGGTTAAAAGTGCTACCAAATGAGGCACTGGTACCTCCATCTGTAGAGCTTAGTGGCATCGGTGCTACTGCTCTCAAATGTTAGTCTGGAGCCCTGAAGAGGTCATGACATTCCTTTTTTGCAGTATTTTAATGTTGCTTGATGTTCACTTCTAAAGTTTTCTGCACAAAATACAGTTACATATTTGCAAAGCAAGCTTTTTTTCCACCCTCATTCTGACCCTCTGTCAGAAAAACTCACATTCTTGGTGCTACATCTTGACTTGTCAGTAGCAACAGGAAGGTAATGGCATAATGGAAAAAAGCACTGCATAAATGTAAATCTAAATCTAATGCTGGACAGGCTATGGAACTGATAAGGTAAAGTAGGTATTGATGTGTTGTTGTGGAGGCGGTCAGATGCAAATATCTGCCACAGTAGGACGTCGCAATGCGGAGGAAGTAGAAAACTAGTGATTTTAGCAGCTTGGACACATGCTATTTTTAAAAACCATACAGAATTTTTTATAGTAGAATGACCTCTTATATGTCAAAATGTCATGTCATGTCATGACACCTTTAAAGATGTTTATCAATGAACAATTCAGAAACTTCTTAAAAAAAACACTTACCTATACTTTTTAATATATTTAAAAACTATATTTATGATCAAGATGAATACACTCACCTGTATTCAAGGTGAACCGCAAATAACTTTACTTTTGTTTTTTAGTTGTAAATAAATAAATAGGGTCTTTCTGCATCATTTATGTAACTAATCGCTTAAGTTGACAGCCCCAAAATATATATGTGCATTTTATTAACCATCAGCCACTCTGCTATCCAAATACTGGCATTTGTAATAACATGAAATAAACAAATTAGAAGCATTTTTCCACCAAACTTATGTCTTAAAAATACAATAAAACATTAAGTTCTGCTACAAAGACGCTGCTGGCACTGTGATTCAGTCAGCCATTTACCAGAGTTCCTTCAGATGCCAACCTAGAAATATGAAAGGACAAAATAATCCATCAATACATTTTGAGTTTTGGCAGGTTAATTTCACTGCAGAGAACAAGACGGTGACTCACACAACTGAAAAACTTGACCTTGTACTCAGAATGTGTCACTGAAATGAGCTGAAAACAACTTTAAATGATTCTGACCTTGCTGCCTCAGATCTTAATAAACTTGTCTGATTGTTTCGCTAGATGTTAATATGACAGAGGCAAGTCTGTCAAAGATGCAAACTGCTTTATTCCACAGCACTGAACTAACTGAACCGAGACAAGATTATCTGCGTCCATTACAAGAATTCTTGTGACCTAATGTCAAAAAGACATATTTGACACAAAAAAACCTGAAGAACCCAGTACGCAGCACTCTTCTCTTTCATTAAGGCAAGTTGTCAGTGAGTCATTCAGCATTTTGATACCTGTGAGCAGACCATAAAAAGCTCATAAAAGCAGGCAGCTCATGGAGTTGGCAGAGGACAGTCACGACAGACGCTCGGCAAGGGCACTCAGTTTTGGTGCAGCTTTATATAACGTCATATAAAGTGCTCACTGAAGTTACTGCCAATTTATAAAGCATGCAATACACATCCTGTTAGTGTGTGAAGTGTATTCATTTTAATAAAGCGGGACAGAAAGGGGCAGGAGGTGCGCTATCCGGAAAATGTGGTAGTTGGGGGGGGGGGGGTGGTATTTAATTATTTATGTCCACTGATTTTGGCAGATCACACTCATTTGAGCTTGAGCCCACGTGGGGCTGTTTTGGCCTGTTGTTGATTGAGCTTGGCTGCAGTGATCGTGCCAGCACCGGACATTTCAGAGGAATCATTGGACAAGGATTTTTTGCAGTTGGGCCACAGATCTGTTGGTGAATCAAAACATGTCTAGAAAAGGTGAAGTGACCATACAAAGCCTAATCAATCAAAGTTTCCTGTAGATATCTGAATAGCCTTCCAATAAGATTAATCTCTCATCTGAACATTCATGTTATGTTTTGTCATGAACTGACAAATAATGTAATATACTGTAATTCCTGAGTGGCCCTATAAAGTACATGTGCAGCATTTAAAGGAGCAATAGGAATTTTCATGACAGTGTAATTTTAATGACCTCATCCGTTGACATTGATGCCAGTAAATTGCAGAGCTGGAGCAAACATATCCACATCACTATGATCAGATACTTTCATAACTGCTGTTTTCTCACCGTTGTCATTTTTTTTGTGTGTGATTATTTTGTTATTTAGAGAAAAGCTCTAAGCATATGTTTATATATTCATCTAAACGTTGTTCTCAACGTTGGGATGTTTGTTAACATATCCCTGCAAAGGTATTTCCAACTTTATATACTTCTAAGCGCAGAATTCTCACGCCGTGAGAATATCGGGGCCTTGAGTCTCTTGTGCGTTACGTTTGCACGAGTGCGATCACAAGCAGTAAGTTGCTGGCTGCAGTCCACTTAATGGCCACCGGTGCATTATCGCTAATAACAAGGGTTTCTGAATTCTACATATAGCTCCTTTAAAGGGATAGTTCACCCAAAAATGAAAATTATCCCATGATTTACTCACCCTCAAGCCATCCTAGGTGTATATGACTATCTTCTTTCAGACGAACAGTACTTCCATGACGTAGTACACAATGCTATGACATTCTACACAATGACATGAAGTACAACATGTAGTACATCATGTCATTGTGTAGAACGTAATGGCATTGTGTACTACGCCACGGAAGTTAAGGCTTTTTGTACGTACGTCGAATGCGTATGGCTGTCGCGCCAGAAGCTCGTTATTTTACATTATAAGGTTTTAAATAAGGATAATTGTCTTACACAAATGCATCGATTCGCTTCAGAAGGCCTTTATTAACCCCCTGGAGTCGTATGGATTCATTTTTTTTATGGATGGATACATTTTTTTTGTATTCAGAATTTGGATTACTATTCACAACCATTTTAAACCTATAAATGGATAACCTAAAAAAGAATATTTTTAAATATATCTCAGATTGTGTTCGTCTGAAAGAAGATAGTCATATACACCTAGGATGGCCTTGAGGGTGAGTAAATCATAGGATAATTTTCATTTTTGGGTGAACTATCCCTTTAAGCAGACCTGTGTTTAACCCCCTGTGCATTTTTTTAAATAATTCATCAGCCAATTTATATGCCCACATGAAAAAATATTATATTTTTGGATTACAATTAAATTCAGAGCATTCTTTTTTTTCTTCAAGAAGCTTGTAAAATGTATTTATTTAATATGGTTATCAACAGTTTGTATTTTTTTTTTTTTTTTTTTTTTTTATCTACTGCATCTTTTGTTGTTCCTGTAGCTCAAACAAAAGCCAGCAACAGCAAGGTCATGGGCTTGATTCCCAGGGAGTACATGATCTGAAAAAAAAAACTAAAATTGAAAATCTTGAATGCAATGTAATCTTTAGATTAGCACCAGACAAATGTATACATTTAAATGTGTGTGAACATCACTTACGATCACAAACAACTCAAGATCTGAATATTTAACACATAATTTTATATATAATTACCTCCATATAAAGAGAAAATGACAGTAACAAATATGTCCACTTGCTGTGAAACAAATAAATCCTCTCCTGCTCTCTATCCTGTTCTGTCTTTGTAGGTGAATGCAGACGCTTCTAGCCACACAAGTTTGATATCACGCATCATTGCATTTTGCATTCTTAGTATTGCCACAAGATATATTTTATTTTAGTTTTCACTTTTATCCATTGTCATGGTGGAGCAACAGTTTGAAGAGGATCCTACTGCACTACTTCAGGACTCCAAACGTCCATTTCTGTCTCCAATAACAGCATCCATTACTAATGAATCCAATTCAAGAGCGCTTTTGTGCTAAACTTGTATCAGGTGTACAAACATCAGGTTGATGGTGATTGAATAGTAAGGATCAGATGATCTTATGAAAACAGGGGAAAGTAGACGGCATTGTGTGTTATAGAATATCACTGGGCTCCACAGACCTGGAGCAGCTGATGTCCATTTTGAGTTTTCTGTATTGTTCACGTCGGTTTTTAATGTAACACATCTTTCCACACGTGATCTTACAAAGGAATGCTGAGAGATTTGTTTGAGTCTTACCTTCAGCAGCTCCCGGGGGAAATCTTGTCCTCCGTTGAGTCCGTCCAGGTTATTGATGAATTCTTGGCACGTCATCTTCTTCCCAATATTCTGTGGGGCATGAGAAACATTTATTGGGCTGTTAATGGGACAGGATGGCACTGCATCACCCTGATTTAACCCTGTGAGCCCGACGTGACCTGACGCCACTGACAGCAGCAGAGCAGCAGATCTCTAATGAATTTATGCTGACATCCCAGCAATGGCTGTAAATCAGTCAGTCCTGCTTTCTCATCAGATTTACAGACTGAATAGTAACTTGGCGTTAAAATAAGGAGCCATATGTACTGCTGGGGTGAGATCTTATATCACATTATTTATCACCACGTAGTTGTCTTTGCTGGAAGTTCAATGTAAAACAGTTTATATATTAAACACACTACTGTAGGTAGTACTGTTTTTTTTTTTTAAAGAAATTAATGCTTTTATTCAGTAAGGATCTATTAAACTGATCAAAGTGACAATAACATGACAGAAAATATCTCCATTTCCGATACATGCTGTTCTTTTGAACTTCAAAGAATCCTGAACAAAATACCACAGTTTACACTAAAATCAGCACATCTGTTTTTAACATTGATAATAATAATAAATGTTTCTTGAGCTGAAAATCAGCATATTAGATTTCTGAAGGATCATGTGACACTGAAGACTGAAGTAACGATGCTGAAAATTCAGCTTTGATCACAGTTTACAATATATTCACATACAAAACAGTTATTTTAAATTGTAATAATATTTCTCCATTTTTACTGTATCTTTGATCAAATAAATGCAGCCTTTTTTGAGCAAAAGAGCCTTCTTTCAAGAACATTAACAGAAAAATATAGACCTTAAACTTTTGAACGGTAGTTAGTGTGTGTATGTAGTAATGTCTTTTATTGGATAATCCAATAATTAACTTTGCAAATTATAAGTACATCATATTTTTGAACTGCTTTGTCTTCACATTTGATTGCTTTCCTCTTCACTTGTAACTTGATGGATGCAAAGCAAAAGATTATATATAAATTAATATGTCTGACATCATATAATGCCAAGCTCATGTAATAATTCAGACGGATGCAGTTGATTAAATACTGCTGGAGGAGGTGACATATTTAACTAAATGTACAGGATTAAGACTATCAATTACAACACCGGAACTGATCTATTCTAATAACATAAGATTATTTAACTGTAGTGTGTAATCGCTTACTAATGCCTCATTACTGATGGCCCATGAACATTTGCTCTGAGCTATTTTTACAGTTTGTGTACAATAAAAGAAATATAAATGTTTTAATATAAAATGTAACTTCACTGAATCACTTAAACAGTTTGCATTTTCTTAGAGTATTAACTATCCTATGAAAATGTATTTGGGATTGACAACCGCATTTACTTACAGGTGCGAGTCTCGAAATGGCCCGTTCAAACAGCAACTTACAGTAGCATCTCGAATTCATCTGTATGAATGTGCAACGGGAGTCAAACCCGTATTCTTTTACCAGTAACAATGGTGACAGTGACCAAAGTAATATACTGTACAAGACGGCGACATCCATGAAACTGAAAAGTCTTATCACTTTTGACAAGACGAGTGCAATTGAGCTGAGATTTCATCTGTTAAATCTTTATTAGCCGACAGCAGCTTTTATATCTTGGATGGAGAGCAGAGAATTTGAGTTGTGCATAGAACACAAAACTGATGGGAACAGCTCCGGTGGAGAACTTTATCTAAAACCTTCAGATGACACACAGTTCATATCTGTGTAGCTGTAAGTTACCGAAACCACACATGAAAAAAATGCAACCCATGGTAGTTGAGAGCGACTCTTTCAACTGTATGATGTGACAGACAGCTATCTGTCCACTCCGGTTCTGTTCACACAGCGTGGGTTTTCCAAGAATGCAGTTGTGAGTCCTGAAAATTTATGGGTGCGAGTTTGGTTATAGAATGCGGTTGACACTCCAGTAAATAACTGAACAGTGTGTAAGTGTAACCGTGTTAAGAATGTTGCCTTTGTGAGCATCTGTCCCCCTGTTCTATGATACAATAGCTCTTTATTTTGTGTTTGTTCTGTGAGAGAGCAAAAATACCAAAATAAATGTGGAAAAAAAATATGCACCAAACCATTTTCATATCTCTGGTATAACAGCTCATGCAGGAACAAACAGAGAAAATGTCACGGCAGAACAGATCACAGTTCTACAACTGCTGTAATGACCAAAGCCACGATAGCAGAGCTGCATCTCACCATATGAACAATACTGTGACCAGCTGAAGCCTGCCATAAGATCTGCAATACATACACTGACTGCTGCTATTAGACATTATCTGCAATTACTCTGTCTGAACCTTGATTTCTCCTTCACAGCATCAGATTGCTGCTTTTATAATGTCACGACAAAGACTGAGGGAGCGGCTGCTTGCATTCTAAAATAAAGCGCAGACGGTGTTTGTTCCACTGACTTTACTGTTCCTGCCAGCACCAGCCGAGTTTGTAGGTGGATGGCACTGACAAATGTTCAGACTGGCACGAGAAATCAAAGAGAGACACAGGCTGCTTCCAAATACACGATTCCACAAGATCTCACACTGCAGTTTCATCGGCGAAATGATGCTATAGCTTCACGTCATCCATCACTTAAACAGCCATTTTTCTGTTTCTGTATGATTTGACATGGATCTGCAATGCACACATATCACAAAGTCAGCAAAGACTGACTGACAATAAAACACTATTTTGCAAGGACAATAAATCATTCTTAAAAGAAACATTTGAGTCTTGCTCAGTAACCAGATATCATACTCAAAAATACAAAGCAAACGTGTGTTCATTCCCCCGCCCCTAGAGTTTAATTGTCATTACTGTAAAGCAAGAATGGTCTATTTCATATTTTATTTAGTTCTGAATGAATCATGTTAGCATTTGTTATACTGAATGCAATTTAGGCTACTAAAAAAACTTTCTCATAAAGGATGATTTCCATTATGTTTTACAGTAAGTATAATTATGGGAAAATGCAGTTAATTGTATTGTCACAAACAATGCCCTAATAAAAACAAATGATGTTTTGTTTTCCTGTATTGATGTACTCATTTCTCTTATGCTCATCAAAGCAGCATTATTGTGATCAAGAAATACATTAAGAATATTGTGAAATATTATATTACAATTTAAATATTATTACAATTTTAAAAAAGCTGCTTTCTATGTGAATATATGATGTAATGTAAGGTATTCCCTGTGATCAAAGCTGAATTTTCAGCATCATTACTCCAGTCTTCAGTGTCACAAGATCCTTCAGAAATCATTCTGATATGCTGATTTGCTGCTTAAGAAACATTTCTGATTATTATCAATGTCATTTCTTTTGACATTTTTTTTTAAAACAATGTAAAAGTCTTTACAGTTTTTAATCAATTTAATTATTCCTTGCTGAACAAAAGTATTATTCGGGAAAATAAATAAATAAATAAATCTTACTGACTCCAAACTTTTTAATGGTAGTTAATGTACCATTGACACAGGATGTTTGGTCGAGAAATAGCAAAGACCCTTTTTATTCAATAGGTTTCAGTTAAGTCTTTGCCATTGGACATTCTCATTCTGAAGAGAATGTGAGCAAACAAACATCTGGATATCTGGAGTTAATTTTGACAGCTTTCAGGAATACAATAAGGCTAGGGTCACACTGTAAGGCTTAACACTCAATTCTGATTTATCGCTCAGATCTGATTAACAGATTTGAGTATGAACAGGTCACGGTCCCAAAAAAGAACATAACAAGACAGTGTGCAGCAAGCTGTCATGCGGCAGTAAACACGGAGGTTACTGAAGTCAGCATTACGGGTTTAATTATGAGCTGATGTGCTCAGGAGGACATAAGGAGGTCAAAGACGAGGATGAGAAGAAAGAGAGCAGAGCTTTTCTAGTTTTCCCTCACTGTCCATCCACTGACTAACTTCACTGCCATCGTCCATATTAACCAAGTGACCAAAGAACTACCGTTATGTAAAATCTTTGGAGTGATTCCCATCAGTGCAGAATTGTAACCAATGTCGATCTAGAGTGATTTAAAAGTACCATGAATTCTGATATGAGCGTTCAGACTGAGGTTGAATTGCAAAATATCTGATTTAGTACCATATATGGAGGTGGCCCAAATCAGAATCTTAAAGATCAGAGAATCCATGTGGTTTGTGCTGTTCACACTGTTAAGAAAAAAACAGATCTGAGCAAAAAAATCAGATTTGGGCCGTTTTGCCTCCAGTCTGAGCATAGTCTAAATGACCTTAAAGCTAAAAATAAGTTTTGTTTTCTTTACGTAAAACACAAACGTCTCCTTTCATCTTGTCTTTTTGAGGTGAAATGGGACCTGGACAGGCTTTGAGGAGATTCCCCCATCTGTACCTGCTCTGTCTCCATATAACCTGTGTGATATGCATAACGCTTCTCTCCACAAATGGAGCCATGTATTTGTGTGTGGGTGTCTGGCATACATTTCTGAAAAGATCCACGGCTGCTTTCCACGGGAACTTTCAGCTGTATTCACCCACATGACATGAAACTAAACAATGTTTGAAATGAAAGCGTCTAGAGAAGTGCTGTGGCGTGGGCATGAAATCTCTACGTCTCCATGGCACATGCGTTCTACTGAATGTGTCAAACTCCTGTAACTTCCAAGACACATGATCAAACTCCATGGAGACCAATGAGAGGAGCTATTCTTAGAGAACCCAGAATGCACCTCACATTTCACTTAGGAAATAGTGGGGGGTGCAAAACTTTCTTCTTTCTTCACTGTAGTTACTGATGGCACATATCTGAACCATTTCTTTTTGTTTTATTCCTGTGGTTAAAACCAGCTGGTTTTATTTAGACACATTCATGCAGATTTATCAGGTTTAACATTCAATATTTGATCACAGATAATATCTACAATTAAATAAATCACAAACGAATCTGACATGCTTGATGCACATTGCACCCTGCCCAAAAAGCTTTTGTCTTTTGATTTTGGAGTAAATACACTGTAAAAAATGATTCTGGGTTTTAGTCAGGTGGACAAATAAAATCATGTCCTGTCAACTTGCAGTGTCTCACTACACAATAGGATGAGTTATATCAACCTCAACTTGAAGGGAAATGGAAAACTTTAAATAATGTGTTTATATAACAACAAAACATAAGTTCTGTCAAGTTTCTTTCAAATGCGCATGTGCCAGAAACTCTACGTCATGATGACGTACTATTTTACCGAATTTGAGACAGACGCGCCATCCGCCATTTTCTGCGCGAGAAGCTGCTGCTGATCATGCAAGAAGAGATGACGAAGGAGCCCGCGTTTGAACGACTACAGAATACAGATGGGCTTTAAGAACCGCAAATAATGAAATGAGTAAGTATACCTTGAGTTGTGTTTTCTTTAATGTTAATTTGGGCATGTTTCGTTAGCGCTCAGCGTCCGGGTTAGCCTTGTTTCATTAGCGCTCACTGTCCGCGTTTTGATTTCAGGCAATCATATTTTGCGAACTAAGACAACTTGATTAATAATCAGGAGCCACACGCACTGCCAGGAAAATTTATGCTCGCTAGACATCGAGCTGCGGTCGAGACGTGAGCAGAAAGAGAAGTCGTCTTTGACTATTGTAAGTTAATGTTAATAATAAATAACGTTATAGAAAACAGTGTACATATAAGTGACTTTTAAGCGAGTTGGTTGTTTGTTGTTATATTATAAAAAATTCTTGATTGTCTTATGTTTCTTAAACGTTCATGTTGATCTTTCCATACCATATGAATGTTTTTGAGCACGTGCACACTTCTGTGTAGCTAACGTTAACTTGCGCGCTGATCTTGTATAATGTCAGAATAACGTTATTTGTATAAAACATTTTTTACCTTATAAAAGCTGTCTATAGCGTTGCTCAGTTTTACATTGCAGCATCATCACTATGATATTCAATTTATCACCCAGCCATAGAAATAAAAAGCGTTGATATATTTGGGAAGTAAGATGTTCAGTGAATATTTATATTTGTATAAATGTGTATGTGTATTTGGCTGGAGTTGAACTTTGTGTTTTATATTTGCAGGATCAGTACAGTGGAAGCACAACTCCATATCGATGAGGTGGTGTTGCAAGATTTGTAGACACCAAAAACCTTCTTGCTTTACTAAGGTATTTTTGTTGAAATACACATGATTTTCTAGGTGTTCACATTAAAGGATTAGTTCACCCAAAAATGAAATTTCTATCATTTATTACTAACCCTCATGTCATTCCACACCTGTAAAACCTTCGTTCATCTTCTGAACACAAATTAAGATATTTTTGATGAAATCTGAGGGTATCTGATCCACACATAGGCAGCAACATCATTGCACCTTTTAAACATCCAGAAAGGTAGTTAAAAACATGGTTAAAATAGTTAATGTGACTACAGTGGTTCAACCTTAATGTTATGAAGCAACAAGAATACTTTTTGTGCGCAAAAAAAAAAAAAAAAAATCAACAATTTATACCGTTGTCATATGTAGTGAACTCAGTGCAGGCTTCCTTGTTTACGTCCGAATGCTGGCTCATTACTGGCCGAATCCTGTGTCAGCATCACATGCATGTGTCGTGCTGCTCACGTGTTCAGCTTAGGCCAATACTGAGCTGGCATTCGTTTGTAAACAAGGAAGCCTGCACTGAGTTCACTACATATGACAACGGTTCAAATTGTTAATTTGTCAAATTGAATAAAGTTTTTTGTTGTTGTTGTTGTTGTTTTGCACACAAAAAGTATTCTTGTTGCTTCATAACATTAAGGTTGAACCACTGTAGTCACATGGACTATTTTAACAATGTTTTCAACTACCTTTCTGGACTTCAAAAGGTGCAATGAGGTTGCTGCCTGTGTGTGGATTAGATACCCTTGGATTTCATCAAAAATATCTTTGTATTCAGAAGATGAACAAGGTCTTATGGGTATGGAATGACATGAGGGTGAGTAAATGATGACAGAATTTTCATTTTTGGGGTGAACTAACCGGATATAGTAATCAATCAATGTAATCGTATCTTTTTTTTACTCTTTCCCCAGTTGACGAGAAACCCTGTAATTTTTTTTACCCAGCATCCATTCAGAGCCATCTGCTGCCCGTTCGCAGCCATGGCCATGAAAGGTTGTGCTGTTCTTTTAGAAGATATGGGCTAACTTAATGTCCTAAGATTATATGACCAGTTCTGTCATGCTGAGTGAAATGAAAATGTTTTAACTTTCTGCATGATGTTTTAAATTAGTACTGTTGAACACTGTCACCCTGGCATCTTTGTTAAATTTGTAAATGTATTTGTTTTTATAGATCAGCAAAGAATTCACCAGGCTTGTGTCAAAGGACCTGAGCAAGTCCTTTTTTGAAGGCCTAGATGGTCATCTCTCGAAGCTAATGCAGTTATTCAGGTCAAAGTGTTATGAGGACATTCCAGAAATGACTTCAATACTGGAGAGCCTTAATAAGGATGTGAGTCAATTTATTTTAATGCAGTCTTTCTCTCCCCAAAATGACAATTCTGTGATTATTTACTCACTTTCATGTTTGTCCAAACCTCTATGACCTTTTTTCTTCTATGGATCATGAAACTAGTGAGAGTTATCTTCAAAAAATTTTAAAATGGGCAACATGACTCGGCCCCTACTTTTACTGCATTTTTATAGTGTTAACTTGTCCTTTATAGAGCTTAGCCTAGCCACTGTTCATTTTCATTGTATGGAATGAAGATATTCATATTTTTGCATGTGTTTAGAGTGGCATGTTGGTGAGTGACAATTATCATCTTTGGTAACCTATCCTTTTAATTCCTTTAAAGTGTTGTTGCAACCCCAATGAATTTGAGGCAGGGGTGCTTAATCCTGCTCCTGGGGAGCCAAGATCCTGCAGAGTTTAGCTTCAACCCCAGTTAAACACACCAGCTAATCAAGGTGTTCAGGATCACTACAAACTTCTAGGCAGGTGTGTTGAATCAGGTTGGAGTTAAACTCTGCAATATATTATTGGCCCTCCAGGAGCAGGATTAGACAACCCCTGATTTAAGTGGCATGAGCGTGTTACATCCACTATTAAATCTTATTTTGGTGCTGAACAAAAAGGTAACAAACGACTGTTTTTGCACCACATTACTGGTGATTAATTTTCAACAAAATTATAGAAGTGTAAATGTGCAAATTTGAAGTAAATGTTTTTGTGGTTTTTATTTTTTCTAAAAAGCATCAAAGACAGGGAGGGGGAGAAAGGATAAAAAAATAAAGAAAAACAAAGGATTGAACAAATAAAGCTAGTACTTTAACCATCCTATATTTTACAGACAACAAACTAAAGGATGAGGACAGCAGCATTGCAGGGTCTGCCATGGTACATGCGAGAGACTCCTTCAAAATTCATGAAGATATGCAAGGTAAGCTGAAAAATGTTAGGAAAAACATTGGGTCTCTTAAAGGGTTAGTTCACCTAAAAATGAAAATTGTCATTAATTATTCACCCTCATGTCGTTCCACACCCGTAAGACCTTCGTTCATCTTCAGAACTCAAATTAAGATATTTTTGATAAAATCCGATGGCTCAGTGAGGCCTCCATTAACAGCAAGATAATTAACACTTTCAAATAACTACTAAAGACATATTTAAAACTGTTCTTGTGACTACAGTGGTTCAACCTTAATGTTATGAAGCGTCGAGAATACTTTTTGTGAGCCAAAAAACAAAATAAAGACTTTATTCAACAATATCTAGTAATGGATGATTTCAAAACACTGCTTCATGAAGTTTCGAAGCTTTACAAATCTTTTGTTTCGAATCAGTGCCAAAGTCACATGATTTCAGTTAATGAGGCTTTATTACGTTGTGTTTCGAAACGTTTAGAAATTTCAATGGTTCACGTGACTTTGACAGTTTCATACACGTTTTGAACCACTGATTTGAAACAAAAGATTCGTAAAGCTTCGAAGCTTCATGAAGCAGTGTTTTGAAATCACCCATCACTAGATATCGTTGAATAAAGTCGTTATTGTTTTTTTGGCGCACAAAAATATTCTTGTCGCTTCATAACATTAAGGTTGAACCACTGTAGTCACATGAACTGTTTTAAATATGTCTTTAGTAGTTTTCTGAGCATTTGAAAGTGTTTATTATCTTGCTGTCAATAGAGGCCTCACTGAGCCATCGGATTTTACCAAAAAGATCTTAATTTGTGTTCTGAAGATGAACGAAGGTCTTACAGGTGTGGACGAAATGAGGATGAGTAATTAATGACAGTATTTTAATTTTTGGGTGAACGAACCCTTTAATTTGTTGGGGTCTGGGGATTATATTTGTGTAATTGCTTTTAAGTAATAGTATCTTGTTTTGTTTACATTCTATAAAGCCCAGTGAGCATGAAGAGGATGTGATCAAGGGTGTGGTGGTTGGAATCCTAGTGGTTGTGGAAATGTGATGGAACCTCTCCCAGCATTCTACAATGACGTTGCCCTGGTGATTGAGGAAAAAGTGGTAATGCATCACCTTAGTGATATACCTAATGCTTTTCTGAACCTGATGGGCCTGGACTATCCAAACCTTGTCTACCCAAAGGAATTAAAATTCACTTTTGAAGTGATACAGCGCCCGTTTTTAGGAGTGGGATCAGACTCTTGCACTGCAAGAGTTCACTCTTTGAAGAGCAGGTTGCTGCGATAAGACAGAAAACGAACAATCTTTTTTCCTTCTTGCTACTGTTTAATTGTTGTACTGTTTTAAAGTTTAAGAACATTGGTATTCTTGGAATCTTTTCAAACTGACTCTTTTCTTGTTACCTTGTCCTGCTTACTCTTTCCTTCTCATGTTTCTACGATTGGGAATTAAAGACATGGTTTTTGAACAGTTTAATGTGAAGTTTTTTAACGCAGCTTGTTGTGAATTCTTCATGTACACTTGTACCTGCAATGAAAATATCTAATAATGACAAGGAGAGTTATTTGTACTATTTTGGCTTAAAGATGGGTCTGATAGAGAAGTTTGCACGTGTTTGTGTGAGCTGTGTATATGTGAGGGATTTCTTGTGATGCGTTTTTATATCTTTGCAAGAGAACTATTTGTGTCTGTGTTTTTGGATGCATCGTATCTGTTAAATAAAATAAATGTTGAGAGTTTCAATTTTGCATTCGTGTTGATTTCATAAACGTGGATCCAGAGAGATATCCAGAACTTCTTGACAAACCAATGAAGTCCAGTAAACTCAAATAGTTAAGTTATAATGTTGAGGAAAAATTACTATTTTATGTCAGTTAGACTTGGTTCATGGTTGGGAAAACATGAAAAATTAAGTTCAACCAATATGTTTTTCAGTTGGCTTAACTAAAAATTCTAAATGCTCATTAATTGATATAGTATGTTGGCTCAATTTACTGCAAGTTATTTCAACAACTACATATAAGTTGAGTGAACTTAACACCTAATGTTGGCTAAACTTAACTAAGTCAATGCAACAAGATGACTTGACTAAGTCAAGTTGTGTCAACAAATCATTTTTTACAGTGTATGAACCAAACATATCCTCCAGTAGAATCTTTTCATTCACTGGTAACAGGCTCTGATAAGGTCAAACGGTGTCTGATTTCAAAGATGGAACAAACTGTCACTTCTCATTTATCTGCTAATATGAGCAACTCTACCAGAGGGTCAGAGGTCACTTACAGGGCCATGAAGGTCAGTGTTGAGCAGCATTAGCGCACAGGTAAGGCAATGAACTCCATCTGCAAACATCAATGAAACACTCGTCATATTATGAACGCACTCACATACAGGTCAAACAGAGAGAACATTATTTTTATCATAACTTGTGATATCACACACACATTCATCTCTGCATCAGGAGAAAATCTAACATCACTTCCATGGCAACAGTCTTAGCAACAAGGAGATGGTTTAGCTTTTTACCCATATACTGGCCATAGCTGTTACTAAGATGGTTGCTATGGAGGAAACGCAACACTGTGATACAGAAAGAGCGATTAGACAATCACGCTTTATGGAGAATTAGTGAAGAGAGGATTTAAAATGATCTGACTTTTCAAACAGATATCTGATGTTCTGCAAGAGCACAATATTTCATAAGGAGGGAGTTCTATATATCAAAGCATTAAACACTAAAATAGTCCACAGGCAACTTTTACATTTGAGACAGCTGTGCTAGTTTCATGTCTTTCGTATTACTCCACACTCTCTTTCTTCTCTCATAAGAGTGAATGATATAAAGAAAAATATGTATCACAATATTCTTAATTTCAATCAATAACAATATGCATTATAAACATTTTTATGGAAATGTGATAATAGTAATAGTAGAAATTACCACAAATGTGTTACTTTTTTTTTTTTTAAACAGTCATGAACACTGAAATGAAACAGCTTTATTAATATCTGTTTAACATTTTAACTGGTATATCACCCTCTCCTATTCTTGCATTACTAATTTAAACTCATATCAATATATCTTATCCATTTATGTATTATTTGGTAAGTAGCCAGGCAATAAGTAGGATAATGTACTGGGTGACTGGGTGATCAGGACCCAAACACAGAGTGCAAGTGTGTATCACACTGTTATGGTAACATATTCCCATATTGATGGAAAACACTAATCTTGTAAGTAATGAGTGAATGAGAAAGGTTGCGTGAGGTTGACATGCAATACCTTGTGCAGTGATGACAGTGGGATTACACTGATAGTACCGATTAGAGAAATGAATTAACACCCGCTCCCTCTCCTGAGTCTCGCCCATTAGTGAGAATGCTTTCAGAAAACATCTGCAACAGAAAAACAGCAATATAACATGATCATCACAAGGCACATGGACACCAACAAAGTGCCCTAATCAGAGAGAAAACATGAATGATGTGTGTGGGCAGAAATAAAGGTTCAGAACCACACAAACAGATAAATGAAAAAGTTTGAACACTGGGTGATTATTTAAACTCCTGAACTGTGATCTGGCATTGACCTAAAATAACTTTATAATAATAATAATAATAAAAATAGACTTATTTATTTAAACAACATAATAATGTTCATCATTCTTTTGTTGCCTAAATGATCTTGATTGTTAAAAGCATTTATTCAATTACGATACAGCAAAACAGAATTTAAGTGTTGCTTTTCTTTATAATTATAACAGCAATGAGCACAAAGTCCACAGACTCGTTTCACAACTTCCAAAGTCCCCCCTGTAGTCAATAATTTTATCCCTTAAAACTCATCTTTGATCACCAAAATGACACATTTAAACATTTTTTCCTGTGAAATAAATAGCTTGAATGTAACTCTATACCCTTGCTTCATTTATTATAAACTGTTATATGAATATACTAATTAGCCCCGCCTCCACTCACACAAGCTCAAAGATCCACTCTGTCAGCTTACTGAGGTAAATGCTGCACAATGGTATCGCTTTTTACAATGCCAGACATATGACAGTAATTAATATGATTAGCCTTTTGCTTGACTACATTATCAAACAGCTGCTAATAATGTGTTGCTAATGTTACACATGTTCCCACTCGCGAGACAGTATCCTTAAAAATCATTATCCTTAGAAACACTTTGAACACCTTAGAACATCAGTGGAGAAAGGCATACAGTTCATCACAACATTGTTATATACATAATACACCCACTATATTGCTAAATCTACCAGATTTTTTTTATCAACAGAAAAATATACCGGGATGGCTTTTTGATACTCTCCTGCTTCAGAGCGCTCATGGTTAATGGTATGTTAAAGCCTGCCGGCACATTGACGTGATTGGTTTACAAGGTATTTTGTGACATCACAGACACCAGTGATTTCAAACTGTGGGTTTGAGACTTTTTTCACTGCAGTTTTAAATAGAAAATACTCAGCAATGGTGTTGACTGATGAATTTGCACATGGTTTGTCTTAAAGCATATTAAAAACACCACATAGACATATAAACTACATTAAAAACCTGATTTTCACCAGTATGAGTAATTTTATTTAACAGTAACAGTATATATCACAATATTGCATTTTTGCTGGAAATTTAATTAATATTAAGTACTCTTTTTTTGATATTCCAATGAATAAATTTACAAATTAAACCGTACTTAATTTTTTGTGGGACCAAGAGATAACCAAAAGGCAAGATTATAATATATGTAATATGATTATGTGTAATAGTGGCATCATTGCAAGAAAAAACAATCTTATTGTTTAAAACTTGAGTTAAAAACCCAGATAACGAGATGAGGCACACTTCTAGACATTGCAAAATAGCAGCGATATGCACACTGTGTCCGTATGACTGCACATTAGTTAAAACTCTGCTTGGCAACTGTAAACAGCCTTCAGTTACAGCGGACAAATACTAAATACATCAATACTAAATCACTACCCTTACAACGCCGTCTACACTAGAAGCACTCGCCTGTGACACACTTTGCATTTTACTGATGCATGGTTTATAATATAATCCACCCAGCAGTCCTAACATGGAAATATGTATTAAAAAAAAGCCACTGAATACACAGCTTCTAATGAGCTCATTAACAATGACGCATGCAGTCAATCACACATCAGAGGGCTCCACCCACATAATGACATAAACACTTGACATGAGTAGTACCTGAGAGATTGGTCCAATGTCTGGTCTGTAAACTCAAAGAATGTGAGGTACTCTTCTGCAACCATCTTACTGAAGTCATTACTGTGAATGCAAACACAAGAAATATATTACATCACTGCGGAGATTAAAAAAAAAAAAAAATTACATTCACATTAGCAACAGTTCAACTGGACATGACCTCATTTTGTTTCTGTTATCTGATAATCAAATTTGATAAGAGCCTATGTGCACTATAATAACATATCTTTTTATACTCACTGACTGTACGTGTGAAATATCAGTGACACAGAAATCAGATATAGTGAAGTTCAGAGCATTTCACTAGTTTATGATAAAGATCCCTGAATAGATATCTACCCTGACATGACTCTATAATGGAGAGGGTTGCACAAGAGAAACCACAGCAGTATAAAGCAGATTACATAAGGAACATGCATTCCCAGACGGACACATGAATGAGTTTGTGGCAGTGTTGCTATATGACTGAGACCTGTCATTCAGGGTTCCCACACCTTTTGACCAATGCATTTCAGTATAGAGGCAGTTATCAAGCATTGGTATTAATATATTCCGTCATGATGCTTAGTGTACAAATTATTTCAATGGGGGAAGAGGAAGGACACGGGCAGTCAGAAATAAATATTTATGAATATACACATATTTATATTGACAGTTGAGGAAACAGAAAAGCTTGGACTACAGTTGACATATAGTTTGTATTTGTGCTATGCTGGTAACCTACTCTTGTAATCACTCCATTCCTCCACTAAAACACTTCAACTTTTAATATAATTTCCAGTGCAAATTGTTGCGCTACATTTTTGCATTTCTACAGCGCTCATGACTTGACTTGCTCCTATCATCTGACCTCCGCTGCATCTCCCTTCTACTGATATTAGATGTTAGTGCTGCCTTTGATACTAAAGACCATGCTATTCTCCTGGATAGGCTCGAGAATTATGTTGGCATGGTCTCACTTTATATTAGGTGTTTTTAACTACTGTATACTTATGTCAAAATTTTTAAGTTCAATGTACTTATTGTGTTCATGTTTTATTTCAAAGCACTTTTTCTGCTATTTAGGAGGGATATGGATATGATTAGGCTAGCAATGCTGAGATAATAGGTTCAATTCCTAGGGAATGCTTGAATTGAAAAAAAAAATGCTTTGGATAAAAATGTCTGCCAAATGCATACATTTAAATATATTTAAGTAAATGTTGTGTTGGTGCCCATTGATTTCCATTGAATAGACACACAAAAAAACATTTGACATTTCTTCAACACAAGAAATTTCTTGAAAGATCTTATGTTACACAGAAGAAAGAAGGTCATTCAGTTTTATAACAACATGAGATTGAGTACATGACAACATTTTTGGATTAACTATCATTTAAAGCTGCAGTCCGTAAGTTTTTCCTCTTTGTCGCCATCTCTGTTTGAAACCTGCAATTGCAGTTTTTTGCAGAATTATCATCTTTACGTGGGTTGTGCATCGTCAGCACGGATGAATTTTATGTTTTGAATGTATGTTTTGAATGTGTGGCTGAATACTGTACTTCGGAATCATAGATTGTAGTCTATTTTCACCGGAAAATGTCATTTGAAGAAGTAAGTAACAAATCTGCCACTTTTGTTCTGACCAACTGAGAAAAAAAAGCATTACAATAAATTGCGCTACCATTGGTGATTAAATCTAAAGATTACTTGGCTCATATCACATCAAACCGCGCAATTAATATTGTTCTCAAATTTTTAATGTTAACAACATCAGCATTGCGTGACTATGTGTATTTAGTGTGTATTAGTGTTGCCTGTAGATTTCAATTTCTGTACAGTCTAATCTCTAATGTTAATTGACATACCATACAGTCCGCCATCAAAAAGTTTAATTATTTCAGCTGCTGTGAGAAGAGGCTAGAAATGATGTGTCACCTGCAGCATCCTCACATGCCATATAACCTACTAGCTGGGACTCCTTCTTTATGTAAACAGACGTGACGTAACGGCTGTATGCTCCAATTTCCAATTAGGAAACATTATTACAAGTTTAGCGCTGTGAATCGGGCTAAGGTAAGGAGATAGTTTTGAACACTGGCTGGTTATGTACTTGCTCAAAAATTGATTTTGAATCATTTTTAACCAAAAAAAAAAGTTAGACTGCAGCTTTAATATGACTTTTATACTGACAGATTTTTCAAAAGCTGCACAAATACAGGACTGCTAGAAACTATTTTATCTAGACTTTTGATTGTAAATCATATTTTCGGCTCATGACCTTTTAGCAGAGGGCAGCTGTTTTTTGCTGTATTAGAAGGCATGATATCAAGCCAAGATTTGTCAGTGGCTGCTTGAAAAGACTTCTGTGAAGATCTGTGTGATAAACTGCAGACAGTGATGGTCTTCAGACAGCAGGAGAGTGAGACAGGATGACCACAGGGCTGTGGACAGTGATGCTCTTACGACACAGGATGAACACATGGATAAACGCAGGGCTGTGGACAGTGATGGTCTTCAGACAGCAGGAGAGTGAGACAGGATGTGCAGGGCTGTGGAGGCGGTGCTAGAGAGCACACTGGAGTAATGCTCTCCTCTGGAGTACTGCGTCTGGCACTGAGAGTGTTTATGAATATGGATGAGTGCCTGTATGTTCAAATCTTTATTTCTGTGTGTGAGAATGTGAGGGATAAACTTGAAGGCTGAGGGGAATTATTTAAAGGGGACTGACAGTGTTTAACTCCTCCAGTGCAGTCAATGACCCAAGGTCACACGCCGATCTGACAGAGGCAAAGAAACATATCTGAGAAAACACTGTGAGCACAGTTCACCACTAGAAGATGAACTAGAAGATGACTTAAATTAAGCTGTTGTTTTGGATGCTCTAATACAAGCTATGCAATGTTTGAATTGTAGTTTGTAGTTACAAGATCTTTGGTATGAAAACATAAATATAAATATGGTGTCAAATTTGATTTGGGGGTATAGACAGAGCTGTGCCAGTTGAAAAAAAAAAAAACAATGAATTCACAATACAGTGAATTGGGTTTCCACATGCACAACTAGATCCACCTCTGACATTAAAGTCACGTCATTTATATAGCTATTTTTAAAGCACCTTTAAAGAGTAATATTGCAGTAATAAGGACCTGAATTCAGTTTAAAGTGTCATTAAAATTATGCCTTAATGTTTTTGTCTGTAAACCCCAAGTGAGCAAGTCAAAGTCTTGACTGTGTCAAGGAATGAAAAACTACAGGGACCTGAAGTGTAAATGTTATGTACGTAAAATACAATTTAATTGAAATTTTCATGCATCATTTTTCATGCAAACTTTGAAATTTACTTTTTTAAATCTGGCATAAACATGTGGACTGTACATACACACTCTTTTAGTGTGAGCGAACTGATGACTGGGCTAAGTACTGAAGTACACAGAACGATTTTAAACATGTTACATCTTAATTTTGCATTGACAGCAAGGATTGCTTGGCTCATGGTAATTCCATTTTGAATTGTGCTCTAAATTGCAGAAATCATGCTGAGTGCAAATAAAACATGTTCACCTTAATAACAATTAATATGTAATGTGCCCTTAACTAAGAATATGGCTTAAGCAACATAGAAAGTAAAAGATACATGACAGACTCAAGTGGTTAAACTGTCAATTAGTTGGTTTCTACAGTAGCTTTTTCAGAGAGAACATGGTGAAGTGATACAGAAGTGTAACATAGTCAACAAATCCAAAACTACCTGCCAACCAATCAGACTCAAAGAAAGCACCTACATGTATTTTTGCAGATTGTCTTTCTTCAGGTTCAATTTGGAGACTAATGTTTTCATACTGGTTTCTGGTTATAACAGGTATCCAGTGAAAAACAGGATAGAGAGGAAGAAAACCCAGAACTGAATTTATGGCTGAACTGAATTTATGCACTCACTTCTTGCCCAGATGTTTAGCGACATCCGAGCGTCGGAAGCCCTCCAGGTGGTAAAGTCGTTTGGCCAGACGTCGGGCAGCTTCCTGGTCACTCCGACTGCCATTGTGGAGAACATCTGTGTCCTTAAGACAATCCACACCATCCATGTCTGAGTCCCAGTCCGACAGCACGTCCTTCAGCCCTGCATCGCTGCTACACAACACACAACCACACATAAGACAGTTACAATTACAGTAGGGATGGGTCACACAACAACTGGGTAGTCAGTTAGTTAATGTAGATATTTTCTTTTTAAATTTTAATAGTTTTAGTGGCACTGCTTTTATTAGTTGTCAGTGCACAGGACAAACCCTCTCTGAAAAGTTCTGCCCTTCTGAAGTTGGCATAAAATTTTTGACCCACATTGTTATGTATTTCCAAGTGAAACTGCTTATCAAACAATAAAAATAATGTAGGGTGGGACTTGACTTTATCCATCGCTTGTTGTTTGGCTCATGAAAAGTGAGCATTGCATTCCAGAATGGAGGCAGATCTGAATGTGATTGAGCTGTACAGCAGTCTTGCATACATCAGAAGCGAATAATAATGAATAGTACGCTCATTGATTCGCCTAAACAATTCACTGGCCACCATAAAGTATTTGGACACTTAAAAACATCTCAATCCGTTCATCCATTGAACTCTGTGTAGAACACTTTTGAGGAATCGTCTGATATCGTCTGAACAGTAACAGACATATTTGAAATCTCAGACCACACACTGCCCACATCATCAGATGCATTTCACCAGAGAGAAACAAATGCAAAGCCCAAATCCACAGGCCGATGATACAAAAGACCAATGTCACCACAGGCCTCTGCCAATAGAGATGAAAGCCAACACTACACCAGAAACAACTCAGACAAATGTACCGATCATCACCCGCTGTCCTCCCACATCAATGACATCATCCAAGATCTGAGTCCAATCTGTTTTATTCTGGTTCTGGCAACAATTAGCCACTAGAAGGATAATACAGACAAACGTTGTGTCTGTGTCATGAAGGACAGCATCTGGAGAAGGTAATGATCATTCACACAGAACTTCATAGAGATGTGACACTGAAATGCAATGAGGAGGTTGATTAAATAAGACAAATGCTTAAATTTCTTCTCTCTTCACAGTCTGAACACAGGTGGAGATTAATGACCATAAAAACTTTAATTAAATAGTATTGTTCATTGAGGCTGGTTTCTGAAGAGCAAGTTTGTATTCATTTACTCCAATGGTACAGTATCAGTTATCCTCAAGTCATCACACACTCCTCATCACAGTTTAACAGTGCCATCTGTTGAGTGCCTGAACAAATGACAACAAAAAGGAAAAGAGAAGCTCATGATATAGTGTAGAAAAAACTGGGTCAGCTCATTGGGAGCAGACCCTGTTATGTAACAGTTTGTTTTGCTCCTCTACTTTGATTGGACAAAATCACTGTCACTTCTTCTTCACTGTATAAACAGTGACACAAAAACAAATAAATTTTCTTTAATTTACACAATTTTAAAAACACTGCTATCTGTTTCCCTAGTTTAGAAACATGGCCACAGCAAAGGATGCTAATTGAGAAGTGAAGTAAAATGGAGCAAATAAAAGTTCCTTACCTTTTCTAGGAAAAAAATAAATAAATAAAGAAACAATTTTTTATTTCAGTCTAAAACTTTATTAACTTTTGTAGTCCAACTGTTAGAGATTTAACATTAAAAATAATTACTAAAATCTAATACTGCACAAATAATGTAACATACATAATACAGAAGAACAGAATTAGATAATTAGAACTGTTTAATGAGAAATTTTTAATTATTAAAAATACTGGGCAGAACAATACGACATATGTTTACATGTCACAAAATGACAACAATGGATGCTTCTGTTGTTGTGTGAAGCTAGATTACTAGTTTGAGAGCTAATAAGGTCAGGACTGAAGTAAGAAGTAAGAAATTCTGCTTTGTGCAAATAATAAACGTTCTGATGGAGATGACACGATTATTCCACGACAGTAACGCTTGTGACTTGGAAGTCCAAAAGTTAAATTGAACAGATAGCTGAAAAACTAAAGCACTTCTCATCCGGGCAGATGAAGAAAATGCTGCAGCATTTAAAAGTCATTTCCAATTACTGACATCTCAGAGTTTATCTTATTTTTTGGTGCTCATGTGTCAATGGAATCTTAGAGGTAAAAATGTTGTTAAGCTGTTGCTTGTGTAAACAAGCAAATGTGATGCCTTTAGTAATCTGGCAATTTTACAGAAATATAGCTGGTTTAATGTGTGAAAGCAGCTTATGAAAGAGAGACGTTGCATCAGACTACAGAATATAAATAGAATATCATCAAAAAGTTGATTTATTTCACTAATTCCATTCAAAAAGTGAAACTTGTATATTATATTCATTCATTACACACAAACTGATATATTTCAAATGTTTATTTCTTTTAATTTTGATGATTATAACTGACAACTAAGGAAAATCCCAAATTCAGTATCTCAGAAAATTAGAATATTGTGAAAAGGTTCAATATTGAAGACACCTGGTGCCACACTCAAATCAGCTAATTAACTCAAAACACCTGCAAAGGTCTTTAAATGGTCTCTCAGTCTAGTTCTGTAGGCTACACAATCATGGGGAAGACTGCTGACTTGACAGTTGTCCAAAAGACGACCATTGACACCTTGCACAAGGAGGGCAAGACATAAAAGGTCATTGCAAAAGAGGCTGGCAGTTCACAGAGCTCTGTGTCCAAGCACATTAATAGAGAGGCGAAGGGAAGGAAAAGATGTGGTAGAAAAAAAGTGTACAAGCAATAGGGATAACCGCACCCTGGAGAGGATTGTGAAACAAAACCCATTCAAAAATGTGGGGGAGATTCACAAAGAGTGGACTGCAGCTGGAGTCAGTGCTTTGGAAATCAGGGTCCCAGAGTCTGGAGGAAGAGAGGAGAGGCACACAATCCACGTTGCTTGAAGTCCAGTGTAAAGTTTCCACAGTCAGTGATGGTTTGGGGTGCCATGTCATCTGCTGGTGTTGGTCCACTGTGTTTTCTGAGGTCCAAGGTCAACGCAGCCGTATACCAGGAAGTTTTAGAGCACTTCATGCTTTCTGCTGCTGACCAACTTTATGGAGATGCAGATGTCATTTTCCAACAGGACTTGGCACCTGCACACAGTGCCAAAGCTACCAGTACCTGGTTTAAGGACCATGGTATCCCTGTTCTTAATTGGCCAGCAAACTCGCCTGACCTTAACCCCATAGAAAATCTATGGGGTATTGTGAAGAGGAAGATGCGATATGCCAGACCCAACAATGCAGAAGAGCTGAAGGCCACTATCAGAGCAACCTGGGCTCTTATAACACCTGAGCAGTGCCACAAACTGATCGACTCCATGCCACGCCGCATTGCTGCAGTAATTCAGGCAAAAGGAGCCCCAACTAAGTATTGAGTGCTGTACATGCTCATACTTTTCATGTTCATACTTTTCAGTTGGCCAAGATTTCTAAAAATCCTTTCTTTGTATCGGTCTTAAGTAATATTCTAATTTTCTGAGATACTGAATTTGGGATTTTCCTTAGTTGTCAGTTATAATCATCAAAATTAAAAGAAATAAACATTTGAAATATATCAGTCTGTGTGTAATGAATGAATATAATATACAAGTTTCACTTTTTGAATGGAATTAGTGAAATAAATCAACTTTTTGATGATATTCTAATTATATGACCAGCACATCTGCACATCTGTTTGTGGCTGAACTAGTTTTTCAATTGCACTTTCAGAAGGCAATTATTTCTTCAAAATGCAACAAATATGCTAATACCATCTTCAGCTACACAAATTATTCATAATATCATATAAGTACATGTGAAATACAGTCTAAATACTGTAATCAATAACAAATTAAATATATTCAGCCTTCAAGTGTTTCTCAATGAAGTAAACATAGCTTCAGGCTTGTTTACAGGCAAGTAAACACTCAAAGGAATACATTTAAAACAGAAACCCCCGGTTTCACAGACAAGGCTTAAGCTAGCCCTAGACTAAAATGCATGTTTAAGTTGTTTTAACTGAAAGCAACTTGTACTGAGATATCTTAAAATATGTCACTGCCATTGTTTTGTCTCAAAATGCACACCTGTAATGTTTTTTTCAAGTGTAAGTTTATAAAAGATACTTAAATATCCTAATTGAACTAAGGCGACTCATTGTGTCCAGAATTGTCAATACTGTCCAAGAAACTGAGCCTCTGCTAAGCCTTAAAGCAGGGGTCGGCAATTAAGTTTGGCATCGGGCCAAAAAAAAACTTCGCTGCTAGATGGTGGGCCAGAATATAGTCAAAGGAGACTTAAATAAGCCTATTAATGGCATGTTTAAGTCATGCTCTTAACGAACTATGTTTTATTTCCTCTTTCCATATTGTGAATAATAAATGTGTATCATTTTAAAGATTATATTTCAAATAAATGCTGTTCTTTTGAACTTTCTATTCATCAAAGAATCCTAAAAAAGAAATATTGTACACAAATATTTTGTACAATTGTACACAATATATGTTTCTTGAGCATCAAATTATCATATTAGAATGATTTCTGAAGGATCATGTGACACTGAAGACTGGAGTAATGATCCTGAAAATTCAGCTTTGCCAACACAAGAATAAATTAAATTTTAAAATATTTTCAAATAGAACACAGTTATTTTAAATTGTAATAATATTTCACAATATCACTGTTTTTACTGTATTTTTAATTAAATAAATGCAGCCTTGGTGAGCAGATGAAATTTCTTTTTAAAACATTAAAAATCTTACCGTGTCCAAACTTTTGACTGATAGTGTCTGTACATCAAAAAATGCAAAACTATAAACCTATAGTAAATCAACACCTAGATGTGGAAACTCCTCAAATGATACATAAAGAGTAAAAAGAGAAGGGTTTCAGAGATTGGAGGTGTTGTAAATCCACAGCCTGCTGTTCTAGTGTTTCACCACAAGGAGGCAGTCATAGAAACATTATAGATCATCAAAGCATCTGTTTTCACACTACACCAGTACAACATCAAACATACATGTACATGTGTGAAAACAATGAAGGTCTTCAGGCAGAATGTCTCATTTACTCACATTACACTCTTAATATCATTTTAATACCTCTTATCACACACAACGCCTCACCAGTTGATTAAAAATTGCAACTAGCATTAGTGCACAAGTGCATTATGTGTTTAAAGTAGACTGATGTGTTCCTAATCACGTCTTGTTGGACAACAACAGCGTTTCTCAAAGACATAAGAGAGTGCATGTTGTCTTAAACTCAATTTATAACAAATATTAATTTGTGCAACAGTATATATCTTCATTACAAAACTACAAATATTGTAAAACAAAGTTCTGTAAATGATTACTAAGTGTTCATTTAAAAAAGCAAAAAAAAAAAAAAAAAAAAGAGAGAGAAAAGGGTAAACTCACCCTGTAAAAAAAGTAATTTACTACAAAAACCAATTCAAACTTTTTTTTAACAATTGTGTCTGAAATTGTTATATATATATATATATATATATATATATATATATATATATATATATATTATATATATATATAAGTACTAATATATATACACTAATATATATCCAAATATGCTTTGTGTACATCTCTGATAAACGTTTGACATCACAAATTCATGATTTGTTCTTTTTAGGCTAAATGAAGAGAGGAGTGAAAATGGGAGGAGTTCATTTCTGCGTTGTGGAAGACTCAATGTAATTTATAAAGACAGAAACATTACATTTCACTCCAGCGTTTACTCTGCAAGCGACGCGATGCGTCCTGTCACAATAGAACGCAACGCTCCCGTTATAAATGACCCAATTTGTTTGTACGAATAGCGCATACGCGTTTCGAGCGCGTCAACTATTCACAACTTTATCGACTACAAAGAGCGCGTTGCGTTCTGACGTATCGCGTCGCTCGCGTGCAGTTATCAAACTTTCAATAGTGTCTTTGTTTACCTGCAGATTTCACGTACACGTCCAGAGCGCAAACCTCCAACTCTCACACAGCGCTTTCATTAACATCCCGACAGAGACGCGAGCTCAAACGCGCCGGTAAAGTTCAAACATCTCTGGTTAAAGTACGAAAATAAAGCGCTGTTTAAAGTTCGGCACATACTAGTGTCTGCTCATCCCTCGCGCATTTCCCACAAACCCTTGCTGCTCTCAGCCAGACCTTGGCGCACAGAGGAGGGAGATGAGCGGGAACATCCTCTTCAAAACTCTTTCTCTAAACAACTGAAAGAAGATTGACGAAGAGCAGATGGAACTCTGAAGATGTGTTTCCATACTACAGCTACTAGGAAAGTAGTATGCGAATGTGTGTGCAGTATGCATGGAATAATTACAGTAGATGGTGCTTTAAACATAAAGATATGGCAATACATACTAACAAAGTTGATTTCTTTTTGTTTCAGATATTAATCTATAAATTAACTTTTACACATTTCTTTCTTCTTCCTTTGGCTATGGCTTCATTGTGCCCCATCTTACTACAGAGATCCTGGGCTAACCAGTATGAAATCACAGAAAACCTATAATAATAACTAAATAATAACTATAATAATAAGTAAAAAACTTTTTTTAAAAAGTTGATTTTTAAAGCTAATTTAATCATTGTTTGGGATTAAAGAAGTGAAATCATTCTGGCATGTGAGAACCACACCTAGAACAATTAATTCATTTTAGAGCACCACTATAAAAACTGAAAGTGACCACACCTCTCTCATTCGAAATGGAAAACACAAGGAAAGCTGCTCTTATAGTATTTACCTCAACTCAAAGATCTATGTGAAATACAGATATTAATTTCAAACTATAAAGAATTATTATGAGCTCTAAAAAAGGAAGAGACATAGAGAGGCGATGCATGAAGTGCTCTGTGCTGTGACACGTGATGCATGATGGGAAACAGTGTATATCTTTCATTGCCGAAGCTGGACTCTAAACGCAGCAGCAGTTGCACAGACAGTGACCACACCATGTTGGGTTTTTCTGAGGCCCCGAAGGGAGTGTCTGGCCAGCTGTGCTTCTACAGAACAAACCTTCTCTCTGGCCTCAGGAAGCTTGTGCAAAACTTGGCCTGATTCTAACAACTGGTTAAGACTAAGCAAAAATTACACTGCAATAATCTTAACATTCACAACATGTAAATATGACACTTTAATAAAAAGGGTTGAAAAGCAAACAGCAAATCACATGAATGATATAACGATAACAACACAGAGGAATGATAGTGTTGTAATCGCTTTCAGAATGATTTTTCGAATGATAAAGTGATTGCAGGGTAGGCTACAGTGCGCTGTTCACAGGTAAAACTTGAAAGGATAGTTCACCCAAAAATGAAAATTCTGTCATCATTTGCTTACCCTCAAGCTATTCCAAACCTGTATACATTTATTTGTTCTGCTGAACACAAAAGAAGATATTTTGAAGAAAGTTTGTAACCAGGCCGTGTTGGGGTACCACTGACTTCCATAGTAAAAAAAAAATACTATGGAAGTCAATGGTGGCCCAGAACTGCTCAGTTTCCCACATTCTTCAAAATATCTTCCTTTGTGAACAAAGAAATTTATACAGGTTTGGAACAATCTGAGGGTGAGTAAATGATGACAGAATTTTCTTTTTTGGGTGAACTATCCCTTTAAAGGTCCTAATCATAATTCAAGCTAAATTGAAGAACAAACTGGTGTGATGTCAATTTGACCAAAATAATTCAAAAATGAAGTTTCTTTAAACATTGATCTTTGAACACTGGTCTGTGGCAATGACACAATAGATGGGTGTGGCTCTGAGGCTCCTCTAGTTCATTTTTTCTGTTCAGTCCGTTGAGGTCAGACACAAGTAAAAATATGAAGACACTGGACAGATGCTTTATAGTAGAAAATGAAGCTGCTGCTGCTTTAGCAGTCTATTGTATAAAGTGGTATATAAATAAACGTAACATGACTTTACTGGAGTGCTGAATTGCAGAGCTGGTGCAAACATATCCACATTGCTATGATCGGATGCTTTCCTAACTGCTGTTTTCTCAGCACTATCAATTTTATTGTGTTTTTCTTTTGTCAGTGAAAGGAAAGCACACAGCACATATTTACATTACTAACATACATTACTAAATTAATCTAAACATCACTCTCAGCAGCATGGACGGTGCCAGCCTGTTCGTTAACAGTATATCGTTGCAAAGGTATTTCCAACTTCTGTAAAGAATAAAAACGTTTTAAAAATTTTTTTGCCATGAATATATTGGGGCCTGAAGCAGAAAGTATCCTTCTTTTTTTTTTTTTTCGAACACATAGCCTTGCAAAGTATACTTCACTTGACTTGTATGCGTACACAGCCGTTTGACGCATGTGCATTGTGACAAATTGCAATACCTCTATAAGTTACAACCCATATAAACATCTTTGTATTCTTTTTGTATTCTGTATTTCTTTGTACAAATGAGGGTACTTTCTAACCTCTTCGCACAATCTCTTGTCTATATAGGCCTCCATTGTTGCTGTAGCTTGCACACATTCCAGTCTGTTCTGTTTATGCAGTTTTTCTTTTACTACCTTGTGAATTGATGCCCCCAGGGAACAGTTGCCATCTTGTGGATAAAGTAATTGCTGCAAAAAAAAAAAATGTAATGCGCATGTGCGATCTGCGCGTACAAAGAATGCACGGTTACAAAAATTCGGAGGTGCATGTTCAGTACGCGCATACTATTCTGATGACGAAATTCACGTCACGCGCACTGTACACTGACCCTCGTGTACGCATAAAAAGTGAAGTATACTCTGGCCTTTTGCTTGATTTCAACCATTGTAGGTTGATTTCCCTCAACAAAAAAAAAACATAACTTTGTTATTAAAGTAAGTTATTAAAGCCACACAGTAGTGGCTTTCCTGAATGAATCAGCTTTTTTTAATTAATAGGTTGCATGAATGATTCAATGACTTGTCGCTGATAACTATGAAAACTATAAATATAAAGTTTTCATAAACATTTTAACTCTGAGAATAAGTCCACACAGCTATAACGATAACAGAGAAAAACAATATTGTTGTAATCACTTTCAGAATGATTTTCTTTTAGCTTGTAACAATAAAAACATTGACAGCCAATCGGAAATGAACCAGCTTTAAAGAGCTTGAGCATTTATATCAGCTTGAGATTATGTAATTGCAGAGCACACTTATAATAAACAGAATGTTATCGTCCATTGGAGGACGCTGGAACAGACACAAAGATGAAACGGTGAAAATCCCTGTATATCAGCACTCTTGGAGTGCTCCAATCAAATTCAATGACAGGAGCTAACTGTTGTATAATAAAATAACATAAAATAGCAATAAAAGAACAGTGCAGAAGTATGCAAAGTGAGATTACTCTGTTTACAGTCGCGATGAAACAGAAGTAGCGACAGATCTTTTCTTCTACATTGTGATGTATGCTTACATCCGAGTATAACATTATTGAAAAAAAAAATATGTAGGACAAGGACTTGGTTCTATCCATCAGTTGTTTATTGAATTTTCAAATAAACCAGGTTTAAAAACTAAATGAAAGCTTACAATCAATTGTGGAGGGGCAGGGTTTAAGCCAGGGGTGTCCAATCCTATTCCTGGAAATCTACCTTCCTGCAAAGTTCAGCTCCAACCCTTAAAATTCTATGTTAATGGCTTGATTCAATTTTAACAATCAAAATCAATCAATTGAAGAATCAGTTTAATTCACAAAACTTTACCAATTTAATAATTTACTAAAATTGATGCATTTGACTAAATGGCATTGGCAGATGGGGGAGTGTTTAGAAAAACCAAAACCTGTAAATACTGTAATCAACCAATCAGTATCAAGAATTTCAAGAATCATACTTTAATTCTTTTTAAAGTTATTTCACTTATCTTTAGAAGACCATCTTGCACAGAGCTCTACAAATATCACACAGCAGGATCTATATCATGGGAATATGAAATTATTTACTCTCCCATGATACTCAAGCAGGAAGTCATTCTTCCACAACAGACAACTATAATAAAAGGCCACAGAGTTAATTAGATTACAGAAGACTCAGACACAACGACAGCACAAAAGAGAGACAGAGCCACCCTAGCAAAGAAAGCAGAACAAATACTGAAGATCACCTGCACAAACAGCCCTGGGTAAGGGAAAGGAGACACCAATGAAGACATTTACCACATCACCATCCAGAGCCAACGACAGTTGGAGAGGAGAGGCACTGACCTGAGAACAGACTAAAGTCCAAAAGATATTAAGGAAACATGGTTGTACACGTGTTGACCAGATCTACAGAAAGTCTTCTGCAATAGCAACAGACCAGAGGACTCCAGATAAGGTCTAAAGCACCTCCCTTCATCTATACTACAGAATAGTGGCGGAGCCAAACAGCACCAAGCAAAGTTAGTTTTTCTTCATTCCCTCACACTGAAAGTATGAAGTGAAAGCCTGCACGTGTCACCCTCCCACCCTTTCCAAACATTCTCCAACTTCCCTATTCCTGCTCCCACATTTCAACAGCACTTTGATTGACCTCTCTCAAGGCGTCTACGGAATGCCGGAATAACAGCAGACGACGTTACGCTAACTGATACAGCCTGTTCTTCCAACAGATTACCACAAGAACAGTTCCCAGAGTTTTTGCAGCAGAAGTTCCTGTAAAGCACATGGGCAGTATGAATTTCTCTGTGTGTGTTGACCTCCATAAGAATCTGTGCAGATATCTGAGGCTGTTTGTGATGCTTTATCGTGAGATGAGGTGGCTGTAAAACGCTCAGCCTTGAGCAGAAGGGCAGGTCGGTGAAATATGAGGATGATGAGCAACGACTTAGACTCGCTAGAGTCAGCCAACACACACACACACAGCATCTCTCCTCCGGTCAGATCTCACCCAGGTCAGTAGATTAGCAGGGGTGTGTGCTGATTAATTCAATCCCAACAGTGCAGATCGGCCATCATTCTGATGAACAGAAAAACACACTTTGTCATTTGACACTTTTTGGGTACCCTTCTTGCGCATAATGTCTCTAGATCTCATTTGTGTGTCATTCATATGTATGTGTTCATAAGATTACATTTAACTAGATTTTTACTTATTCCGTTTACATATTTTTAGGGTTTTTGGGGGGGTTGCTTCTTTGTGGTTGCTAGTGTTTTGCTACAGTATGTGATTACTAAGGTGTTCTCAGTGGTTTTTAGGACACTGATATGCAGTTGTTAAGGCCCCGATATACTCACAGCGAAGTTAATTTTCGATCTTCGTTTAGAGGTAAAACGAAGTTCAAAATACGTGAGCAGCGATAAACTGTTATCGAACATCTGACACTGCTGAGAGTGACGTTTAGATGAATATGTAAATATGTGATGCGCGCTTTCCTCTCAGTAATAAAATAAACACAACAAACAGGAGACAGCAAGCATTTTTTATAGAAAGCATAAGAAAAGCATCTGATCATAACAACATGGGTATGTTTGCACAAGCTCTGCAAATTAACACTCCAGTAAAGTCACGTCACATTTATTTTTATAGCATTTTATTCAACAGATCACTTAAAAGCAAGCAGCTTTACAGTATCAAACATGAAAAACAGTGTCAGTGCCTCATTTCATCAGAAGCACAACATTTTCTATTATAAAGCATCTATCCAGTGTGTTCATGTTTGTTTTCACCCGCAGAGATCTTGCCTCGATGTACTCAACAGAAGAAATGAGTCAGAGAAGAGTTCCGTGTGAAAGAAGGAGGAGCCTCAGCGCACATCTCCTATCAAGTTATCGTCACGGACCAATGGTAGTATGAAGGTGTAGCTGGAGCTAACTTTTCCTGAGAGTTCGCTTTGGCAAGTGTTTCGAACTCCCAAAACGAACACAAATCTAACTTCGTTTTGGCCTGATTTTGTTCAGTTCGTTCTTCGATTTCATTTGAAGTATATCGGGGCCTTTATGGTTCTAAGTGTTTGCTAACTTGACACATGACATGCAATAAAAAAAACTAGATATTGTGTCCACAAATTAAGAATTAGTTCCACAACTTAATTTGTGGCCATATGTGTTTAACTTGTTCTATCCAAAATTGAAGTATATTTGTATATAATTGATTTAATTTTAGGGAGTTTTGGTAGGTTTTGTAGTTTGGTAGGTTTTGCACCTTATCAACATGCAGTAACAGGCTGATAATGACGATTAGTAAGCAATGCTTGTAGTGAGGTGACAAAACTGACCAAAAATGGTTGAAGGAGACACATAGGGCCTATTTACACTTGACCACTTCATACGTTTTCTCTGGTCAGATCTATCCAATTTTATTACAACTATTTCATTTACGCTTGGCCGCATAAATGTGTCTCATAAATGAATGTGATCTTCAATTCCTACGCTATATGCAAATTCAACAGAGTTCATGTCACAGAGAGTAACAAATATGTGTAGTAATTATTTGCATTCAGCTAATTTTATAGTCAAAGACTGCAATAAGAGAGAGCGGCATCAGCACTGGTGAGAAAATTTAAAATGTACTCAAATACATTCGGAGGCCATTTACACAGCTATCCGATCAGACAAACGCATGAAGTGGCCAAGTGTAAATAGGCCCATTGAGACACATTACCCCATTTAACTCAGTTCCAGCCTATACATGTGATGCTAAAAAACTCACAGACATATGAGAATGGAGAAAAGCAAGCCACAGGCAAAGCCTGTGAGTGGAGACATGAAGGGTCGTTAAACGAAACGGGTCTGTGTGCAGGACAGTGGGCAGACAGACGCCTGGCACCTGTCCACCGGTGCTGACTCACATCTCCAACACTGGCACAAACCCAGAGTGCTGCTGAGAGTGACTTCCTCTATACAGCAGCTGAGAGCCCACGACGCCCCGCCACATGACATCAGCACCTGCCACACACACTGTTTACCTCTGAGTGTGTGACCATGTGGAAGTAAAGGGTGGCACCTTACAGAGCACAAGTGCTGATCACTGCTTTTATCAGCCTTACGGAGAACAACACGTATGTTCTGACGACAAGCACTGATGAATATGAATAGCATGATGATTTAGAAAAGCAATTAATTTCCTCCTAAAACAGCACCATTCTACAATTGTACCATTACTTATTCAGAGTAGATACTCACTGGCATTGACTACATGTTTGTGCTTTTAAATATCTCACTGAAATACTGCAGACTATAAAGTCGTGATGGAAATCTAGACAGTCTGTCACAGACTACATTACATCAGTGATGAACGAAGTTCCTTGTACTAACGACATCATTAGAAAACTAGAAAATGAATGTTTATCAAGACAAGCTTTGAATGTTGGTTTGACCTTGAAGTTTAAAATGGCTCAAAAAGGTTTGAAGGATATTTAAGCCTGGTGTAATTTAGAAAAAAAAAAAAAAAAACTTTAACCCTCTGGTGCTGTTCAGTCAGTTTTGACCAAAAATGTCTTACTTTTTTTTTTTTTTTTTGATATTTTGCTTCATCAAAATGGTACGAAACTTTGTAAAGGTTTTGACACTTGCTATGTGAACACACACAAAAAATCTTGGACATGATTCAAAAAGGTTAAATGGTCCTGAAGAAAATAGTCACAATGACCGCATTGGAAATGAAGGGGAACTGAATTTCAACTAATGGAAATGTTTGGTACTGAGCCCCAAACAAAATCTTACTGAAAGCTAATTTTTTAGGATATCAACCTCAAATTTGGAGCAAACTTGTTTAGATTTATGGCTTTGATTTTCTCACAGTTTTAGAGTGAAACATGTTTTGGAAAATATATATTTCATATAAAATTTTAAAATAGTATTTTTATGCATTTTTCATAATAACTTTTTTTGTTTCACTTTTTTTTTTTTTTTTTTTTACTTTTTTTCACTTCAGCAATAATCTACCAAGTGTCTTCTTTAAAAAGTGATCAAACTGCAAAGAATTCAAGATTTATGACAGTTTAAGTTAGAAATTTGATTTTCAGGTAGATGCTCAAAAACTGATAATAAATTAATCATAACTATTCCAATAATATAATTTAGAACCATATCGAACTAAATTATAGTACATTCAATTAATTGAAATAATAATAATGACTGACACGAGAGCAGCACGAGAGGTTTAAAGCTACAATATGTAGATTTTCGCCACTAGAGGTCGCCTATTCAAAACAAAGGCATAGCTTGATGACGCCAAGTTTGAGCACGGAATCTTGGGAAATGTCATCTCCACAAAATAAAACCGGAAAACGAGGGTAATGCGGTTATGACGCCATTGACAGGCCACTCCCGGACACGTCCCGTATCCTTGGATAAAATTGCGATTTTCTCACAATTTACAAATAGTTGGAAACATTTGGATATTGTAAGTACTCAACTAAACAAAATATCTAACATTGGTGTAGTGGTTTTTGGATATTTTACTGTAAAAATCTTACATATTGTGCCTTTAAGGTATGGTCACATTTATTGTTCTGCGAATTTTTCACACCAGCGAAATCCAGCTATTTCAGTAAAAATACACATGATTGGAAATTTCGCAAGAGCTGTGTTTCATGCATTGCTACAATACTGACAATAGACAACTGACCTTTTTTGACTGCAAAATTTCAGACTTCATACAAACTTGATCCCGTTGCAAAATATATGTGAGGATATCTTTGGCCTTCACATGAAATTCCAGATTGCGTAGATTACTATAGAAATGACCTGATTTCACTAGCCAAAATTTGCCAGACTTCATTAAATGTGACCACACTTTAAAGGGTTTGTTTTGACTGGAATTTCAATAATATGACAACAGCTTTACCCATATACAAGCAATTTCCTGTCTGTTTTTAGTCCCAATAAAATGGCCTGCATTTACACTCAAGACAGCATTGTTCATTAGTTCTTAAAGTTATACAGTAATAAATTAACAGTGGATATAGGTAAGTGCAGTTCAATGATCTTGACTCAGCAGTAATAATAATATCAGCTGTTTACAGTTATTATCATTTATGATGTACTTCAGGATCAGCCCACTGGAGTCAAGGGGGAGGGGAGAATCACACAAAGACAGGAAAGCTTCAACCTTTCAGCTGTAGAGGACATTGACAGAAGACAGGCGCAAGAGCTGCTGCTGAGACGTCACTGCAGTCACACACACACACACACACACACTCACTCACACACACACACTAGGAGCAGCTGCCCGCGTGCATCGCCACGGCGTTTAAGAAGCATGTCATGCAAGCCGAAGGTCAAGACTTACTGGACGGACACACTCTCGGCGTCGGACAGGCCCGGCTGGGAAAAGCAGCCCGACACTACGGAGCCCATGACAGTCGTCTGGCGGTGTGTGTGGATGAACTCCTGATGTGTCCTACCGTCCGACCAGATGCTCAGCTCTGACCTACATGGAGACGGTGCGTGCGGTTTCCTGCGGACTGCTAGGACACAGCGGTCTGTTTGTGCTTATTCATTACTGTAGCGAGTCTCATCACTACAGCCTCTACGCTCAACTCCGGCGTCTTACTCCATCTGCGGGCCGGCCAGGCGGACGGATGGATGGAGGGGGGGGCTGGGCCAAACACACGCGAGTGTGTGTGAATGGAGCGACAGAGCGATGTGCTTTATTTACATCCATCATGCTCTAGGGCACAAGGCTGCAGCCTGCAGTTTGATGCTGCGCTGGAGCTATAAATAACAGCAGGGTTGATGGGTCTGATGATGAGGAAATGTAGCGTGATTTCTGACGAGTGTGCGGGTGAGGATGCATGTTTACTGATTACTGTTATGCTGTGGTTCAGTGTGTTTGTCTTGCTGCATGTTGGTCTCACATGTGCTCTACAAATATCCATGTATAAGCACCGATTCATCAAATTATACACATGAGAGGTTGAATTAATGCAGTGAACAGCAGGTTTAATTAAGTGTATAAGCTGCATTTACTCAACCATAAAACACATGAGCTCCTTCAATTCTGTGCAGTTTATACTCAGCTGATCACTATCCCATTGGTCGTCTGAGCGTTTAATATTGTTCTATTCTTTACAAAAACAGTTTGGTTATGTACAGGAATCACAACCACATTGTACAAAAAAATAATTACCCCAAACCCACAAAAACAATATTCACTTCAAATTTGCATATTTACAACAGAGCCAAACTGAACATAGGTTCTGATGCAGTGACGCCACTCTCTTTTGCAAACTATCTTCTTTAAAATCACGTAACAGGTATTAGTGTCTTGACTCACTCACCTGACTCATTCTGACACCAGTTTTTCTCTCTACACCATCATTTCTCCTATCAGCCCTGTAGTCTAAGGGTGGTGAGTTATTTACAAGCATCATCTTAAAGGTGCAGTAAGTGGTTTCTGAGAAACACTGTTGATGTGTAAAAACAACACAAACAAACACACCCCTCCCTTCATTACTCCCCCCCACCCCAAAAAATATGTGAACACAATGCAATAGTGGATGTCTCTGAAGCAAAACAAAATAATGCTTTGTGAAAAATAAAGCCAAGATGACGAAAGGAACGACAAGAAAGAACAAAAAATGAACACTCAGTATACAAGAGTATATACAAACAAGAGTTTGTTGTTAGTCGCCAGCAGCAGCACAGCAGCTCCAGACAAACAATGAAACTTAAACTGTCCTGTTACTATTGCTAACATTACAACAGCATCTCTTGGTTCTGTGAAACATAGCAAAACCAATGTTACTCACATATGGAACAGAAACAAAGCAACCTTGGTGTCCGTTTTCAGGACTTTTCTAGAATGAACGCGGATCCAAACGCTCTTGCCTGATCATAACCCTTCTTTTTCCAGTAATATTCCTCTGACCTTCTATCTTTCAGCATTCTTTCAGTCCTGTAAGTTGCGAGTTGGGGCCTACATGAATCGGACTTGTTTGTTTAGCACATCCCTCAGATGCTCGATTGGATTGAGATCTGGGGAATTTGGAGGAAAAGTCAACCCCTCAAACTTGTTGTTGTGCTCCTCAAACCATTCCTGAACCATTTTTGCTTTGTGGCAGGGCGCATTATCCTGCTGAAAGAGGCCACAGCCACCAAGGAATACCGTTTCCATGAAAGGGTGTACATGGTCTGCAACAACACTTAGATAGGTTGTATGTGTCAAAGTAACATCCACATGGATGGCAGGACCCAAGGTTTCCCAGCAGAACATTGCCCAAAGCATCACACTGCCTCTTGCCAGCTTGCCTTCTTCCCATAGTGCATCCTGGTGCCATGTATTCCCCAGGTAAGCGACGCACACGCACCCGGCCATCCCCGTTCTAACACATCAACTTTGAGGACAAAATGTTCACTTGCTGCCTAATATATCCCACCCACTTACAGGTGCCGTGATGAAGAGATAATCAGTGTTATTCACTTCACCTGTCAGTGGTCATAATGTTATGCCTGAGATAGATATATATATATATATATATATATATTATTTCAGTTAAAGTTTATTTTATTTAAAGTTACAATTTAAAGTGACAAATCTTTTTGATGGTTCTAATAACCCTGGTCTGAGCATGTAAGTCCAACCGATGAGACTTATCAGCAGAGGGCGCCATATAATCAACTCAAGCCTCCATTTTTTCTCTCTCACACAAGCTCTTCAGCAAAACAACATTAATGAATCTATGCCCAGTGCTAAAAATGCTATATACCAACAATTTTTGCAACCATGACAAAGTCAAAAAGAGCTGTCGTCCATTCTTGCAGCCTTTTTATAAAGTGAACTGTATGGTCTTACCTTAAACAGCCCTGCAGCCAGTCTCTGGGGTCTCTCTGGTTTACACCATTAGCTAGAGCTGCTCCCGCTGAGAGAAACGATGAGGTCACCTCCAGAGCTGCCCTTCCGCTCTCCTTTATGGTGGTGACGCTCAGCACCTCAGTGTCAGAGCTCAGGACCGGCACGCTGGGATCCAGGAACAGACTTCTGTCTTTGAGTCGCTGCTGAATCATGGGAGTGAGGGGAATGTCGAAGGCAAACGAGGGCTCTGGAGCGGTTTGAGATGTGGCTTCAGGTGCAGGGGTGGAGAGGGTGTCCAGTGAGTCCATGCTACTGTAGAGAGTCGCCCGCAGACGCTCCGACTCCAGGATGTTCTCAAACTGGCAGCTGAAGACATCTGTGGCGTCACTCTCACCTGCAGCAGATTTACCTTCAGAAGTCCTGAAACAGACAAACGTATCTCAATAACAGCACAGCACACAGTGTGAGACTGAGCAGGAAGATGTAAACAGAAGTTGGCATTATGACATACGTTTAATTTCCTACTTGAGGAGTATGTCTTTAAGAGTTAGTTTACTCAAAAATGAAAATTCTGTCATTTATTTCTCACCCTCATGCCGTTCCACACCCGTAAGACCTTTGTTCATCTTCGGAACGCAAATTGAGATATTTTTTTTGAAATCCGATGGCTCAGTGAGGCCTGCATTGGGAGCAATGACATTTCCTCTCTCAAGATCCATAAATGTACTAAAAACTTATTTAAATCAGTTCATGTGAGTACAGTGGTTCAATTTTAATATGATAAAGCGACGAGAATATTTTTGGTGCGCCAAAAAAAAACAAAATAACGACTTATATAGTGATGGCCGATTTCAAAACACTGCTTCAGGAAGCTTTGGTGCGTTATGAATCAGCGGTTCGGAGCGCCAAAGTCACGTGATTTCAGCAGTCTGGCGGTTTGACACGTGATCCGAATCATGATTCGATACGCTGATTCATTATGCTCCGAAGCTTCCTGAAGCAGTGTTTTGAAATCGGCCATCACTAAATAAGTCGTTATTTTGTTTTTTTGGCGCACCAAAAATATTCTCGTCGCTTTATAATATTAATATTGAACCACTGTACTCACATGAACTGATTTAAATATGTTTTTAGTACATTAATGGATCCTTAGAGAGGAAATGTCATTGCTGGCTATGGAGGCCTCACTGAGTCATCGGATTTCAACAAAAATATCTTAATTTGTATTCCGAAGATTAACGAAGGTTTTACGGGTGTGGAACGGCATGAGGGTGAGTAATAAATGACATTATTTTCATTTTTGGGTGAACTAACCCTTTAAGCCCTTGTCAGAGAATCCATGATCAATAATTCATGAATTAAGCACATTTTCTTTCAAACTATCGTTTCCATTAAGCATTTTTTAAGCAAAGTTTTTCCCTTTAGATTCTTATTACTGTAATACAGTATTTTATTTACGATTTTTATTAAGATCCACATAATTACAGGTTGTACAGCAAATGTTAATTGCCATGACAATGCAAAAAAAAAAAGCTTTGTTTTCATTAAGCAAATGATTAGTTATGATCTATATATGTTCTTGACAAATGAGCATCACCCACAGGAAGTAAAAATGCGTGATTCCATTATAAAGCCACAAACCTTGTTCCTCTTAGCAGCTGAAAGTGAACACAATGCTTCCTCTATTGTGCTTGATAATTTCTTATGAAGACCAAGCAAAAAGGATAAAGGAAGTGAAAGCCATAATCACAAACATTACAGAACTGAATATATACAGTAACTAGATTAACTTATGAACAACATGCTTGAACTCTATTTAAGGTGCAGCTGTGTGACTCTCATTCTATATATCAGCTTGTAGTGTTCTCAGTGAGCTGCCTACATGGGCATCATAGCTGTGCTCCTGATATGACGGCTATTCCTAAAAGGTAGACAGCAAAATAATACTGCCTTCTAGATTGTGGCAATACCAAAATGCAATGTGACATCAGTGAAATGACCATTTCAAAATGGCAAACAAGTCAAGAAAAATGCAGATTATAAATACACAAATTTTTCAGTTTAATACTACAAACATTAAATATGAGTTGCTGCCTAATGCCTATGCAAGTGCTTTAGATGCTGTCTATGAGAAAATGTTTTTGTGTTCATTTAAAAATGTCCAAAACCTTCACTAAATGTATAATAATAAGCTTAATTGCTATTAAATAGAGATAAGAAATTCAATACTGATTCATTTAATGATAAAGTGTCTGATAATTAGGGTTGCCAGGTCTGTGGAAAAAAAAACTAGTCCAATGGCTAATCAAAAACAGCCCTATGATCCTATATCAAATATCAAAACTCAAAATTTGCCACTCCCATGCCTAAAATACATATAGTCTATGTGTTATACACAATTTCAAAATCACTATATAGAAATAATCATGAACAGTCTGTTTTCACGAAGGAGCTCACATGAGCTCAAAGGTTTCCTTACAGTGTCTTTCCCTCACAAAACTCATCATCTTGCAAGATGATCACATTGACAGAATATAAAATGGGTAAAATATTTCAATACAAACATTTGAGTCAAATAAAATTTATGCAATATGTCAAACCTTTAACCCGCTTAAAATAAATCAACGTGAAGCAACAGTTAAAAGAATTCCACAGGAAACCACAGACTTGGCAACCCAGCAAAATCCCTTTTTATTTATCATTTTATTTCAGATTTCTCACATACAGTAAAAACTATTTAAAAAGCATTAATAAAATATGAATAGCTCAAAATGCTGTGATAAAACAGTTAAAAAAATAATTATGTAGTTACATAAAAAAAATATGCAAACAAAATACCTTGATAATAATAAAAATATAAGGAGTTAATTTACCCGTGAACACTGTTGTTTCCTGTTGAACGCACACCGGTTTAATGCCACAAGTGGCTACTATTTTTTAGAAATTAAAAAGAAAAGTGCGAATATCTGCGAAAAGTATCAGTCATGCTGATTATCGGTGCCGCTCTACTATCTACTGACCTTTTGGCAAGTGAAGGATTGCAATGGTACTGTACCTGTCTGAAGTGTTTTCTGTTGGTCTGTGATCAGGTCTAGTCGCACACTCCTGTGGCGCTCCTGTGGCTTCTGTATGCTGACTGTCCTGAGTCACTTCCTCTTTCACGCTGCAGCTCTGGCGTGTTCCGTTTTGCATCTCTCCGTTCACTAGACTCTCCGCCTTGCTTTCCACAAACCGCAGCTTTTTCGGTGGCTTGTCCCGCAGTTTGCCCCCTTCCAGAAAGCCGCTGAAGATGCCTGGGATCTCAGCCAGGATTTTACTGGATTCCTCTAGAGACTCGTCTATGAGTTCTTCCGAGGGGTCGTCCGACATACTAGGAGAGGGTGACCCTGCCCTCTTGCCATCCATTTCTTTTCCAGCATTTTCTTGGGAGGGCACCTCTACGGATGGCTCTACGTGCACTGCAACTGGAGTCGGGCTGGCGTCAGGTTTATTTTGGCTGGCCGATGCATTCCTAGGGTCCCGCACGGGCCCAGCGCTGAAGCAGCTCAGCTCGTTTGCGGCTGCCATAACTGAGCTGGGATCCTTTATGAGCGCCTCGCACCACGAGTCGAACAGCAGACCAGACGTCAGGATAGAGTCTCCTGCTAACTCAGACTGGCCGTTCTGAAGATCTAGGCCCTGCTTGGCCATATCCAATTGTAACGGCGAGGTTTCGTTTTGTCCGTTGCAGGGGATCATGGGTGAGGCGCTGGCGTCTCCTGACGTCGAGCCCTGTTCGGCCGCAGCATGCTGGCTCCGAGCGGTCAGACCACTCAATAGGTTCGACAGCTCCCTGTCAATCTCCTGGAAGAGTGACGTCTCATCAATGTCATCGTCCTCAAGACCTGAGCCGGTTTCCGGTTTTGCTTGGGTCGGAGAGGTGACTGAGAAACCAAAAAATGAAGAATAGAGGTCAATAAGAGTGCTATAAAATCAAGTTAAGTGGAGTGAGACTGTCTGACTCAAAACCAGCGGAAGGGAGGATGGACAACAAAAGAAAGAGAAAAAGCACAGCTGGTAGTGGCATTTCATGTATACAAAAGAAAAGCAAACATATTAGGTAGATCATATGTGTCATCAAGCAGACAAATTAGACAAAAAAATAGATCAGGGCCAGACATGAAGTGTCACAATTCATTTTTCTTGTTAATCAGAGTTACCATTCATGTAGTTTGGTTGTGGAGTGTTAAGAACTTGCTGGTACGGTCAATAATAACAGTCATTTCTGAATTAAGCAACAACAACAAAAAAAAAAGTTTAGTTCCGCAACCAATTGAAAATGCAGCACTGACCAATTTATTGTGTGCACAAGTGGTTTGACTTTAAAGTACAGTTTTCCACCTTAAATGAAGAAACACGTGTCTATAACGCTCATTCTATGAAGGAATTCAAAGAAAATGTCTGTTTTATTCTGTATGTGTATTTAGACCAGTCGTGTGTTAAGTGTTTCCTATTTTTATGTTCAATTATTTCATAGACAAGTCTGATATGTTTCTGAAGCAGACCCTCATAAAGAATAAAAATACTGTTTGTTTGGGTTTTTTTTTTTTTTTTTTTTTACAAATATCATGCATTATTAAATTTATAAATGTTGCACCACATGATAGTTTTAAGACATGAACAAACCTTTTCTTCAAAGGTCAAAAAGGTCAGATTATTTGATATTTTAAGACTTGTTGGCTGACAATCTGCATGTTGGTTTCACCAAATTATTCTAATTTGACAGACAAACGTTTTATTTTATTAATTAATATTTTTCACCCCTAAGAAATAACAATGAAAGATTATGCCAAACTTTAGGTTTTTCTTTTCATAATTAATTGAGAACTTTTCTATGATATCAGGACAACTGCATTATCCCGACATATTTTACTTTATACTTTTTCAAAATAATAAAAATGAATTTTAATTCAGAAATGAAAAACTTGCTCATTACAGAAAAAAAAAAAAAAACGTACAGAAAACTGCCAAAGTCACGCCCCCAGTGGTGAACCACTGAAATTTCAAAACACCTATGATGCAACGAAGCCTCGTTTACTGAAATCACGTGACTTTGGCAGTTTGACACACGCTCCGAACCACTGATTTGAAACAAAAGATTCGTAAAGCTTCGAAGCTTCATGAAGCAGTGTTCTGAAATCCCCCATCACTAGATATAGTTGAATAAAGCACAAAAAGTATTCTCGTCGCTTCATAACATTAAGGTTGAACCACTGTAGTCACATGAACTGTTTTAAATACGTCTTTAGTAGCTTTCTGGGCACTGAAAGTGTTTATTCTCTTGCTGGCAATGCAGGTGTCACTTAGCCATTGGATTTTATGAAAAATATCTTAATTTGTGTTCCGAAGATGAACGAAGGTCTTACGGGTGTGGAACGGAATGAGGGTGAGTACTTAATGACAGAATTTTCATTTTTGGTGAACTAACCCTTTAAGCAACATGCAGATGAGTCAACTGCTAAAACTCTTTTCACCAGGTGGCAGCATTTGACTTGATTTAACAGACTGAATGAAAATGTACTCTAATCAAGCTTACAATACAGCTCTTACAGTTCAGTGTGTGAGATTAAGATTAGGCACACTTAGAAACGTCTGAATATCAAAAGATATAAAATATTAAAGCCGGTGACATTTATTGTAAAGAAAAACAGTACAGTCACAAAACAGTTTGTTAGGTTTAAAATGATAAATCTGTGTGGTCTGGTGAGGTCTGCTGGTTATGTTCATCGGTGGTGATGGAGTGACTGCCAAACTTAGAGAGCTGTGTGTGATTGTTGCAATGACTGGCCTAAAATCCTGTAGTGCCCAGATATTATTATTATTATTACCTTAATTTGTTTTGATATCATCTATCACTCAGTGCATTTATATCTATATCCATTTTTTTTTTCTCACCATAACATTACCAGAAAAATGTACCAGAAATGTGTAAATAATAATCATAATCACTATTATTAGTCTGTATTTATTCAGACTCATGAAAAAAATAGATTTTTTTTTTTTTTTACTTAAACAGCTCTGCACAGGGTTTATTTGTGCAATGGCCCATCTTGCAATGGACAGACAGACAGGCAGACACACAGGAAAAGAGAGACAGACAGGCAGACATACAGACAGGCAGGCAGACAGATGAGAGTCACTGGCGGTCCTTAGAGTCCAGTTTAAAAAGCTTTGCTTCAAGTTAATAGTAGATTATATGAATTGGGATGTAAGGCCACTGGTGTGCTGTTACTGTGTTATTTGTAGAAGTACAAGGAAACTGTGAGCCAGTAATCTATGAGCTTTGTGACTCACATTTACTTCTGAAACAGGTTTCATCATGACTGCTGTTGCCACTGAAGTGTTACACACCACTGATACGGAAAGACTAAGAAGCGTGTCTTGTGTGTGGTGCTTAAAACCCACAGCAGGTAAACACATTTGTCACTCCTTTACTGAGAGTTTAATCCCGTTCCATATGCACAGTTCAATGAATTATGTCACTATATCCACATTACACAACCGAATTACATCACTGACAATTTATATAAATTTATATCAAATCTGAACAACTAGTTGATAATGCAGTGATGTCACTTTCTTTTTGACAATGGCAGCTCAAAAATGGATGCCATTATATGCTAGAAAACAAAGGTATGTCTCATCACTGAATCTTTTTTTGATACAGTCTCTTTCACCAAACTTTCTCCCATGAGCCCTGTGGTCTTAAGGAAATCCCATACATTACTCTCTTGAAAGACCAGTGTTGCCAGAAAAGCTGGGTCTGACAAAACAAGCCACTTGTCTCACCAAAATAAACCCAAATACATTACTGTATTCTGGAAATAAGCCCCACAACAACTCATAATTTTTATAAGCAGCTTACATGAAAAAACAAGCCCAAAGAAGTGCTATAATACGTAAAAAACACTGAAAAAATATGCTGTTTACCAGCAGCAGCTTAATGAGTCAACAGTGGTTTACTAAAAATTGCCAGATACAATGAGCTGGCTGGATAATATGCGTTAGGTATAGCTCAAAAATAGCAGAAATTAAACAGGTTCAACTGAAGCCCAAATGTTGCTATAATTATCACTACATCAGTAATTGCAATTTTGGGAGTGACTCGTGTTGATGACAATTAAGGGATTTACTCTGAAATTGGTTGCATCTCTCAAAAGTGCATTGTGTATGAGGACTATGTATTATTATTATTATTTAAAAAAAATATCCCTATTGACCCTATTTATTGTCTTACCAAATGCACTTCATTGCCTTCAGTTTTCACCAGTGAAGCATTATGTTTGCTACAGAGTGGCAACCTGCAATTGTTACCTTAAAGAAGCTAGTTATTTTAATTTATAAAGTTTTAATTATATAATATATATGATATTTTTCTTACAAAAACCCATCACTTTGCTTCGGATGGCCTTTATTAACCCCCTGGAGCCAAACGGATTACTTTTATGATGGATGGTAGGGGTGTGAACAATCACTGGTCTCACGATTCAATTTGATTATGATTATTATGTCAATGATTCGATTCGATTTGATTTCGTGACATTTAACACCCCTAATGGATGGATGCACTTTTTTGGGCTTCAAAATCATGAGAGCCATTTCCCACCATTATAAAGCTTGGAAGAGTCAGGATATTTTTTTTTAATATACTGTAACTCCGATTGTGTTCATCTGAAAGAAGATAGTCTTATACACCTAGGATGTCTTGACGGTGAATAAATCATGGGATAATTTTTATTTTTTGGTGAACTATCCCTTCCATCTGATTTAACACATAAAAATGAGTTTTGTTGGAGTAGATGGATGTATTTAGGTTTATTCAGTGATGTTAAATAATATTTTTTAATAAAAATAAGTTAGTTTAGATGTTACCATTTTTTAGTGTTTTTAATGACTGTTATAAAGAACCACACAGATGTCACACATTTAGAAGAAAAGGATGTAAGCAGAGGAAAATATAGCATCACAAACAGAAGTGATAGAGAAATGAAGAAAATGAAGTGTTTTATACAGTTTAAATTTACTAGTAATACAACACACACAATAATCATATAATTAAAAGTATGCAAGAACATAAAAGTACCGCTATCTGATGAGCTTGTGTCTTCCGTCTTTCCAAAGAGAAACTCGTACTTGGCTTTGGCAACACTCTGTGCATGTGCAGAGGAGCTGCCGACACGATCAAACACTTCTCCCTGCAAGAACAAACCACAGTTAAACTTTGAAGCATTACACTGACATCTGACCTATTAACTTAACTGGCATCTAGGATGACAAGGCTGTTTCCAATATAGGCTTATCATCAGTGTAATCATCAGTTGCAGGAGGACATGAAGTCAGACTCAGAACAAAACCAAAGTCCTTCAATTGACCAAAAGATGACCAAAGAGAGGAATTCTTCTCAAATGCAAACGAGTTTTACAAGATGGACGCTGTCAAAGCAAAATATGACTTGTGCGCTATATTCATCCTCTCAAGCTATATGATAGCTTTTTAAAAGAAATCATCCAAAATTAAGTTATTTTTCATTGAAAATTATTCCCCTCCTCCACAGCTCTCTCATCCATTTTGCAGTTGCATATATTCAAATATGGTAAGTCAAAACGTGTTGTGTCAAGGTTTCACAACGACGCCAAATCGCAACGCACCAAATTTAGAAATGCAAATGAAGATTTCTGTGAACAGTTTTATTTTGATGTGCTTTTCACACAGAGAACATATGGCCTCAGAGGACTTGTAATATAGGACAAGACAAGATCTCCTTTTGAGTTCAACAGAAGAAAATCAGTCATACAGAATTGGGGCAATGGTGAGTAAATGAAATATTCCTTTAAATCCAGCAAGCGGCATGAGTGTAAGGCTGTCTGTGTGAATCTAGTGTTGCTGTGCATCACACTGACGCTCCTGCAGGAGGCCAGTCGCTATGACTTGCTCCAGGCGGCTCAGGAATGTTTCTGTTTCCAGAAACGGGCTGATTTTTTAATACCAATGTCTTTTGTAGCTGGCAAGTAATTGACCACACTCTAGCCACATGATGGAGCATGCGGAATTACTGGAACTGAACTCCAGACGGAATTAAATGGTGTCCGCTTTCAATTTCACAAGAGAAGTCAACCTTAGTGAAAATCTGACCTTATAGTTTAGGTTTGCCTGTTTTCCCTTGTTTGTTAAGATTAGAGTTCAAAGACTGTGGAAATACCAAAGCCCTCTAAATCAGACATCTTTATCAGACACCGTCTATAAAACAAGCTCAAAGTCTAATGTCAGCTTTGGAGTTGAGCATGTTTTAGTCAGATCTGACAGAGTGAACCCATTACTGTCAATAACAGCAGCTTCCTTGAACCAAGACATCAGGAAATAGAATCTAGTGTGATAAACCCTGTTATTGACTAGTCCAAGATCTTCATTGAAGACTAGAGTTGATCTGTGTAAAGGTCACCTTTTCCAGTCAGTTGTGATTGGCGATAGAAACACTAAGAGACATCTCTGTTTAGTTAGTAATGTTATCTACTTATGGCCATGGAAAAAACATTGTGAAATGAATGTTATTCCATTCAAACAGTTTTGAGAGTAATGAATGCAATGTTCTAGCAGCAGTTATGAAGAAAACTCATTGAGCTGTCATTATTGTGTTATGGCTGCACCTCAAAACAATGTGACATGTTACTTAGACAGCATTTTTAGGCATAGACACAAGAATGGAATGAAGTCAGCTTTGACTTGCTCAAAATGTCCTCAGGTGCAATCCACTGCAAACAGCAAGCAAAAAAAGAAACAAAACACAAGACAGGAAATGATATCAGAGTGCACCCCTGCTATGCACTCCCAGTCAATAAGGTTAATGAGGTTGTAAAATGTCATGTGGTACAACTCCACAAAAACATGAAATTTGTTCTATTTATTATTAATACTATATAAAAAAAAATAAAATAAAAGGTTATTACCTATTACATGATGCTATCCTTTCTAAGAACATTCTTATTTGGGCATTCATATCAACAAATTATTAACAAATGATTTTTCTGAAAATTCCTTCAATGGATGAACTGAATTAGTGGTTAGTGAATTAATATCCGAGTCACTTTGTGGACCATAAGTCTTTATTTTTTAGTCACTTCAGATGAAGCATAAACTGTTTTATGTCACAAGGTTCATGGCATCAGTATCATTGACTGATTGTTCAAATGATAATGTGAATTAAAAGGCACATGTATCAAACACAGAACACTTTATTCATACAGACAAATGTTTCACAAAGGTATTTGCACTTCTTCAAAAATAGAACAATGTGGCAATGATGAACTTGAAGGTTGATATAAAATGGTGCAACTGTGAAAACTGAAAGATTATAAATGGTGACATTTATAACGATACTTCTGTACATGTAGCTAAGGCTTTGCTCACGCTGTCAAACCACAAACTTGCCAAACTGGTCAAGTCAAAATCTGCTAAGGGTTAATAATGACACAACAGTTTTAAAAAGTGATTTTTCACTATTATTTACAACAGGATCTGCATTTTCATGGGTTTAAATAAAAGATTTTTCTTATAAGAGGCAATAAAAACAACTTTGTGGTTTCAAAACCACTCCTTTTCTGGTAAAATAAGTTCCTTTTGTTCCTTTCCTGTATATTCTGAACTTACATTATGAACTTGATAAAATGTAGTTTGAATATCTTCTTAGTTGCTTAAAAAATAAAAAGCAATTATCAACGTTTGATAAAATTTGTTACATTCAATTGCCCCTTAGCAAATTTTGACTCTTATACACAATGCATCTTTTCTACGTTATGTGTGTCCCTTGGTACTGTAACTATTTCTGGAGGCTTTGTTTTGAGAGTCTTTTCAGAGCTGTTTTACCACAGAATTTTAATTTGTCTCATAATTTATCATTTTTGAATCATTCATAGTTTTTTTGTTATTCTGTATTGTTTGTTATTGTGAAGCTGATTTCAAACAATCTTGTATAAAGCGCTACAGAAATAAAGGTTACTTGACTTTATAGTACTCATCAAGACAACAAAAACATTAAACAAATGTATTTCAAAAATAAAGGATTTGAGGAATGCTTAAGGACCAAAATATAAAATATGATTACAGTTCATCCCTATCTTGTCTTAAAGTTTATGAATGAAGTGTTCTGTGTTTGATACATGTGCCTTTTAATTCACATTATCATTTGAACAATCAGTCAATGATACTGATACCATGAAAAACCATAAAGATGAACCAATTCTGGCAATCCAGGTTTTTCACAACAGTGAGCAGTCTGAGGTTTTGCCCTCAGGGTAAAATATGGTACTTAAGACACATAGACATCATGTCAGCCTGTGATGTTCAGTCTTTCAAACAATAATTATTCTCAGAGAATAGAGGAATAACACGCTATTTCTGAGCACGTTTAAGACCTACAGCAGAACACGGTTCATGTTTACACTTCATTTAATACAGTACAGCATTTTACAGGAATTTACAATTTAAATAAGTGTTGTGATCACCTACACTACAGTATAACATCTCAGGCAAAACTTCAGCCTTTATCCCATCGGAGTAAGAGTTTTATCTGAGATTATCAAACAGAATATAAAATAAAGCATATGAGTAGACTATTACTTTATTATATGGTCAAGTATACATTTTAGGTCCAGAAACAGCTCACTATTTCTTTAATGTTTTTTAATAATCTTTTTGTCCTTACTAGTTCATTACAAATGATTATGTGAAGTGACAAATGAATACTTTTCAAATACAAATATTCTATGTAGTGTCTCAATTAATATGAGCTCATGAAAACTGCATGTTTAAAAATTGGAAAAGAATGACAAAAACATTCTATAGATGGAATATAGCATGCCACACTCCTTTAAATAACGAATGCAAGTGCAATATGTAATATTTTCTGTTTGCTAGAGGTCGCTAGAGGCCTATTCAAAACAAAGGCGTAGCTTGATGACGCCAAGTTTGAGCGCGGAATCTTGGGACATGTGGTCTTCACATCACAGCCGGTGGAAACAATCAGGATAGGACTCAGGAAAAAATCATGTTCATGGATGCGATTATTAACGTTACTGTAGTATGAAGCAGAGCAGGACCGAGTGTTGTGGGAGCTGAACGAGGACGCTAGAGCGATTGCGCAACACACGCCTCACGAGCAGCGGAACTTTTATTATGTCACAGTCGCCGGCGCTGCTTCCGCTTTTCCGGTCATGAGTATGAGGTAACACAGCTCTGTTTATCATATTAGATACATTTGAGTGTGTTGAAAATGTTATAACGTTACTCTATGCGTTCGCTTGGCGGCTGCTGTGAGACATTTGTTGCACACTGCAGTAAGCTAGATCGATTTTAGAATATCATATTAAATGCTGGATGCCTTGTGTTGATAAATGGCATGCAATTAATTTTAAAACGTATTGTATCATGGAGAAAATGCTGTATTACTGTTACTAAAAATAAAGCTGCATTTGATTATGCTATGATAGCTACTTCACAAAATAGTGTTTTTCTCTGAGGCATGGTAAAGCATGGTACTCGCAAAAAATCAAGAAAATTAGAAAACAATAAGACTAAAAGTGTTGAGCTATATAACAACAATTCGTTTTCTGTCTATAAATGTAACCAAACAGTTGTTCCCTCATCTATTAAAACGTAATATATTAAAGCGTCTTTGGCATTTCCATGGTTTCTACAAAATACAACCGGAAACGGGTAACGCGGGTATGACGCAATTGACAGGCCACTCCTCACACGTCCCGGAACCTTGGTTAAAATTGCAATTTTCTCTCGATTTACAAATAGCTAGAAACATTTGGGATATTGTAAGTACTCAAGTGAACAAACTATATAACACTGGCCTAGTGGTTTTTGGATATTTTACTGCAAAATTCTTACATATTGCACCTTTAATGTAAAACTAGCCACAGTTTTATTATTAGCAATATTTAAAGATGTAACAACAATGCTGAGATCTCATGACTGGCCCAATACTACTCATTTTATCCCATTTTTAGGTGGAATAAATCATTTATGGGTAGAAATGTGCCTGTGAAAAGAGTATTTCTGCAAGGGCATCTGTTGTGCCTGCATGACACTGGATCCATAGAGATATCTAAATCCTAGACCACTGTCATAACAGCTACAGAAAATAAGAATTCTAAACAACTGAGTGCACTTTTAATATCAGTAGTGCAGAAATGTTCAGTTGCTACTGTGGGAAAGACCCCTAAAGTGTACTAAAGCATATCATTACCGCCAAACGGTGCCAAACCTGCTGTAAAAATGAGGAAGCACCTTGTTAGGGTATTTTGGTTTTAAACAGAGTGCACTCAATCATGTAGGTTGTGGGTGGTTTCTTAAAAGGGAAGATACAACAAACCTCTTGAGTCACCTCAAGCACAATGGGCTACAAGAGCAGTGTCCAGCCTACCAAACCAGAACTAAAGTAGCCAGTTAAACTGGCCATTCAGTTAGAACAGTGTTTCTCAACCAGTGTTTTTCTGATGCAAGACATTTATTTTGAGCGCAGTTTAAGTCAAGAGTTCCAGAGACAAATCCGTTGTCCTGATTCAGTATCTGCTGTCAGATGAGATGTTGTCAGGCTATATGTCAGTATCATTATTCAAAAGTTATTTTCCTAACTTGCTACGAAATAAAATCTTTAGAAAAAACTAACTTTCCATTCCTGTCTGACATGCTTTTCTTGCAACGTGCAAATGCAGAGTTTAGCTGTTTATCACTTCACTATATACAAAGAGCAAATGAAATTACAAGCACGCATTGTCAATTAGTAAGTCAAGAAATTACCAAAAATAGGCCTACCAATAAATTACGCAACTGGTACGTTGTGTGTTACTGTAGCTGGGAAGGATTTGCATACAGGTATGATGTTCATTTTATTCATCAGGAGCAGTTTCCATGTTTCATTAAAGGTGCTTTATGTAAGAATGACAGCTAGTGGTTGAAATTGGTACTGCAGTCCAAATTCAAAATATTGTTTGCCCCGCCCCCTCCTCCTCAGACTCAACGTTCTTGCAGGTTGCCAGTTTGAAGACAAGCAACAGGAACAAGCTTAATTGACGTTGGAAGGCAAGGAGACTTACACACTGTAAGATAATTAGATGATTTATTGATTTATGATGAGGCTTTTTAGGTCGGGTAGAATCTGGGATCTCTGACCAAGTTTGTTCGCTGGCTTCCATGGCTGCGATTCGCTGCATGTGTTTACCGCAACCCGGCAACCCGGGGTGGCGAAATACTATTGGGTAAATTGGCAACGTGCGGTCTTGCACAGACAGAAACAAAAACAGAAATTCCAACACGGAACGCAAATTTCAAAGTAAAATAACTGGCTGTAGCAGTGGTTTTCAGAGAAACGAATATGTGAACTCAGCATGTTTAATAAATATCTGCCAACATATTATGGTATTTTTATGCTTTAGTACAGTCAAAAACTTACATAGAGCATCTTTAACAGTTCATGTTAGTATTTGTATTTACCATGGAAACTATAGCCAAATCTTAACCCATACCACATTATTTCCACTTTGTATTATTTTCTATATTTTTGATGACTGTTGTGGCTCATACCAACTCACTACCCAGTGTGTTAACAAAAACTAGAGGTTGATCAATTGATCGTATCCATACATATCCATACCGATAGTTTTTCTTGGTTGTGTCCATTGCTGGAACGGCTGAGAAGGGTCTGCTGTCATTATACAGTATGCGAGCGGCCTCTAGAGGTGAAATAAAAACTATCACTGACGCCTCGTGGAGTTTGTTTCGACACGTGGGACTTTGCACTGCATGGAGCGGGAAACTTTAGATACAGATTTTAAACAGACAACAAAATGCTATGTATACAGTACTGTCACATGTGTCCTGGATCTGTGTTCTGTTTGTTCACATGGACTCCATTTCCCACAATTCCCCACCTAGGAACCAATCTTGCACTCACACCTGTTTCCCATCAGTGACCCTTTATAAGCTGCACTCACACACACTCACTTGGCTGAGTATTGTTTAGCCTTTGTTCTACCTTGTCTCCGTGTTCCTTGTCTTTGCCTAACTTTGCCTAACTTTGCCTGTGTTTTGACCCTGGACTGTTTCCTTGTTGATGATCGTTTGCTGCCTGCCTTGACCATTGCCTGTGTTTGAATTACTCTTTTGCCTTGTCTTCTTGTTACTGTTTGCTTGGTGTTTGACCTACTGCCTGTACGACTACGCTCTCCTGTAAATAAAGCCTGCACATGGATCTCCAACTCCGTTGTCTTGCTCCCATCCTACATTACAAGTACACTACACTACATGGTTTCATATTATTATAAAGTCATTAATTTGTTGACTAGATGCTGCATTAGTGGAGAACAGCAGTATGTTTGCCGTCAAGGCTGAGACGCTAACATTAGTAGTACCTCAAGCGGTCAAAACAATGTGACAAAAACACATGCAAACCCAACCCAAATCTTTAATGTCACGACTGTAACAATCTATTTGCATTAGGCTAGTTTATATCCAGCTGGTCACTTTTATGCATTTGCTATGCAGCAAAGTTGCATATAGTGATGTGAAAAGGCAAACTGATATGTTCAAGCAGCCGAGAAAAACATTACCAAATCAGAAACGCAGCCAATTTCAGTTCTTTCTTTTTTTTATCGTCACTGTAATACATATTGTTCTTTTGATTAGATAATCATCAAGTGTGCCTTTTGGGTAGATTTTCAAAGATAGCCAATACAATAAGACAATACTCAATAATATAATAAGAGTTCAATTGTAACTTTAACTAAAGGTTAATAAAAGTTTTAAAATGCTGAAATGAAATGAACAATCATTTCATTTCAACATTTACTAATACATTTTGACATTTTAAAGTTGTATCTCTTAACATTAGTTAATGCACTGCTAACATGAATGATCAAGGTATAATTAATATATTACTATTTATATTTAAAAAGTACAGTACATTTTCATGGTTCAGTACTGCTTTTGTTTCTTTCAGTATCAAAATCAGTAAAAAGTTTTTAAATCGGTTTATCGCGTGGTCCAACCTAGTTATCTCTATCTGTAAAATTATCGGTAGACCTCTAACAAAAACTATTTTGGGCCATACCTTATACTGTTTATTCATCAGTGTTAGAGATATTCTTACAATTGTATATGTGTATGTTAAGTCAAATGGGACAGCACTTGTGTGTGTCAACTATTTTTGAGAAATACATTTGCTTCGTTCAAATTCCTAAAAATTTGGGTTGTGGCATAATGACAATTTCCTTACTACTATTTTTTATTGGTTGTTTAATTATTTTAATGGAACCGGAATCGGAACCGGAAAATTTCTTACAATTCCCAACCCTAATCAAGTATGACTATCCAATCAATTCACCAAAAAAATCATTATTCCTCAGAGAATATCCTCAACTTTATATGGATAATTTTTGATTTACTCTATTTTCACTTGGAAGTAAATAACATTATAGAGGTAAAATGCTTTTTTGATATTCATAGTGGTTTAACACCTATAGACCAATCAGGCATAACATTATGACCACCTTCCTAATATTGTGTTGGTCCCCCTTTTGCTGCCAAAACAGCCCTGACCCGTCAAGGCATAGACTCCACTAGACCCCTGAAGGCATGCTGTGGTATCTGGCACCAAGATGTTAGCAGCAGATCCTTTAAGTCCTGTAAGTTGTGAGGTGGGGCCTCCATGGATCGGACTTGTTTGTTCAGCACATCCCTCAGATGCTCGATTGGATTGAGATCTGGGGAATTTGGAGGCCAAGTCAACACCTCAAACTACCGGCCATCCACGTGATGTAAAAGAAAACGTGACTCATCAGACCAGGCCACCTTCTTCCACTGAAATGCTCATGTGCCCACAGTTGGCGCTTTTGGCAGTGGACAGGGGTCAGCATGGGCACCCTGACTGGTCTGTGGCTATGCAGCCCCATACGCAACAAACTGCAATGCACTGTGTATTCTGACACCTTTCTATACCTGCTTACTGTATTCCTCACTTGTAAGTCACTTTGGATAAAAGCGTCTGCCACATGAATAAATGTATATGTAAATGTTCTATCAGAACCAGCATTAACTTCTTGAGCAATTTGAGCTACAATAGCTCGTCTGTTGGATCGGACCACACGGGCTAGCCTTCGCTCCCCACGTGCATCAATGAGCCTTGGCCGCCCATGACCCTGTCGGCGGTTCACCACTGTTCCTTCCTTGGACCACTTTTGATAGATACTGACCACTGCAGACCGGGAACACCCCACAAGAGCTGCAGTTTTGGAGATGCTCTGACCCATTCGTCTAACCATCACAATTTGGCTCTTGCCAAACTCGCTCAAATCCTTACGTTTGCACATTTTTCCTGCTTCTAACACATCAACTTTGAGGACAAAATGTTCACTTTATACCTAATATTTCCCACCCACTAATAGGTGCTGTGTCGAGATAATCAGTGTTATTCAATTCACCTGTCAGTGGTCATAATGTTATGCCTGATCGGTGTATGAATTGATCAGTTACACATCTCCATTTAAAAACACTTGACACCATGTGAGATTCTTCTTAATGACTAGAGCTGTATTTAGATGAATGTTTAGGAGATTATGATCCTTCAGTTTCAGGTTTTTATGAATGAATGTTGTGACAGCAAAGTTAGCCACAATAAATGGGATTCTTATGCTGGCCTTAATATTGCAGATGACAGACAAAAACAACTCCATTAAAAAGCAATTAGTCAATGAAAATGCTTAAAGTAAAAATGCTCCACAGTAAGGGAAAATACTGGAAACATTTACTAAAAAAAGGTGGAAACATCTGCTGAGAAAATCAAGCCACTGCCAAAGATTCAGCCCAGGACAACCACAGAACTGATGAATTTATCTGCTCGTATAACTGCATGAAAAATAAAAGCCATATATAAAAACAACCGAAGAGCTAAGACTGATATCAAAGCAAGTCAGCTGTTAACAATGACATGGATCATTATTTGGCTGTAGGGTGATGGTAGTATCTTAGCAGTTGAAGGGTCAGTAACCCAAAGGTCAAATGTTCGAATCCTGATGGATGATTCATAAACTTGAGAACAGCACTGCACAAATAAGGCCAGGGTAAGTGTTTTCTGCATTCCACTCTAGGGCTGCACAATATATTGAAATTAATAATAAAATACTTGAGCATTTCATTTATTTGAAATTTAAATAACAGTGTTTTTTTTTTGTTTCTTTGTTTGTTTTTTTACACAGCTTAAAGGGCTGTTTTGTTGATTGTTTTGCTATTGTCTTGAATGAGAGACAGGGCTCCAGACTGCACCTAAATAAGTTGCATTTGTGACCAAAAATATTAATTTGCGAGTGACATTTTTGCTGAGATCACCACTGGTGATGCACTTGTTATAGGGGGTGAGAGAAGAAAAAAAAAATCGATGCATCTCTCCAACGATTCTGAAATTCTCAAAAAAGTTTAGGTTTTAACCGCAGATGTGCGATAACGTTACGTGTGAAATGTGCACTTTGCTTGATGTTACGCTTACAGTGTGCAATCTCACCCACCTGTATTTTCCTTACAAATGCTCTACAAAGGGATTATTTATGTCGTTTAGAATTCAGTTGGCTTATATATTGAAAATATGAAACTCGCTGAAAGAAGGCTGCTTTCAATTTCAAATGCTCATGTGCGCTTTGTGAAAAGTGCTTGTGTATGCAACCGTGTGCGACTCCGTTTAAGTGGCTAAATGTACTTGCATCTCAAAATGGTTTCATGATGCAAAATTAATGTAAACACAGTCAGTTATGTTTTAAGAGATTAAACAGACAGGACAAACCACATCTTATATTTCAAAAGAGATCTGTGAATTAGTGTGAATGCAGCTTATCCCCCACTGTCTATGATGTCATCAGTAATAATCAATCAACAGTAAAGCTGAGGAAGAGAAAAATCACTCAAAGCTCTCAAATGGAAAACGTTCAGAAACTCTTAAACAGGCTACTGAAAGCACTCTGTTTAATGTTTGTAATTTGCTTGTAATATGTTTTTTTTTTTGTCTTTATTGCTTACTTGTTTTGTGTTTTGAAACTATATTAGTTTATATATTTAAAATTCTAAGCATACTACAGTTGTCAAAAGTACCAACTTCGGTACCAAGTCGGTCCTGAAATTTTAAAAATGTGATGCTTTGAGCGCTGTTCAGCGGATTGGTAAACACCTATGATTGGCCATTGTGTTCACATCCTCATCAGATATGTCTATCAGGCGTCTATCAGTCATTTTTTAAGAAGTACTTATAATTACATATGTAATTAAAAAAAATATTTAAGATCTTCAAGTCGGTTAACAAACTAATTAAAAAGGGAAAACAAAGTAGATTAAGAATCATTTTAATCGGATGGTGCCTTACGATTCCCACCCCTACATGTTATGATTTTAAAATTTGCATGCTGTTTTAGGTGTTCTGTGATGAGAAGCCTATCACATCTTTTGTTGTGTTCACGTAATAAAATGAGAATGTGCATCAAAGTTTTACTGAAAAAAAACAAAAGTTTCATCCGTTTGTGCTTTGTTACTTTTAATAACACTTTTAATATATTTGTTTACTTTTAAACAAAATCCCAGCTTTCAAATTATGTCAATTTCATCACGAAATACAAACAATAAATGTGGTTTTGCCACTCTTTAATTTGCCATGACAGCCGTATCAGTTCAAGCAGCATGTGAACCGATCATTTCTTCATCTTTACTACTACAGCACAAAATAAACATCAATAAACATCAGAAGGTATGCTGAAAGAAACAGTATAACTTACTGAAATGTATAATGTCTCAAGTAATCACTCAAGTTTCAACCAAGGAAAGATGTCAATAAAACAGCTTTAGAACAGTCACTTAAGGACGCATTCACCACAGAAAAGCATTCAGTGAACTCAATAGTCTGTTTATAGTGTAGGAGGGGTGGGACTTCAGATTCTAGAGAGCATTTGATTGGACAGAAGATTTGACGAGAAACTGAAGTGCGATGTGATGCCATGAAAATCCGTGATCCATTTTAGCGGAAGTGTGAGACTGTAAGTTTTGAATGCTTATATCTCCTAAATGTGAATTTTGACATTGTTTTGCAGAAAAGCATTCAGTGACCATAAACTCAATAGTTAGCTAGAAAAAAAATAACTATAGTGAGGAGCATTTTGATAAATAGTATATGCACTATATTACACATTCATTATATTTTTACTTAACCTGTTGTCTACATGATGAGAGAATGGAAGGAGCCAAAAAAATAAAATTCAACACCACCTATATGATTGCATGTGAAGAGCTGCATTTCAGTAAATTTACCTCTCAGATATTACTAATGAAGAAAAAACACTGGATGTGTGCATGATATATGACAACGTTTACAGGATGCATTAAGGAGGAGGCCAAACTACACTTAATGGCCAACTGGCATAATGCTGACATAATAATGGTCCGTGACACTGGCTCAGACTCTGTGTAAAGAACAACTCAGTTCTCACTTTAAAGGCCCGCTGAAGTGTCCTGGAACATGCAGTATTATTCAATGTGTTGACGTAATTTCAACTGAAACAGGAAGACAGGGTGGGACATATCGAACAGCTCCGCCCCTTTTATTAAATAACCAATAACGTTTCGCTTATACCACAGCTCGGCCAGGGCCGTTAAACTCTGTAAAACCTCTGTTTCCTTCTAATCTCCTAACGCCCTCTATATCACTTTAAAATACAGCATTCTATGCAGAATTCAAATGGGTCCGATACCTTTTGTGGTCTGAGCCGACTCGCAGCCCACAGATATGATCCACTCTGTGTTCTCATGTCTCTGGACCACAGCAGACTGTGCTGCTCGCGCTGCAGCGGTTCACGTGACACCAATGCGAAAACTTCATTCGCATCAATGGAAAGCATATTTACACTGTCTGAATTGTTCCCTATTCTCTATATAGTGCACTAAGTGCCATTCATCATGTAGAAACTAGTAAATTTGTGAACAAATGAGCCGTAGCCTCAGCGTCTGTTTATAGTATAGGAGGGGTGGGACTTCAGATTCTAGAGAGCATTTGATTGGACAGAAGATTTGACGAGAAGCTGAAGTGCGATGTGATGCCATGAAAATCCGTGATCCATTTTAGCGGAAGTGTGAGACTGTAAGTTTTGAATGCTTATATCTCCTAAATGCGAATTTTGTCATTGTTTTGGAACACACCAGCTTATTCATAACCTTAAGGCTAACATATTCATACTAAAAGATAAAAAATTTAAATTTTGATTTCAGGGGGACTTTAAGTGAACCTTAGTTCCCAGGACATCCACAAGATGGATGCTTCAGACATAAATATGTGACAGGGTTACAGAAATTAAAAAAAATTACATGTTATTTAACAACATATTCTTATGTTGAACTTAAAAAAATATTTTGTGCCTATTGTTTCTCTTATAGGAACAAATGGCTCCTTAACTGATTTTTTAATTGATGTTTAAAATAGCACAAATAATTCAGGAACAGTTTTGTTTGTTTTGAAAGTGTAGCTGCATAAAGAATATAACACACAGTTGCTTAACACAACAGTATTTTCAAGTCATCCAAATTACTAAATGCAATTACAATATCAAGGGAAATAAAGCAGCAATTATGATTTTTGTCATAACATGCACCCACACCAAAGAGTTATTGAGCTTGTCTGTCACCACTGTGCCCTGAACAAGACATTAAACATCAGGTTACTCCGTAGGATCTGTCCTCTTATTAGGATAGATGAGAAAACATCTGCAAAATGACCAATATGTCAATGCAAACAATGGCATGTAACCAAAGACCATGATCCAATAAACGCAAAAGAAAATATCTGTACAAACCCTCGATTTCTCTGACACAGCAAAAGCTTGCCTAATATCTTAGTAACAGTACTGTGGCAGAACTACATTAATAACATTTTTAAACATGATTTTTTTTAAACACTATTGATGGAAAACAAAATCAACACAGTTTGCAACATTAAGTGCATTTACATACACAATATGCTGATTACTATCAAAAACGTCCTTTTAACAGTGCAAAATAGTTTTAATTATTACGTTTTGTACAGTACAATTCTGCATTTAATGAGAATATTCCATTTCTCATTAATACAGTTGTTTAGGGTCTGCAAGCCATAATTTGTAAATGATAAATGAACATGACAAAGTGCATCACTAACCCAATTGGGCACCTTTCAATAAAAAAACAGCATGTGCAAATAGCAATTGTAACACAATGACACGTTTTGTAAGAACAAAACGCAAAATCAAAATCCACATTTTCCAAGACAGAAATAAGTGTTTCTTCCCTTTCACGTTTAGGTCTCGGTGGCATGGTGTAGCTTAGTGGTTAATGATGGGATGGTAAATGAAAGGTTGCTGCTTCAAATCTCAAAAGATTCCATTTAAGATTCCATTTAGTTTAGTGTGCCAAAACACTAAACTATAGAGCTGAAGCTGTAACAACACATGACAGTACTGTAGCTTTGGAAGCAAAACCTACATGACCAAATATCAATGAATCACACTGCTGATTGGCTGGACTGATCAAACAGCAGACAATGAACACAAAGGCTGAACAGTGATGTTTGTATTGAGGGTCTATGGTAACTCTCACCAAGCACTGATAATTCAACTCTGCTGGTTTCATTAACACTATTATTATTATTACACTAGTATTTACACTGTAATAACATGCATTAAGGTCAAATGCAGAGCATAATCACAAATCATCGTTCCTCTCGCCAGCCAGCAAACAACAACAAAGCTCCGTCCTGAATGAAGACGATAAAACAGAATATAGTGAAGAATCGCACCGTGGTCCTCCTCTTCTTCCTCCTCCTCATAATCACTATTTGATTCTCATTTATTTTTCACTCATTTATGTCCTTTGCTAAAGTCTGTTAGCCTCACTATTAAATGTGAACGAGCAGCTGCAGCTACATACATAAACAGTAAACATGTTTAAAGTGTGTTTTCTGTCAAACACATAACAATCGCGTTCAGACTGAAACTGAATATGTGACACAAACAGTGAATATTGCTGAAGTGAAAGCGCGTGAATCGAGTTATCGGGAAATCGTGCAAAACACTGAATGAAACAGCAAAACAAACAACGAAACTCACCGACAGAATGATTTACATTCATCAACAGTCATTTAAAGCTGGATGTTGAACATCTCTGTGATTTACTTCTGCTCAATATAAGCGCAGCGGTGTGTGTATGAGTGTGTGTCTTGTTGTTTCGCGTCCCCTCAGTCTGGCGTCAGTTGGTACAGTCCTGTGTGAGTGAGTGTGCGCGCACTCAGACGTCATCATGCAATGACACTGTTTTAAATCCAGATGTTAAATCTTTGAGGACATCCGGGGCTTTTCCTTGATAGCAACTGTTTTATAGTGTGGCCAATATGATAATATAATATTAGGCTATATATTTGATATAGCTGTAGCCTATATACATTTTAAACAACTTGTAAAACTATTAGCCTACAAATAATTAAATAGCCTACATACAGGCCTACTCAAAGTTAAGGCTGTGCTGATGCATTTTATTTTCACATTTCATTTGTCTTGATCGGTCTTTCTCTACTTTTCACTTCTGTTCTAGCTTGTATCCTGATATAGCTACACATGAAACTTGGTGGTTGGTGACATACTGCAAATACACTGTTTGTTCCTATTAATAAATTGCTTGCAATGATCAACTTTTGATTCCCAGGAGGCACACATGCGATTACATGAATACTTTAAATCAACCTGTAGTTTGCCTCCATACTCAGTCAAACACAAGTGAACTAAATAATCATGACCTTCAGGATTATAGAAACCAGCCAGGTGTCTGCTGCTTAAGATAAAAGTGTCTGCAAAATTGATCAGTATCTGACTGACCACCAGGTCTTTGTTTACCTCTAGATTTTTCCACTATGGTCATTTATTTCTCTTTTGATCTATGTGTGTTGCTTCATTTTATTGTGATGTTTGTGTTGATTTACTAAGAATGCTTCCGAGCACAAACACTAAATCATACACTGAACAAACTCTTTGGCTGAACTAGATTCAATCCCCTCCACATGATGAAAACATGTTATCCCTACTCAAGTACTTCATGTAGGATGAACATGATTGAATCAAGTACCTTGGACACATCTAAGTTTAGTTGAATTTACATGTTTTCGTCATGTGGAACCACTGTCCATGATTGAATCAAGTTCAGCCAAAGAGTCAAGCCTGTCAGCCAAATACAGCAGCTTTTCTTTACAAGTTAGGTGTTGGCAACCAGAAGTTGGTACTGGTTACATCCATGGCATTCCCATATAGTTTCATTTTTATGCAACTTGAACACTTGTTAGCAACCCAAACACATACTCAACACTTAAAGGATTAGTTCACTTTCAAATGAAAATTACCCCAAGCTTTACTCACCCTCAAGCCATCCTAGGTGTATATGACTTTCTTCTTTCTGATGAAGACAATCTGAGAAATATTAATAAATATCCTGACGCATCCGAGCTTTATAATGGCAGTATGCGTTACCAAATGAGTATGAGCTGAAGAAAGTGTCTCCATCCACATCCATCCATCCTATCCATATTTAACAAGTTATGAAGTAAAATATGTAGCTTCTGCCAGACCGCCATATACACCTAGGATGGCTTGAGGGTGAGTAAAGCTTGGGGTAATTTTCATTTGAAAGTGAACTAATCCTTTAAAGGGTTAGTTCACCCAAAAATGAAAATAATGTCATTTATTACTCACCCTCATGCCGTTCCACACCCGTAAGACCTTCGTTAATCTTTGGAATACAAATGAAGATATTTTTGTTGAAATCTGATGGCTCAGTGAGGCCTCCGTAGCCAGCAATGACATTTCCTCTCTCAAGATCCATTAATGTACTAAAAACATATTTAAATCAGTTCATGTGAGTACAGTGGTTCAATATTAATATTATAAAGCGACGAGAATATTTTTGGTGCGCCAAAAAAACAAAAGAACGACTTATTTAGTGATGGCCGATTTCAAAACACTGCTTCCTGAAGCTTCGGAGAGTAATGAATCAGCGTATCGAATCATGATTCGGATCGCGTGTCAAACACGGAGCCATCGGATTTCAACAAAAATATCTCAATTTGCGTTCTGAAGATTAATGAAGGTCTTACGGGTGTGGAACGGCATGAGGGTGAGTAATAATTTTCATTTTTGGGTGAACTAACCCTTTAACCATGAAACCAGAAACACCAACATAATAGAAACTCTTTTAAATACCAAAATAATAGATTAACGATGCATAAAATATCCGTTTATTTCAACACTTAATCTCACTATTCTGCCCTATGTGAAGCATGATGGGAAAAAGAAATCCAGTTTTCTATTTTTGATTGAGCAACTTGACTGAAACTGAAGAGTAAATGTTTCAAGTCAGTTTCACATGATACAATCATGTTTGAACGTGAAACCTGATACAATGGTACAAATAATACAAATACAAATAATTCAAAAATGTTTTGGAAATTTCATTATTGTGAAAATTATTTTATCAGCGGTATTTTAAGGAAGTGAAATTCTAACGGAAGAATACAGTGGCCCAAAAAGTATGTGGACCCTAAATCACACTTGATGTCATAACATTAGAAAAATGAAGGCAAGTTCACACGTGTCCTATCAAAGTAAACACAAGTTCAAAATGCACAAACTTTCAGACACTTTGCTTTAAATGTAGCTTTACAATAAATGATACTTGCTTTGATATTTTCTCCATACAGTTAAAGTCACTCATTTTAAGTATGAACTAAATGTCCAAATACGTTTTAGGGCCATTGTACAATTCTCCAACTAAAAAAGTAAAAGAGGAAGTTGAAAATTGGTTCTAGTCCATTTAATGTGAGGTATGGCAAAGATGGGATTCAGATATCAGCTTTAATCAGCCCATCTGGGTGGAGAGACAAACAATACTCAAAAATGCTCAAGTCCCAAAGAGGCTCTCTTCAAATCAGTCTAAAACAGTACTGTCAGTCTGAAGACATGCAAATCAATCACTCAAAATCAGTTATATGTAGTAAATAAACTATAATACAACATATACATTAGATAGACAGAGAAGCAGCTTTAGTGAAAAGCACATATACCTTCACAGGAAATCTGGCCGAAGGCATCATGGTGATCTGTGTTGCAATAGATTGTGTTTCTGCCGTCATTGGTGAAGTCTCGCCGCCATCATCATCAGGATGTGATATCATATTAGCAGACTTCATGGCAGGTGTCTCCCTGGAGGAGCTCTGTTGCAGTACAGGTGTGTATCTGTCTCCATACAGCTTTGAGGTGCGCTCGATGACAGCAGACAGAAAGGATGTCCTTTCGGGTCTGCTGCTCCCTTTTGCTCTGTTCTGAGCACCAGCTTCCTCTTTCTGTTTGGCACTGTGCACCCAGCTGGTGTGTGGCTGCCGCGGCTTGCTTGAGTTTATGACTGGAATCGCAGGAACTGGTGGAAGAACAAGAGGCTTGGGGCTCAGTTTAGGTTTGATCCCTGGAGTCCTGACGGTGTCCGATCCTGCTCCTGGATGGAGGAAGCTCACTCTGGCAGCTGAAGTGAGCTGGGGGTACACCGGTGAGAGTGAAGAATTTCCTTCTGAAGCAGAAGGACTCATCTGGCTCATGATTTCAAATTCCCTTAACGTAAAATCCAATTAGGGAATTCTGTGTCCCATCTAGGGTCGACTGTGACAGCTGTCCTAATTTTAATTCTCAGTGAAGAGCTCCAATCTGTAGTTTCTTCTTGAGAAGCACAGTAATCCAATACTAAGGTGCTACAAGTGTCAATACAATTACTCTTAATATTTTAATATTTTAAAACACCTCCTTGAACAGACGGGTCTTGGCGACCCCTGGCAGAGGCTCTCTGGCTCTCCAGATGGTAAAACAGAGGATCCTCTTTCCGTGGGCTGGTAAGAGACTGGTGCTGATGGACCCTTGAGGGTGACTGCAACTGGACGCAGAGGAAGGAAGTCTTACCATGATGATGATCTCCAGTTTCCTGTAAGAGAGGCTAATCTTTTTGAGTTGTGTGCGAGGGCTCTGAAAAGCTCAGATGTAACAAAAGAGAAGTCCCAGAATCATAAGGGCCAGGGTGGCACTGGTCCACCCAGATATTAATAGTTGGACCACCGCCCAAACTGTATTAACTAAAAACTGCATTTTGGCACTCCAGGTAAATACCGTATATATAGTTGGAGAAATGTTTTATTTCAAAGAAGAAAATTTGGTTACACTTTATTTTAAGATGTCTGTGTTACAGTGTAATTACACTACCAGTCAAAAGTTTGGAATCGGTAAGATCTTTAATGTTTTTAAAAGAAGTTTCATCTGCTCACCAAGGCTGCATTTATTTAATTAAAAATACAATAAAAACAGTAATATTGTGAAATATTATTACAATTTAAAATAACTGTTTTCTGTTTGAATATATTTTATAAAGTAATTTATTCTTGTGTTGGCAAAGCTGAATTTTCAGCATCATTACTCCAGTCTTCAGTGTCACATGATCCTTCAGAAATCATTCTAATATGCTGATTTGCTGCTCAAGAAACATTTATGATTATTATTAATGTTGAAAACAGTTGTGTACTTTTTTTTTTCAGGATTCCTTGATGAATAGAAAGTTCAAAAGAACAGCATTTATCTGAAATACAAAGCTTTTGTAATATTATGCACTACTGTTCAAAAGTTTGGGGTCAGTAAGAATTTGTATTTTTATTTTTTTGAAAAGAAATTAAAGACATTAATACTTTTATTCAGCAAGGATGCATTAAATCGATCAAAAGTGACAGTAAAGACATTTATAATGTTACAAAAGATTATATTTCAAATAAACGCTGTTCTTTTGAACTTTCTATTCATCATGGAATCCAAAAAAAAATATTGTACACAAATATTTTGTACAATTGTACACAATAAATGTTTCTTGAGCAGCAGATCAGCATATTAGAATGATTTCTGAAGGATCATGTGACACTGAAGACTGGAGTAATGATGCTGATCACAGGAATAAATTACTTTATAAAATATATTCAAACAGAAAAGTTATTTTAAATTGTAATAATATTTCAAAATATTACTGTGTTTACTGTATTTTTAATTAAATAAATGCAGCCTTGGTGAGCAGACATTACTTTTTTTAAAAACATTAAAAATCTTACCGTTTCCAAACTTTTGACTGGTAGTGTATACATTTAAGTACTGAGTAATAACAATGAACTACATGTACTTACTATAGGGTTAGGATGAGGGTTTGTTTAGGGTTAATTGCATGTAATTATGCATAATTTTAAGTTATTACTACAGCAACTACATGTAATATGTGCAACACTGTAAAATAAAGTGTTACCGAAAATTTTAACATGACGTATTAGACTATGATGAATAGAGTGATATGACAGTATACAGTATTTTTGTAGGTCAAAGCATAAGTTCGCATCACCCTGATTCACCTTGATCACCTTGACAAAAATTCAATAGGATTTTTCCTTTAACTTTTGAATTATTGCAGAAAATAAGCTCTGTGACCAAAAAAAAAGTTTTTGGTCACAGAGATAGATTGCACTGGGATACATTGCAGAGTGGGTCGGTAATGATTCTTCCTCAACTTGGTTAGATATTGAATCCTTATTTTCACAATTTCCTTTAAGAGCTCTACTTTTTGTTAAGAGCTTTTCAAAAAATAAAAGAGATATATGATAATCCAATTATAGTCAGTCTCTAAAAGCAGTCTCTAAATACTCTAAAAGCATGGAGATCAGTCTAGCTTGATCTAAATTGACTTCTTTCTTTAGCCCAATATTAAACAATCCTGATTTTACCCAGGAATTTTGGATTGTGATTTTAAACGCTGGTGTAGTTTGGGACTTGGGGATATGTTTTCAGACAATAAGTTAATGTCATTTGAGGAGTTAACTCAGAAGTATCAGTTGTTTAAACAGGATTTTTTTTATTTCCTCCAATTGAGACATTATATTACTAATAGCACAACACTTGTTAGGAATTGTGAAATGTCTTCTATTGAAAGACTATTATTTTTATCATCTGGAAGAATGTCTCTGCTGATACACAGAGAATTAAAACTAAATTGGAACAAGAGTTAGCTCATGATATTAATGATGAATCATGGGATGACATTTGGTCTAATGCTAAGAAAATATCTGTTTGTACACATACAAGAGAAATACAATTTAAAATCATACATAGACTCCATATTTCCCATAACCGCAGGCATTTTTTTAACCACGACTTGGTGGCGCCCAAGCACAATGCCGAGCACACATTGATACCAAGACGACGAAGAGAAAGTAAGTAGACGAGGAAACCCCTACAAACTGGAATTGTGGGAATTGTATATCTGTTAGGAATTGTGAAATGAGAGATTATTATTTTTAATAATAATGGATGCACTGCTAGTTCTTGGCCGCACCAATAGATGTGTATTATATGCCATTTTATTTCTGTATTTTTACTGGGGTTTTTTTTCCCTTAAACATTCAAGAAATATACTTAAGAATGTCCATTTCATAAATAGGCTATGTTTCACTTGCACTGTTTAACTTCACTTGCATGTTTCACTTCACATGTATCCTTTACTTGCACTACTGTCATTGTGACTTATTTGCACTACCATTTCTGATTACCATCTCCTCATGTCATGTATATGCCATTTTATATCTGTATTTTTATCTTTTTTAATGTTATTAATATCATAAATATGTTTATTTGCACTACCGTTCAGCATAAGCGCCATATATCATATATCAAGTCAGGGAGTGAATTTGCACGTTCACTCAGCGCATCGCCAGTGAAAAATCGCTTGGGTATGAACACGAAAATCATCTAAAAAAATAATGGCGATAAGTGCGTTGCGATATTCATCCCGGTGTGTACAGGCCTTCAGGCTGAAATAAATGCAAATTCATGGCTGTGCAGCTCAAACAATCCAATCACCTGTGCTGCCATTCTAGATTGTAGAAAAATAGGAAAAACAAAATAATGAAACAAACGTGGTTTATCTTAAGTCATTTTTGCTTAAAGTTATTTTTTCTTATTTAGGGGGCAGTCATGGCCTAATAATTAGAGAGTCAGAATGGTAACCCAAAGGTTGTGGGTTCGATTCTCAATACCGGCAGGAATGACTGAGGTGCCCTTGAGCAAGGGCCCTTGAGCAATCACTCCCCGGGCGCCACAGTAAAACAAATGTCTGCCCACTGCTCCGAGTGTGTGTGCCCATGGTTTGCTGTGTGTGTGTGTGTTCACTACTAATGTGTGTGTACTAACTTGAATGGATTAAATGCAGAGGACAGAATCCGAGTATGGGTTACCATACTTGGGCATCACATGTCACTTTCACTTCACTTTCACTAAATGGTATGGCTGAATTGAATCACTGAAGGTCAGAAGCAAAGAAATTGGTTAAAAAAGTGAGATTAAATACATATTTGTGTAATTTAGCATATTTAATTATTGCAGGTTTACGTAATATTCTGAGTTTGCATTACAGTTTTTATTCATTTTGAGGAATACTGAATGTTTTTGTGCAAGTGGGATGAGTAATGTTCACATTTAGTCTAGAACTACAATAACCATCATGTTCCCACAGCGCACACAACGCCTCTGCACTTCTTCCCGAACATGAGCCACCGTTCAACCAATAAATCACAGACATACAACACACTCATTATACAGAATAATGAATATTAATATATGAGCACGGAGAAAAATGACAAACTCCCAAGCACAAGGGAGAAATGCGCAAGAATATTTAAAAGGGCTAATAATATTTTCATTATGTTCACGAGCACTAGTCTCATGATAAATGACACATAGTTTAACACAGAAAGAATAAAGACAGTTACTTTTTTGTCCATTCTTCTTTGAATTTTCGGTCTAAATCATTGTAAGACACCTTGTATCATTGTATTTATCAATACTGTGTATCAGAATAATCGTGTTATTGCGTTGCATATATGTCCAGTTTGCACATATATTTAATTTGAAGAAGACATGATGAAATGTGTGCATACACCGTGCTGGTTCATGTTTGGTGCAGGAGAGTGTGTGAAATACGTCTATAAAAACTTTAAACACGCATACTTTATTCTGTAGGCCTATATGATCTATAATTCATGTGGCGAGAGTTGTTAAACTCGCGGAGATCCGCGCTGAAACCGATCGTGTATATAATAACAATCGTATTTTTTACGTGTTCGTATTCAAATTCCAGTTCTGACCGCATTACGGGCAAAATACAAACAACACTCACGTGGTATCACTCTACTGTGCTGAGGAAAATGTATACACGACATGGCTCACGTGTCCGAACACAGAGCAGGCAAGAGGTGAATGAACAGCACTTTTGTGACATTTGAATTCTCATGCTAACATATTTTCCATTTGTGCTAGTGGACAACAGCAAAACAAATGCCTGCACCAAAACTTAAGCTCTTGTCGCGTCGCAGATTATTGTATTGTAGCACTGAGGAAACGAGCACCTATAGGACACATGTCTAATAACAACAATATTAGGCAATGATAGAGAAGCAACAGAAGTTTGTAAATTGTAATTGTAAACTTATGCGCAGGGATGGACTGAATGCAGGGTTTCTACAGGTTTCATCAATTCTAATTTAATGCTTTTTAATGCCTTTTAATGCCAATTTTTAAATTTTTTAATGCCATATATATGCCGCTAAATATCGATAGACGACGACATAAGGCAATTAGAAAATTCATCATGTCATTGTTGCATTCGCATTCTGCCAAGTGTCAGCACTTTGCATTTGTTTGCTTCTCTGCTGCTACCCTCACATAATATATTTTAATACATCCAAATTCCCAATAAAATTGTTTTATCTATATATTTTTTCTGTTTTTGTTGTCATTCAATAAGAAATGGTGAATGAAACGTGGCCCATTAAAAATACATACGGGGCTTGACATTAAGCCTTGTCATGTGGACACGTGTAAATCGGTCATTCACTTGTACGAGTGAAACAGTTGCTTGTCTGGAAAAAAATAGTTTTTTTTTTGTTTTTTTTTCTTTGTGGTGGTGGAAATATAAATTTGTTCTGAAGCAATATCCTTTCAGAATATTGCAGCTTTGATATAGGCCTATGTAAATCTGCATATTTTTGATTGATTACAACTGCATTAAATAATGTTATGGGATTGTTTTGAATATTTTTTTGAAAATACAAATATGAAATGTTGGGGGGAAATAATACTTTTAAAAATGAAACTAAACCACCAGTAGGTGGCGGCAAGTAACCGTCTTAATGAGTGAGTCATTGATTCATTCATTCAAACGATTCATTCAAATGGCCGATTCGTGCAAAACGCTGAGTCATTCAGTAATGAAAACAAGGCTGAGTGTTGCGCTTTGGTTTTGCTTTGATCTTTGTTTGAAACTATTTTCGCTGATAAAATATAACAAAAACAGTCAATGTTCCTTCTAAAATCTAAGTGGCTTAATATTAACTACTTGTTAATTGAACTGTTGTATGAAATAAGTGTCACGTTTTTAATCGTGATGGTAGCCTATTTAGGAAAACAGCATTCTTAGTCGTGTAGTTTTGCTTACCAGTATCAAGTTATAAAAACTCCACATTTTGAATTTTTACCGCAGTATGTTTAACCAAGTTTCTTTTTGTGTGCGCTTCGCTCATGTTTCCATTTCTCCTCCAGATGCTGCGCGAGCTTAAACAGCGCAACCTTGTTATCGTCAGTAGCCTACATTATAGAGCCCATTATTATCCACTATCGATCGCCACTAACACTAAATGTAATAAAATCAGTCACTCGCGTTTTGGTGATTCCAAAGTTGTTGTGTTTTTTGTTTGTTTTGTTTTATTTTTTTTGTTTGTTTGTTTGTTTGTTTTTTTTTTGTATTGACGTTTTAATCAGGTCCTTGTCCGGTCGGGAAAGTAAAATGACATGTTAAACAAGCACTAAAATCCTGATTTATAATCGAGACGTTGTCTGACAAAATCACCATACACATAAGATAGACATTTGCAGTGATTTTGGCTATATGTACACGTAAAATGATCACTCAGGTTAGAAGCAATAGTATATATTTTATTTGTTCTCGGACAGAGCGCACATTCTCAACTGAATGCGCTGCTGAAGCAGAGAGGTGCGGCAGCGGCAGGAAAGCAAGATCTCGCGCTCGTGCGGCAGTACCGGTGGGTCTCGGAAGCTGGATTAGGTTAACAAGTCGCTATATTCGTCACGGTCACAATGCGCTTTCTTCGAAAAAAGTAGCAAAAGGGGTCTGAAAAGGCGCTAAGTTGGCAACACTGACGCAGCCTTCCATCTCCAGGTCACAGCCCTCCGCTGTCCAAAACGGCGTTACGGCAATTTTGCACCGGCCGGAGGCAATTCCCAAAGTGGTTCCGTGTGCGTATCACACCAATGTACATATTTTGCGACAGCAAATCAAAGTTATTAATTATTTAGGCTTTATTCAAAATAAACTGGTAGTATTATTTTTCTTCAAAACTATCTAAAAAATGTAATGCCTATAGAAATTAAATGTAATGCTTTTTAATGCCATTTAAGGCCTTAATTTTCACAAAATCCATTTAATGACTTTTAATGCTTTTTAATGCCCCGCGGATACCCTGTGAATGAGCTCTTTCTCATGAATAAATGCAGAGAACCCAGTGACGTAGATTCGCAAGCCTATCTACACACTCCAAGGCCCGAATACGTCAGATTTGTGATGCAGCTTCGACTTTGCTTTTCAAACTGGAAGTACAAAATTGCTCTGAAAAAATGCAAAAATAACCAATTTCCACTTGTTAATAAACTTTATGAGTGCTATTAGAGTTTTCAGTGACATGCAACCTGTACATATCTGTTCACATCTCAAAAAATGTGTTCTGGGGTTTCATGATCCTGGATGGATGGCTTTAAGTAAACCATGACTGGAAAAATTCTGTATACATCACCAAAGAGAAGTCTGTTGTTTCATCAGAAGATCAAGTAATGATGTTTTGATAGAAAAAATGACCAGGACAAGAAAAAAAATCACTCACAATAACAAATAACATGCATTTAGAAACTAGAAAGTGAATTTTAATTTCATGACAACTTTAAAAAGCTGAAATTTTATAGAAGTCGAATGAGATTTCACAGAGTGAAATGCTTCCCACATACAGAGAAGTCACATCACAGTTATTGAGCTTGAACGTCAAGAAAATGACTACTGAACTCAAAAGGAACATTGACTGCAGTCTTAAAACATATTCAAAACATACAATCAGCCCTACAAAATGGCTATATCCAATATATGAAAGATAAATACAAACACAATAGAAATGCAAGGTGCTGATTGCTGGACATCTTAAATCTTACAGTTAAACACACCTCTAAACCTACAGTACTGTACATCAATATTTAGTGATGGAATATGACTGAAAGGACAAAACTGTCATCTAAAACAAACAAAAAATTGATTAAAGTAATCATACCTGCATCCTGATGCACAGAGTCCATTGAGATCAGTCATCAGCATGTGTCTTCTGTTCTGATTTATCATATAACAGGAAGTATTATTAAGACTATTACATGTGACTATTTGCTTTGTTTTCCTCACAGTACTAATGATGAAGCTTCCTGTCTGTCAGATCATGTTAAATCATTTAAAAGTGTTCATAGAGTAACTATGAGCTATGTGTTTCAGCTGTTTTTGATTCTCTAGGAGAATCAAGATAAATGCCTAGAACAAGTATTTGCATACTTTTATATCCGCAATAGAAGGTAGCACACTGAAATTTAATCTGCGTTTAGTATGTCTCCTGGAAATGCTGACAGTGTTGTCGTGACCCTTCTTTCATGCAGTCCCTTTGTCAAATAGAATGGAGACAAGACTGATAATGTGATCAAAATTAGCCTGAAATTGTGAACTGGGTTACATCAGAACCTTTCAGTTCAGAAAATGAGGACATTCTACTTTTGAAATTAACCTGCTGCTGATATGAGGCCACAGATTATTTGAGAAACAGACTGTCTTAAAATAAAGAAATGGGTCAAACTTTGATCGAGATGTGAAAAGAGCATCAGGACCTATGAACTAGTTCTATAATAACAGATTTGCATAATGCACCTGCCATCTCACATACAGTATGCTCCATTCCAAATAGGACACTGCTGACTTTAGCAAATGCTCAGAGTTTCTCTGATGATACAATGAGCTTCTCAGTCTGAAAGTTCCTGTTCACAGAATGTCACAGTTTCAGTGTTAGTTTCATACTGTTTCCTGACAAAAGTTGCTGACAAAGCCTACAGATGTCTTATTCTAGTTCTTTACATCACTATCAGTGAGTGGTGCTCATGTAAAAGTTTGGCATTATAATATTGCAGCTATACTCTTAAAAATAGAAGTTCCAAAAGTAGGGTTTTCACAGTGATGCAACAGAAGAACCATTTTCGGTTCCCCAGAGAACCTTTCAGTGATCAGTTCTTAACAGAACTATTTTTTATAGTTTGTAGAACATTTTAATGATCAGAACCATTTTTTTCACTATTAAGAACCTTTTGTGCAGTGAAAAGATTCCATGGATGTTACAGGTTCTTCATGGAAACATAGATGCCAATCAAAACCTTTATTTTTGAGAGTGTAGAGATGGACTTAATTGTTTGGCACAGAACGCTTGTCACCACCCCTTTGTTTATCTATTAAGTACAGCTGTAGCAATGACATCAATTTTGTGCTTTACAAAGTTGCTTCATTATTTGTAGATATTTTTTCACATGTTTCTATGGTATACTGGATAATGCTAAGTATTTCATAAGGCTTTTAATGGCAAAAACTTTCAATATATGCAAAGAGTCAATATTTACAGTGTTGACCCTTCTTCTTCAAAACCTCTGCAATTTGCTCTGACATACTGGATATCAGCTTCTGGGCCAAATCCTGACTGATAGTGATCCATCTTGCCTTATTAACACTTAGAGTTGATTTCAATTTATGGACTTCTGCTCGTCCACTCACCTTTTGAGGACTGACCACAGGTTTATGGGATAAAGATCCAGACCACAAATTCAAAATTTTAATGTAATGATCTCCGAGGCACTTCATTATCACTCTTGACTTGTGACATGCTGCTCCATCATGCTGGAAAATACACAGATCATCACCAAATTGCTCCTGGGTCATTGGGAGAAATTCCTTCTGCACGACATTTTGATACCACTCTTTAATAATGGCAGGTTTTTTTGGCAGAATTGTGAGAGAGCCCATTCCCTTGGATGAAAAGCAACCCCACACATGGATGGTCTCAGGCTTCACTGTTGGCAAGACACAGGATTGGTAGCGTTCACCTTTTCTTCTCCGAACAATTGATTTTCCAGATGTCCCAAACAGTCAGAAGGGGACTTCATCAGTCTTCATTATCTTCTGCTGTCCAGTCCTTGTATTTCCTTCAGAAATTCAGTCTGTCCTTGATGTTTTTTCTTGGAGAGAAGTGGCATCTTTGCCTCCTTTCTTGACACCAGGCCATTGTCCAAAAGTCTTGGCCTCACTGCGTACAGATGCATTACACCCACCTGCTGCCAGTGTTGAGCAGCTCTGCACTGGTGGTGACACGATTCTGTAGCGACTCCTCAGTCCTGGTGCTTGCTGGACTCTCTGGGATGTCCTAATGCCTTTTATTCACTGCAGTAAAACCTCCCCTTGAAGTACTTTATCATCTAGTAAATGGTTCTTTCATGTGTACCATTCTTTACAGCAATCTTCTTGCATGTGAGGTCATTTTGATGAAAAGGTAACCACTGCACAAAAACAACAATGATTGGAAGCAGTTCTTCCATCCTTTAATAGCAATCATTCTGCTTTTATAATCCAATCAGAAAGATAAAGTGATTTCACCTGACTAGTATTTGTTCACACTTTCCCATATGCTGATGATATGACTAGTGAAATTATCTGGTCATCTGGTCATTTTGTGCCAGGGCCCAAAAACAAAAAAGAATTCATGATGTCCTTCATACAGTCAAGATTTCTACTTCCTGCAACAGCAAAGAACTCCATAACAAGACTTGACCACCTCCATGTTTGATCATGGAGATGGCGTTCTTCTGCTCATAAGCCTTCTTTGCACCAGACGTACCGCTGATCCATGGGTCCAAAAAGTTCCAGTTTGGTCACATCCCTCCATAAAACATTCTTCCTCAACTCCACAAGTATATCCAAATGAATTTAAGCATATTCAAGTCAGCCTTTTATGTTCTTCTTGGTAGAGAGAGGCATTCGGCAAAGCTGCAAAGCTTATGAGCAGAAGAACACCATCTCCATGGTCAAACTGCCTTCGTGCAGAGACTGAAGCAATCAAGCGATCAATGGACTTTCCTACAGGACAGCCGTCCCAAAGTATACATCCAAATCTACTTAAGCTTGGTCCAGGGATCAGTCGTAGAATGTTCTTGAGTGGCCTGTACAGTCTTCGGATTGAAATTTCATTGAAAATATTTGGTGGAATTTGTAGAAAGCAGTGGTAATATGGAAACCAAAGACAGTGATCTGGAAGCTTTTTCAAGCAAAGAATGGGCCAAGATTGCAGCAGAGAGGTAACAGAAGCTTCTAAGCACTTACATGCACCGTTTATTGAAGGTTATAAAGAATAAAAGACTCTGCACAAAATTTGACTTTTGGGGGTTGAACAATTTTGTACACGTATATATTTAGAGTCAGTTTGATTTTTTTCATCAACTTTACATTCTCTGAATCAATCAAATGTGTATTAATAAATTTTGTATAATAGTTTATACTGATGCCTTTGATGAATTGTTTTCATAAAATTTTGTTCTCAGCAGCAAAATGTCTTGGAGGTTAAGGGGGTTGAATAATTTTGATTGCAACTGTAAACAAAGTTGCCTGATGCTGCTCAATGACAGCCCGACACTGGTCGTTGGCTTGGTGTGTCAGGGCCTTAGACACATCTGCCATAGACACTCACAATGCTTGCTGATCAACTGAGGGAATGTCTTTTGTAACTACACAATATTATTTTGACCTGTAAAGAATAAGACAAACTTTGTTCTAATTAACATGTTCTGATAAAGACAAAACACTATTTTAAACACTTTCTATTTGGACTCAGATACAAGCGCTCATTCTTTAAGGGTTTAAGGGACAGCTGAATCTGACACTGAGGTCTCTCAGATCACGTACAGAGGATCCATTCAGTCACTGAGACACTGCCTTCTTTTCTAGTCGCTCCCTGAGATCTAAAGCAGTTAGTTATGTCAACAGCTTTGACCTTCCTTCCCTTCTGGTTGAACTCAATAATGTGACCCAATGCTCTATTGCGGGGTCGTGACATGGAACAGTTGCTCATACTGTATGTAAACTTCTACTGGAGGAAACAAGATTATTGGGATATGGGTTAGGGTTATGTCTTTAATCCTCAAGTAAGCAAACCGAGGGTGACTATGGCTGGGGGAAAAAAAAAAATACATAAAAAGTTTTTTAACCACCATGCACTGGACAGCCATTTTGTGTACTCAACTGTGACATGTCTATGGCTTTACTATTAAATGAGTGGACTTCATAAATACTGTATTTGGGTGCTTTCACACTTGGTTTTATTGCCTGGTCCAAACAGAGTTTGGTTGCACCCCCTGCCACCGCTGAATTGTGTTTACATTATAATATTTGTGTCCAAAATGTGGTGCATTTGCATCATCAAAGCAGCAGCTGTTTACTCCTTGTTGCTTGGTAACGACGACACAGGAGAGGGTCAGAAAGGCAAAGCGATACTCACCTCACTTTTATATTTTAGTTTTTGTACCTTTGGTTTTGTTTTCAAAGAGTCAACACAAAACGGCACTTCCAAGAATGCGGGTGTACATTTCTGCTTAAGAAATGTTATATACATTCTCTCGGCTTGCAGTGCTTCAGTCACGCTTGTCAGGACAGTGAGTGAGAACACACACAAACACAGTTTTATCAAATCATATGTCACCAAAATATGTCAGTTTTGCGATTTAGTATGACTGCATTCAAATCATCCGCAAACTGTACCGGAGTTCACATGAACCGTACCCCTGACCACCCTTTTATTATGCGGACTTCAGATTTGGTTCATGGGTGCACACCTGAGTTCAGAAAACAGTGTTTACTTCATCCAAATGAACTGAACTCTGATGTCAATCAAACCAAGATGCGCACCAAAAGTGCTCCCTTAAATGCATTGTTTCCAAACAGGTTTCACATTAGCTACATTTTGCAGGCAAAAAAAGGTCCACTGTCTATTGTCAATAGTGTAGCGATGTATGAAGCACAGCTCACACAGAAGTCACTTTCAAACCAAGTATATTAAAAAATATTTTTAATACACTTGGTATATTAAAAACACATTTTAGTTCATATTTCATGGTGTCTCAAAATAGCACAGTTGAGTACACTTAGATGTTCTTATATTATCTTAAGCACTACTAAAGAAGAATTTTTAGTATATTAAGTACAAAATTAGTGCACAAAAATAGAACACTTTAAGTACGTTATAGAAATGTACTTTTTTTTTTCACCTGGGTGTTCAGCTTTCAGAATGTCTCTGTGCTGTCAAGTACTGTGAATTACCCCTGATCAAAGTTGTTAGTCTGTGATAACTTCCCCTCACTGTCCCTCCAGCCAAATGCATCTGCAGCACAAATCAGCCAGCAATCGGCTCATGCTGAAACACTGCACCTCCCAACACTGCTGACATCAAACGAGCCAAATATGTAAACCATCATGGATCACTACTAATTACACCCTTGATATATCCAACATCCAAGGCCACATGAAGCCCCAGCAAGATAAAATCACAGCGTCATATAAACATGGATAAATTACAGAGTTCCATTCCAGCATGAAGCAGGAAATGCCTTCTTCCTTAAACATATACTACTGCAAACGTTTTTAAAGTGTTTTTGAAAATATCTGAACAAATAGTGGTTGATGTAAAAATCAACAGTCATGCTGATAGTGTAGAACTGTGTTTAGGTTTTTGAGCAACAACTCAAATGCATTTTTAAACTAAATTAATGACAATCCCAGACTTTGTACCTACACTTAGTGAACCACAAGGTAGTCCATAATAAACGAGCAGATCATAGCTTCAGATTCAAGGTGATAGATTACTCAGAAAAATGTTTTAATTAAGTGATTTATCACCACATGGAAATAGCCTAATTGTAAAAAGCAACACAGCAACAACAGCATAAATAAAAGCAGCAAATGGTAATAATTTGCATAATTGATTTATGCTATGTGGCATTGGTGGAAACTTATCTACCATGCAGAAGAAAAAATCTGAAAAAAAAAAAAAGGCTTTTTAAAGGTTTCTGGGTTTCTATGTAAAAGACCTATTCCAGTTTAGTTTTGTTGTTGTTTTTGCTCAAAATCTGTTTTAAGCTAAATTCACTTTTGCAGATAGTTTTGCCTCAATTTTTTACACCTGTTGCACTTACAGTGCTCAATATAAGAACGATCCGCTGACCCAGGGTCAGTGTGACAGAACTGACACTTGCTGTTTTGGACCAGCTGCATTGTAGCTATATTTAATTTGCAGCTTATTGTAATTTTTTGCAAATACATTTAATTAAGAAAATACACACATATATATTAATGCCTTATTGCTGAGCCCTAATACTCTGTATAGTTGAAGTGACAGCAGTGTCCTGCAAGATGACAAGCTGTAATTCATCAACTATTTTATGGCCCGGTTTCACGGTTCTTAGCCTAAGCCAGGATTAGGCCTTAGATCAATTAGGGCATTTAAGTAACTTTTATAAATGTGTCTTAGAAAAAAATATTACTGGTGTGCATCTTGAGACAAAACAATTGCACTGACATATTTTAAGATATTTCAGTGCAAGTTGCTTTCAGCTGAAACAGTTCAAACATGCATTTTAGTCTAGGACTAGCATAAGCCTTGTCTGTGAAACCGGGGGTTTATTTTATTAATATTATATATGCTGTTATTATGAACTTATTTTAATTGGGAGACTACATGAAATATTTTATTCTGAAAAAAAAAAAAAAATCCTTTGTCACTTCGCAGGACTAATGAATTGCCAAAAAAAAGCTAAAAGATTCTTTAAAAAAAAAAGTTAAAACATTAAATAATAACCAGCTATGGGACCTAAATAATACATACAGGCTACATATAGCTGAAAAATGGATGTTATTTGTCAACACACTGTGGCACACTATATAAAAAATGATTATTTCTTGTGCTTTCTTTTAAAAAGAAACCACTCATCACACTTGCAGTGGTTCTGTTGATGTTTTTTTGTTACATAGTCTTGCCTAAGGCCCCGCAAACCCATGGCCTGCCCTGGCAAGCAGATGTGTTTCTCAACAAATATGATGATATTTTGCAAGTTATTTGAAACGGATGGATCCATTTTGAAGATCAGACTTTATTCACATTTTAAAAAAGTTTTAATAACCTTCAGGAAACTGCTTTTTGAAGTAATGATAAGGAACACTGTCATTATCACAGTAATTCATATGAACCAAATATACCTTCAAACCAAAACCACTTCCCATATCTTTAATATATAATTTTGAATCACAATCTTTGTGATTGCTCATTTATGTAAATGATTTGAACAAGTTTAAGACAGAGTAAAAAGAAAACATCTTGTGTGTGTTTTATCTTTTTTTGTTTTTAATTCACATTTTTGTTTCACAAATGGACAGAGACCGCGCTAAACCATGACCTGTCAATGGCACATTGGCACTGCGACAAACTATTTAAATCGTATTTGTCGAGTCTTATTTTCACGTTTTTTATTTATCTTTTTTTTTTTTTTTTTTTTAATCAATTAGTTTTATTCTGATGCAATGGAGGTATCGATGTAATATTGTTTTTTGTGTCGTTATGAGATGTTTTATGTAAAGTGTGCGTTTCTTGTGTATATGCAAGCACTTCATGCATAGGCCTAAAAGGCACCTCTTATGGCATGAAGCAAGAAGTATCAAGCCGGTTTGTGAAAAGTGCGCCACCTAGTGCACATTGTTCTTCACAACTCTTGAAGAAATCCTTGTACAACCTTCAAGAAACTTTAAATCAAATCAAGAAACTTTAAAGCCTGTTGATGGATGCTGTAATGAACAAAATGTAAAATATAGCCTGGATCATGGTCAAGCCATATTTATGTTTTTCTCTCTCTCTTTCTCCTCTCTTTCCTGTTTTTTCTTAGTTGAAAGACACATAATTTACATTTACATGTACATTTATGCATTTGGCAGACGCTTTTATCCAAAGCGACTTACATTGCATTATACTATACATTTGTATCTGAGTATGTGGGTCAGAATTCCGTGACAATCCGTGTCAGACGTCACTATGAATCTGCACATTTTTGTCATGATCTGCACTATTAGGGGCACTAATCTACCGAATGCATTTAAATATGATCAAACGTGGGAAAGAAAGCTGAAGAGTAGACGCTACTACAGCAGCTGAAAACACGATCAGATTGGAAATATTTTAAAGCAGCATATAGAAATGTGAGTTTGACGGTGTTTTGTGTATTACAGAGATTCCGCGCAGGTCTAGTAGGCTAACGCTGATAATATAAACGAATAAAACCGTATAATATCGCCGCATATAAAGCACCTTTCATGAAACTGAATGAGTCTTTCACAACCGGTACGTAGCCGGAGTGTAGGAGGGAACTCATTTTTAGCTGTACGGGTTGAGTTGAGTTAAGGGTGTGTACATTACCACAGACTTACACTCGACATTACCTTTCTCTATAGGTTTCTTCAAAAGGCAGGTGTTCTAACCGACATGAAGCTTTATAGTCAGCATAGATTGGTCTGGATTCTTTATAGACGCATCACTGATGTGCTGCACTGATCGTCACGCGAGTGAAGAGTGTGTGAATCTTTCCTTCCAGCGGTAAGTGTGTCAGATTGGTTTCGATGTAGGATTAATTGATTGACGGCTTTTTGTCCTACTTCCTGTTCCTTGTTTACATTCGAATTTTGACTGTATCAGATATTTGTTAGTTGTTCAAATATGTGTGTCGAGATTGACCGAAATCACCCTTTTAATTTTATTCGCAGAACTGATTTCCACTTGTACTGTATATTTATGAAAAAAAAGAAAACAATTTTTATTATTTTAATTTTATGTATTAATGTCATATTACATTTTAATTTCCATCTAAAAGTATTATGGTAATACTATGTTTTTGTTTTTTGTTGTTGTTGTGTTTTTTGACATTTTTTTACTAAGTACTGTGAAGACCAGTATCACTAATAGGCCTACTCATGCCTCTTATTCATTTAATTTTTTTTTTTTTTTTTTTTTTTTTTTTGTGAGGGGATAATTAAATTATTTATAATAGCCATTCAACATTACAACATAATTGAAACTCAAATCAAATTATCAAATTTATATTTAACAATTACACACCTTTAAAAATATAAAAATTTAAGTGAATTTAAAGCTAAATTACCAAACCTATTGAAATGTCACATTTATATAGTATGTTTGGTGATGTTTCTGTCTCTAAATACTCTAAATCAGCCCTCTCTGGGATGGTCCCATTGGTCATAATTTACTCTGCATGACCTCCTGTGATGGTGTTTCTTTTGTATCATGAAATGGTTGTGTTTTACACAGTCCAAACCCACGGAGACCAAGAGACAGACATTCCCTTCTGCTGACGTTCTCTGAGCTGTGTGTTACTGAGACGTGAAGATGCTGCAGCAGATACTGGCTGACATGTACATTGAGCCGGAGCTGCTGGCCGAGCTGAATGAGGAACAGAAACAGGTGCTGTTCCTTAAGATGAGAGAAGAACAGATCAGGAAATGGAGAGAAAGAGAGACACAGCTGGAGAAGGAGGAAGCTGCATGTGTGAAAGTCAAGAAAGGTTTCTATTTCCACATCCTTACTGTCATTAAGATGTGAATATACAGGGCAGAGGATTTGTCATATATATTACCAGAAATTGATGGATTTCTGGAATTGTCTAAAGCAGGGGTGTCCAACCCTGCTCCTGGAGAGCTACAGTCCTGCAGACTTTAGTTTCAACCCTGCTCCAACACACCTGTCTGTAATTATCAAGCAATCCTGAACACCTTGATTAGCTGGTTCATTGTGTTTGATTGGGGTTGGAGCTGAAATCTGCAGGATGTTAGCTCTTCAGGAGCAGGGTTGGACACCCCTGGTCTAAAGGCTGAAATACACTACACAACTTTTTCCCAGATTTTTGCCCTGATTTACATTCTGGATAGTTTGTGAAAGTCAGAGCCAGTCTGCAGATTTGAGTTGATAGACCAGGGGTGGCGAACGTCGGTCCTGGAGAGCCAAAGTCCTGCAGAGTTTTGCTTCAACCTTAATCAAACACACCTGAACAAACTAATCAAGGTCTTCAGCATTACTAGAAAGATACAGGCAGGTGAGATTTTATCAGGGTTGGAGCAAAACTCTTCAGGACTGTGGCTCTCCAAGACCGGAGTTTGCCACCACTGGTGTAGAGTATGATGGTCACAGACTCAGATTTTTTTAGCTTCAAAGATTGATTCCATCCAGTCAGAGGATTTTAGAACACATTGTTTTCATTTGTCTTGTGTCTCCTAGCAACAAAGCATGTGTTTCTGCGTGAATTTGTTTGAAATGCCTTGATGTCTGGTAGTGTGTGATCCTTGACCATTTAGTGTATGATGCCCAGTTTTTCCACTGCAACTATTTAAAAAGTCAGCAAGTGATGCCTAGTGTTTTAAAATCTGTTCTGATTTTAAAAGCGTGTAGTGTATTCCAGCCTTTTAAGTTGTTAAACAAGAGTTTTACAATGGTAATAAACCTGTTCAGGAGAATCAAGTGAGATTAAAGTCAACATGAAATCAGAATGCCAACAGAAATCAAAATCTTCCTCTAAAACAACTTTTCTTATGGACTACTGGATGTTAAATAATAGGCATTCAGTGTCTCGTGCAGTCTTTCACTATCCAATCAGTTTCCAAATGATATAATCAAGTTCTGTGCTAAGTTGGCTTAGGAAGCAAAATGGGTTGCGAACAGCAATTCATGTTGACTTTAAAGAGATCTCATTTGTGATTTTGGATGACACTCTTCTTGAAGAGAGACAAAGTCAACACATCATAGCTTTGTGCTGTCTCATCTTCTGTACAAACATACAGCACTATCTTTAAAGAATGATATGACTGTATGTCAGGTGACCTGTAAATGCGAAAAAAAACTGTTTCCATTGCAGTTTTGCGAAATATTCCTTTTTCGAATTGCCTGAGAAACCACCTCATGCGAGCGTAAAAACTTTTTTGCGATATTTGACAGTTTTTGCGAAATTCATGTTTCCATTAAGCGTAATTTCAATTCGCAATTACAATTTGCGCAATTTGAAGGGTAATGGAAAGGCGACTAGTGATGCTGTCTACACTGGATGCTTATACGACAGTAAACTGATGCTTTGTTCTGTTTCTGACATACTTCTAGCGCTTGTGTTACTTCTGACCAGAACAAATGGATTTGCAGTGGTCGCTGTCGCACCTTGTGTAGACTCGTTGATATTTATTAGTTCTTGTCAAATTCTGTTTATTCAATGGCACATGTTGTGAAATGTGTTTGTGCTGAATGCAGTTTCAGGAAAGTGTGTGTCATGGATGAAGGGTCTGGATGATGATGTGTGGGTTTGGGTGATGGGAGAACATCATGACGACAAACCGTATGATCAAATTTGTGACGAGATCATGAACGAGAGAGCAGCGCTGCAGGCGCAGAGAGAGGCTGAGCAGCTCAGGTGAAACTACAGCCATCACATGCACACTGCTAATTCATATAGCGCAAACACAACTATACATGATTACACTTATAAAGTCGCTATACATAATGCTATTATTTATTGCAATGTCTTTAATTTATGAAAATTTAAATAAAAAATATATGTTTAATGTAATACTGGAAAAATACTGTATCATGAGAGTATAATGAGAATCATTTTTGACAATCAGTGTTATTTTAGTAGTTTTTATTCATATTTTGAATGTAGCTTTAATTTTTACATTTGTTATATGCTTTTATCAATTTTATTAGTTTTTTAACTATTTAGGTTTTAATTTATTTTTATTTCAGTTTTAGTTTTGTTTAAGTTTAGTTAAATTTTTATCTATTTCCAATTTTAGTGCTTCAACTTAAACATTTTGTTTAGTTTTTCATCTAATATTTATATTTTCTTTTCTTTCAGCTTTATTTCAATTAGCTAACTATTCTTTTTAGTTAGAAATAATAATCTTGTTGATAATAATGTATGTAAAGTGTCCATTATTACAGTAAAGAAAATTTGGGCAGACGTATCTGATGCAGTGTGATCCAAGCAGATGAAAAATTATGATATCCAAACAAGTATAAGGAATAATAAAGTTTAATAAGTAAAAGATAGATTTATTGCAATAATCTATATATATTACAAAATAAAGAATAATAAAAGAATCAATAAAAGTGATGGAAGTTGTAAGAGTATATAAAAAGAAAAAAAAGAAAAACATTTTTTCTGCCTGAATAATGACTCGTCTTCTGTGGAGCTGCTTTTATAGCTGAACTATAATTGCTCTTTGACTCTGTATGTTTGAAATGTATTGTTTGGCATAAACTACAAAGTAATCCACTTGGTCAACACTAGTTAAATATTTGACTAGTTTAATGGAATGTTGTCAGCACAGGGCTTGTGCGCTAATTCTGTGTTCACTTCCTCCTCATGTGCTAGATCTTTTTAGACTTTCAGACTGATGTTAAAATGATTATTTGTTTGTTTTTAGAGGCACTTTTTAATGTGAGATTATGATAATCACTGCCTAACTAGTTTTGTTGTACATTATATCAGTGCACACACAACATATATATGGTCTGTATTTCCATGATGCAATGTGTGTTATAGATAAACTGCGCTGAGTAAAAGGGCAAAACCTCCATGTGCAAAGCAAACCTAAAAAGACTTCTATTTAACATGAGGTGTGAGGCAAATGCATTCTGTTATCTAGTCAAAGCCACATAACTAGTGACAAAGCCACATAACTGTTTATGCAACATCAAACAACTGCAGTATGAAATATAGGGGCTTAAAGGGTTAGTTTACCCAAAAATTACATTTCTGTCATTAATTATTAACCCTCATGTCGTTCCACAACCAAAGACCTTCGTTCATCTTCGGAACACAGTTTAAGATATTTCTGATGAAATCTGAGAAGTATATGACACGTCCATAGACAGCAAATATAATCAACACTTTCAAGGTCCAGAAAGGTACTAAAGACGTCGTTAAAACATTCGACGTGATTACAGTGGTTCAACCTTAATGTTATGAAGGGATGAGAATACTTTTTGCGTGCAAAAACAAAACAAAACTAACGACTTTATTCAACAGTCTCTTCTCTTCCGTCATTATCTTTACGCAGTTGACACAGTAAGCACAGTGAATGTTTCCGTGTTTATGTCCGAATGCCGGCTCAGTATTGGCCAAAGCTGCACACGTGAGCAGCACAACGCATGCGTGTGATCCTGACGCAGGAGCCAGCCAATAATGAGTCGGCGTTCGGACGTAGAACCTGGAAGCACTGGACATAAACAACGTGTGAGAATGACACAGAAGAGAAGATATTTTTTAATAAATTCGTTATTTTTGTTTTGCGCAAAAAAACTATTCTTGTTGCTTCATAAAATTAAGGTTGAACCACTGCAGTCACACCGACTGTTTTAACAATGTCTTTAGTACCTTTCTGGACCTTGAAAGTGGTGATTATATTGCTTTCTATGGACGAGTCATATACCTCTCGGATTTCATCAAAAATATCTGAATTTGTGTTCCGAAGATGAACGAAGGTCTTACGGGTGTGGAATGACATGAGGGTGAGTAATTAATGACAGAATTTTTATTTTTGGGTGAACTAACGTATGACAGTGAGCAAAAGGAATTTCTTTTTTTGCTGCGTGAGAACATGAGCACTTGTTCTCACTGACATTCACAGTCTCCTCTCAGAGAAACATTTCCTGTTCAACTCAGTGAATAATTAATGATCTCTTATAACATATGCAAGTGGCCTGCATAATTTGATGTTTTTTTCCTTGTAATTTTACAGGGCTAAGAAAGAAGCTGAGCTGGAGAAGCGTTTCTCTGGACTGTATCTTGAACCGGAGCAGGTTGTGTTGTCGGAACAGGAAGTCCAGCTGAAGGCCAGGCAGGCTGCAGCTCTGGAACAGAGAAGAGCAGCCGAGGAACTCAAGGTACTGCCACCACACATTCAGTCCAGTTAACCTCATCATCTCAGTCTTTTGTTTTAAACAAATTAAGAAGCAAGTGTTTGGGTTTGTGCTGACCCTGGAGGCTTGTTCTCTCTCAGAAGCTGGAGTTGGAGGAACGACGTAAGGCTGAGGAGGAGCTGAGAAGGTTGGAGCAGGAGAGGAAGCAGCAGATTTACATGAGCCTGAAGGAGGTGCAGAGCAGCAAACAGACGCATGATGAGCAGGACAAGGACTGGCAGCAGACATGTAAAGAAAAAACATATAATCTACACCACACACAAAAACATGACACAAGTCATATATCACCCCAAAAACCACAAGGAAAATATTATAAACCTAATAAAGATTTTTTTTTTTTTGAAAATCCATCAAAATTCATCGATTCATATTCTTTATAATCTGCCCAATATACTTATGAGATTGTTTGTGATTCTTATTATTATCACTGTACACATTCTCAGCACATTCTCAGCACTGTAATACAGTAAAATGTTTTACTTTAGTAACACTATTTGAACAAAGTTTTTTTTTTCTTTTATGTAAATCACCATAAAGGCAGTACAAACAATATTACTATGATGTATACAGTAAATACTCATATAAACATTGAAACATTTTTTGCTTTTTTCTGCAATATGATAAAAAAATATATAATTTTTAAAAAATCATCATGGAGAATATTGAGAATTACAAAAAGCAATAACTTGTTATTTGTGGGGAAGAACTGACTGCTTTTGTGAGATTCATGACAGTGACACACGACAGTTCTAGTCTGAATAGGGAAGTTTTGCTCTCTGCGGTTCTGTTTGTGTTGTTTTCTCAGTGATGCATATGCCATACAATAGGAAAAACTGGTGTGATTTTGCATATGTGGTTCCAGTGCAGAAGTCAAAAGCCGCAGACATGCGCAGACGATCCCTTGCCAAGCAGACGATCGAGGACCACCGCAGGCGCTCAGTGAAGGCTCTAGAAAGAGGACGTGTAGCGGCCATGACAAAGGCCTTCGGCAGCACAAACCCAACCCCTCCACCTAAACCCAAACCCAGAAACACCAGCAGTGCCATCAGCCGGTGAGTCCTGTCATATGGTTCATATCACAGCCAGTGTCATTGATTTGTGTGGCAATAATTTAACAATAATGAGGTAATGAAACAGAAGAACTGGTGGTTTGAAAGATCATAATCATCAGTCATAATGGCCATGTTTACATAATAAAGGTTAAGTTTACATACTCCCCTGCCACTGGAATATTTCTGTATTCCAGTAATCAGCATATTCCACATGAACTGTGAAGAACTGCTTGTTCTTTTTCTGCTATTCTCTTGTGGAAATATTGGAAATGTTTGCTCTTGACATTTATTTGAGTTTAACTGTAGTAATTGCACTGTAATTTAACCGTATTCATGCTCATTCATGTCCCTGACAGCAGCACACAGAGATCATGAGACACTTATGGTGTTGTCGCCCATCTCTATATCAATTATGTTCATTTTGTTTAATGTTTGCATGGAATCGTCCATGAAAAATTTTTTTGTATAAACAGCTACTTTCGTTTGGACATGCGAATCTAAAAGAACTGTACATATAATATGATGTTTACGTGACATAATTTTGATTAATTATGTTGTATTATTCAGATTTCTAAAAAAAAAAGAATTTATTTGCATGTGAACATTAAACCAGACAGGAGTGAGGATATATGAATAGGGGTGGGAATCAGAAGAGACCCAGAAATATATTATATCAATATCTGGGCTATAATGCGATGATATAGTTATTCTTTATGTCTAGTAAACACACACTACAATTCAAATGTTTTGGGGTCATAATATTTTTTAAAAACATTTGGAAGTCTCAATTTCAAATAATAAAAATCATTTTTATAATAGCTGTTTTATATGTGAATATATAGTAAAATGTAATTTATTCCTGTGATCAAAGCTGAATTTTCAGCATCATTACTCCAGTCTTCAGTGTCACATGATCCTTCAGAAATCATTCTAATATGATGATTTGCTGCTCAAGAAACATTTCTGATTATTATCAATGTTGAAAACAGTTGTGCTGCTTCATATTTTTGCAGAAACCGTGATGCATTTTTTCAGGATTATTTGATGAATAGAAAGTTTAAAAGGAACAGGAATTATTGGAAATAGAAATCTTTTGTATAAATGTCTTTACTGTCACTTTTGATCAATTTAATGCGTCCTTTCTTAATAAAGGTATTTGTTTCCTTACCTCTTAAAAAAACTTACCTCTTAAATCTGTGGTAAAACTGTGGTAAATTGGATTATTTTGCTTGTTCTGAGTTTGGATTTTAGTAGAAAAGAAATTATGGAGTGTAAATTGAATCAGTATTCAGGTTTGCTTTGCTTTGTCTACCTTGTCACAAAAATATGCATGTAACTCAATAACAATATTGTGACAAAATATTGCAATCATGTTTTTACCCTCCCTTACATTTAAATATAAATATAATATAACAATCTATTAATAATCAGTTATCTAAGTACATACTTTCATTTTGAGATACTGGAATGCCACCTGTCTCATGCTATTAATAGTGATATATTGTATGTCATGTCTTTTCATTCATTAGTCATATTCATCTCAGGAATGTTGTACTGCAGACTGTGCGGTAACATTATCTTGACAAGGATTTCCCCTCAACACATCACTGCCAACACAATTCTTAAGATTTAAGTTCCATTTAAGTTCCTCTGTTATACAGTAAGCTCAATGTCTTAACCTGGTTAAATATCTTTCACATAGTTTCAGTTGCTCAGGCTGTGATGCACTGTGGTTGATGATCCAGGATTTAGACAAAGATGTGATCAAATGTCTCTTCTGTTCTGAATGGCAGGAAGGGTGGTATGCGACGCTCACTGTCGACGTCTAGTCGAGACCATATTATTCGTTGGTTCCAGGAGGAGCAGTTGCCCCTCAGAGCAGGATTCCAGCGCGACCAGAGCCGAATCGCCCCCTGGTTTCACGGTGAGAAAGAACACAGCTATTCATTTCACTTCTACATCTAGACCATCCCCATTGTCCTCTCTCTTAAAATCACACTCTTCAAAGAAACCTAGCCTAACCAACAAGGTTCTTTTCTGGTAGAGTTTGGGTTCTTGCCACTGTTGTCTCTGGCTTGCTTAGCTGGGGTTTAAAAGACACTTAATATTCGGTAATCAATCTGACTGCAGTGACACTATTAGGTGAGAACAAAACCTGAACTGAATTGAGCTGGATAATGCCACTACTGTTTTCAGCAGAGCAGCTTTATAGCTTTGTTTCATATTGACGAATATTGAATACGGTTATTAAACTGAAATAAATCAACACTGAACTGACTGAAGTCTTTTATAGAGCTGTTTTATAGATGAATTGAACTCATTTAATTATTGATGAACTTTAGTCAAGTTATTGAACTGAACTGAATCAACACGGAACTGACTTCAGCTGAACAATGACACTAGTCTTTTTAGAGCTGCTTTACATCAGAATTTGAATTTGTCTCATATTTTATCAGTTTGCATCATTGATCATTATAATTAGGGGCCAAGCACCTGCATAGACACTGCTTCTATCCGATACACACCTTCAGTTTTCTTCTTCTTCTCTTTAAGTCATAGAGCCACTTGTGAGAAATGTATGAAGTTTGGCACACAGATAGAGAACAGTCTGAACATTAACCACAGCAAATTTGGAGTCTCTAACTTAATTCCTATAGCAACACCAACTGTCCAAAGTTGCGCTTGTATTTAGCTAATACATTTTGAACCATAAGAGCTTTTTCTTCTAATTTCTTGGCTCAAGATGATTCGATTGCACAGTATGACATTATTTTCCATCATGAAATTTTTTCTGCCATTTCGCATTTTCGTAAATGCCTACTTTTTCAAACTTGTTTTAGGTGGTTTGTCCGATGATTTTAACCAAAACTGGTTTAGATCCTCTTTAGACCTTGCTGGCTAAAAGTTATGAAAAAGCTTTTTAATAGACCAAACAATTCTCAAATAATGTGCAAATGAATTCAGCACTCTAAAATTAATGTGTGGCTGTATCTCCCCAATGCTTTAGCGTATTCAGACCATCCTTGGTGTATGTCATCACAAGACCTGAGGCTACTTGCTGCATTTCGGCAAAGAGCCGCATAATGGTCAGGAGATTTTTGTTAATTTTGTATTTTGTGTATATTTGTACTTCTGAACAGTTTTCCCAAAAATCATAAAACTGGTCTCTTTCGATTCAGTCAAAAATTATAATGAAATAAAAAAAATATATATTAATAACTTTTGATTAATTTTGCCTATTTTCATGAAAATGGTCTTAATAGATTCTGTAGTTGTGTCCCAAATGACACAGTTTACACTATGTACTTATGTACTCAACTGTGTAGTGTATGAATTTTATACGGTTATTTTATCATTTAACATCATAGTCTGATAGCTATAATTCAGTGCATCATCTGGGTATTTAAAGTGCGCTTTTTCTTTTGGATTTTTCAGTGTGAATGCTACTCACACGATTTATACTACAACATGGCATAGAATAGTGCATAAGTACACAAATTAGGACGCACCGCCTGAGTCATACCTAGAACAATGATACCAATTCCATGTTCATTCGCAATTGCTGTCCACCATTTTGAATTTCTTTGAAAACCTACCTTTTGAAACTCCTCCTAGACTGTTGGTCCGATATTCACCAAAATCAGCTCAAATCATTGTGAGACCTTGCTGGCAAAAAGTTATTAAAAGATTTTTAGTGAGACCAAACCTTTCTCGAATAACGCATCAACGAAATTGATGGCATAGTGCCAAGTAACAATGTAACATTGACACCAAACTTTGTATGGGTCATTGCTTCCTCACACTGACCACACAACACCAATTTGGCCACCTATTGTTTAAAAGTGATAAGCAATTAAACCATATTAATAGTGATTGTATTTGTGATTTTTCTGTCGTTTTGCCACAAATAATCTAAAAATGTCTTTAATTACTCATTGTTGCAGTTGGTCTGATGCTCCCAGCCATGCTTGTGTAACTCCTCAATCTTTGCAACAATCTTTATTGTATTAAGCACTATAGAAATAAAGGTGACTTGACTTAAAATAGTTCAGAGCACAGGGCATTTTGGATTGGCCAACATGTGTGGGCCGCTACCCTGACTCTGTGACTGACTAGGGCGGACACAGAGACAGATGTGATTTCTCCCAACACCTGTTTTACTAATATCTGTTAGATAGTTGTAAATGTTACTGTGGTGTGAACTGCTGCCATCTGCATTTATACAGAATGCTGCTGGGTTTCCTATAATATACATTATCTCATATTACCTGCAGGTATAATATCTCGTGAACAGGCAGAGGCGCTACTGAATGATGGTGATCCTGGGCTCTTCTTGGTGCGTGTTAGTGAGAGGATATTTGGATATGTGCTTTCCTATCGCTACAAAGAGGGAATCAAGCACCTGCTGATTGATGCTTCAGAGAACTGCTACATGCTGCTGGGAGACCAGATCAAATTCACATCACTTAGTGAACTAGTGGAATATCATCAGGTAATGTACTGCACACATCACTCGGGGTAAACTGGGCCAGAACTATCCAAAACCATTTCTCCAGGCTGTGAGGGACAGAAGTATAGTGCGTTCAATGGATTGTACTGTTTTTTTAACAACATGCCAGTTGTCCAAAAAACAACAACAACAAAAAAAAACTACATTGTGAGTTGTGAAAATTACAAGTGATGTAGAACCTTTATACGGTGCTTGCCATTTTAAACACTATAAGTCTGTCCCTCACAAGCTTGTGTAAAATCCAATATGGTGTCCTGATATTGGTGTCTATTGTGTGCTGCGGTGAAATCATAATATAAAATGCAACCTAATGTTCATATAAATCCATCGATATACAATTCTTCTTGGTTTAAAACAAAGTTTTATAATCAGCTCTTGACCAATAGAGCTGTATGCTGGAAAGGTTTTGGCTGATCATTTATTTTCTTCTCTTTCATATAAGCAGTGGTGTCCAAAAGTCTGAGACCACTAGTAATGCTTCTATATTCTTTTTTTTTTTTTTTTTTGAATTCAAGTTTTTATTGCTTTTGGAAGGTGAAAGGGTAACAAAAGTACAACATTGCAATAATAATAATAATAATACATGGTTCCAGATTTCTACAGGCACAGTTGGAACATTAAAGAGAGTACAATACAAGACATTTCACCAAGTGTCAATCTATTCATTCTGAGTCGTTACTGTAATATATGTCCAGAACTCTTCCCATGGAGACAACCCATCCTCTTTGACACCATTTACTCTATTGAGCATAGATTCGTAAGAAGCAATTTCTATCATTGCACTAGCCCAATTTTTCAGTTCTGGGGCATTCACTGTCTTCCAGTGTCTCAGAATAATCCTGCTAGCCACTGTAATACATACCATTATAACAGAAAGTACACACTTTTGGTAATTGAGACTTGTCACCCAGTAAACACAGTTGAGATGTTAGAGATAATGTGGAGCCATACCAGCAACTTATGACATCTATAACTTGTTTCCAGAATGGTTTAACTAAGCTACACTCCCAGATACAATGTAAAAAGGTACCTGTTTCCAACTGGCACTTCCAACACAAATTGTCCTTTATCAATTTTGTCAAGTCTTAATGCTTCTATATTCTTCTATTTTAACCACGCAACACCCCCACCCCACCTGATCATTGCAAATCGGCCCCAACATCAGGCTTAAAATCTTCAAGTATTTGGCCAGAATTATGTGTATGTTTCATGGCAAATGAGTTGTTACATTATATTGATTATAGTTATTTTAAAGAACAAATTATGGAGAACATTATAAATGTAATGCTCACTCTCATATTGAATTGATAAATTATGTTCTTTATGTATGTGGAATAAATTAGATGCTTCTAACCTCAATGTGATAGTTAACATGGTGATAATGACCAAACAGTTTGGCATCTCACGCCTATTAACAAGAAACATGTCACGTCCACATGCATGCCTGTCATAGGTGGAGAGTGAACCGACTTGCAGGGTTGTCATTAGGTTTAAATAGACTGGGGCCGTTGAGCGCATTCCATACGCGAGAAACAAAAGAAAGTCACAACACATTCCATACAGCATTCACAGCTAACACAAACCACTACAGAACTGCTTGCTATTCTTGTACTTCACACCTTCACATATCAGTACTCACGCCATTTTGAATATTGATGACGTGATTCAAGTGTTGGCTACAGGTCGGTTTGGAGTTTGAGAGGGTGGTCTCCCCCCTCCACCTCCAAAATCTCCATTTAAGCCATGTGTAACTCTACATTTTCTGGCACTAGATGGAGCCGCTGAGCTCATCTGGAGAAGAGGAGTACCTGCGACATGCATGTGGACAGAGAGAGGCCACAGCAGATTATACAGAGCTCTTCACCTGACCGTCAAACTCACCAACAGATGTGGAGAACGTCTGCACCTAACACTGTGATCAGCAATACATTAAAGTGAATAATAATTGCAAAATCACATGTGAAGACACAGTCATAATTCTGATTACAGTCAGGTTCACATTTTGTAAAGCACCCCATTTTTAAAGTATTGAATGTAACTGAAAAGTATAAATCCAACATTTGCCATCCAAAAACATGAGCCTTTGTGTAGAACAGACTTTTTCCATTTCAGAAACTGATATGATGTTGTTGGTTACTAAATGCACTCTTCATTTTATTCTATACTAACTAGCTGGTCAGTTTAAAACAAACTGTCACAGGTGTGACCGGGAATTATGTAAAGTGTGAAACCATAATTTTGATGGAACATGGACAAATAATTAAACAGTTTATTCTTTTTATTCACAACAGATGTTTAAAAGCATATTTTTGGAACTATGCAGTTTTGTTCCTCTGACATTTTATAATACAAATGTTTGGCTGTGATATGAAAACATTTACTCAGAGTTTGACAATTTTCCTGTAAAAAGTAGCACATTTAGTTTTGCACTTTTAAAGTGAGTGGAAAGCATTATGAAGGAAACCATTAAAAACCCTCTGTTAACAACACTTGTGTTGGATTTTTTTTAGGGTTGAACTATGTTTAGGTAATGTGTGCTGTTCATTTTATACACTGCAATACAACTTGTTCAAATATAGAAAGGTCACAATGTCACTTAAATTTAATTGTTTAAAAAACACACAAGAACATAAGACATAAGAAAGTGACAGATATGCTTAAAAGTGACTTAAGCATTGGAATCTCACAAAAGTGTGCAAATTTAAGCTTCCCTTATTGTTGTGCACATATTTCATAAAGTGAGATGAACACAGAATGCATCAATACGCTCAGATTCAGCTGGAGAATGACAAACACGCAATATCAGCAATAAACAGTCATCAGGAAATGTTTGTCTGTAGTCTAGAGACTTTTGATTCCCTTTTTGTATCCACTAATTACACAAGTTACATTTCAGTACACTGATACAAGAGCATTCACAACACTGCACAGTGAGGACTGGGTCTGGAAGAGCTTCGAGTTGCATTTCTGTTGCACGTCGACTTCATCTGAGTCTAATTTGAGAACTTGTGAAAAATTCGAAGCACATTCCAGCAGTGATGTTAGGCAGAATTCACTGGCGTTCAGTACAGTTCCAGTAATAATCATCTGCTCATCACATGTAACAAAAGTGTCTTCACTCCACATTTAACTAAGCTTTTTAAATTCAGTCTTGATGAAATCATGACGATTATTAGGAAGAAAAATACAATAAAAAGTTTTTTAAATGATTGAATCCCTACTGAAATAGCTTGTTTTGAGCTAGTAAGAGCAGTTAAAAGCAAAAAATTCTATAACTTTAATTAAATCCTCTTAAAAATGTCAAAACTTAGACATTTGGTGCCTGAGTGAGTTTCTTGTTTAGTAGGTTAGTACTACCAGGACTTCATTCCTATGAAAATCACCCCAAGAAACCAGAGGGTGTGCGGATTGATTTAAGGCCCAGCGTGTCACATGAAGAACTGTCCGAACAGATTGGCCACTCCGAGCAGGATGAGGAAGCCATGGAAGAGCGCGGAGGGCCAGCGTAACTCACCTCTGCGTCTGAGTGACACCATGTGGATCAGAGAGGGAAGCACAAACACCAGAGCCAGGCCACAGATTGCCCCCGAATACCTGAGAGCAAACCAATAGTTACACAGCACTACCCAGTTTAAAGTCAAAGCTCCTGATAACAATAACCCGGAAATATTACACAGCTCTTACCTGATGATGGAGCCAATGTTGGGGTAAAACCTGGCCGTCAGAACTCCAGCTCCGACAACAAGGACGTTCAGGAAAAAGACATGAAAGAAACTAGGAATGGAAAAACAAGGGATTTAATAGATCAATCATGTAGACAGGCAAAATTTTAAGATCATTCAGGTAAATATACAGTTTGTCTGTAATAATCAGGCAAGTCAGTGATCTGCTCAAACTATATGATTTCCAAGCACTGTTTTCCAACTTTCAGTTGAGTATAATCATTTTCATAGGGTTTTGTAATTGTTATGAGTGAGGCTGTGGCTTAAAGGGATAGTTCACCCAAAAATGAAAATTCTGTCATCATTTACTCACCCTCAAGTTGTTCCAAACCTGTATAAATTTTCTTTGTTTTGTTGAACACAAAGGAAGATATTTTGAAGAATGTGGGAAACTGAACAGTTTTGGGGCACCATTGACTTCCATAGTATTTTTTTTTCCTACTATGGAAGTCAATGGTGCCCCAAAGCGGCCTGGTTACAAACATTCTTCAAAATATCTTCCTTTGTGCTCAGCAGAACAAAGAAATTTATACAGATTTGGAACTTGAGGGTGAGTAAATGATGACAGAATTTTCATTTTTGGGTGAACTATCCCTTTAACACCTTAAATTCAGATGTGCAGAATTGAAGGAATAGAAGCACAACATTCACAACACAAGCTGAAGCATCATGATCAGGCCATGAAATACACAACGACTGATCTGTCAGGTTTTAAGCACACTAAAATTGTGTGAATGCGCTTTCACAATTTTAACAAAATGCAAGAGCTTTGATGAGTTATAGATGAATGTTTGAGATCAGTGTCAAGACTGCATCAAACTCAAATGCAACACTCACAAACCATCTTTCAGCAACACACTTGAGCATTTTTTGGTCTCAACTTAGACAAATGTCACATGATGTCATGAATAATTATGAGACAGCACCTTCTTAAAGAATTAGGCCACTCAGTCTCAAATTAATAACTTAATTTTCTTCTAAAAATAACAGATTCTAACATTGTTCGATAAAGTGCAACACATCTCAAAATTGTGTTCTGGTGTTTCATGACCCTTTAAAGGACAATGGCTGTGCTGATCGTTTTAAATGTTACTTTATACAAAGACTTTAGATATACAAAGATGGTACACAATGAATGGGAGAAATTTCAACAAGCAATATGGCAGAATAAGTCCCGTCCTGATTGATAAAGGCTGCATCCGAAATCGCATACTTCTCTATTATATAGTAGGCTAAAAACAGTAAGTGACAAAAGTAGTATGTCCAAATTCACAGTATTTATAAAGTATAAGTAGGCAAAAAGTACCCGGATGACCTACTTTTTCTAGTGAGATTCTGAAGTGTGCATACAATGGACACTTTACTATGCCATGAGGCCACGGAAGAGGATTTATGAATGGCAGTGAAGCGACGCAACTGACGCTGGTAGGTCACATGATAATGAAAACATGGCGAATGTAGTGCGTCCGGATTACATTCATACTACACACATTTATACTACACTGCTGAAAAAATGGAACACTTTGAAAACCCATCAGATCTCAATGGGGAAAAATATCATGCTGGAAATCTATACTAATATGGACTGGGTAATGTGTCAGGAATGAAAGGATGCCACATTGCTTGATGGAAATGAAAATTATCAACCAACAGAGGACTGAATTCAAAGACACCCCAAAAATCAAAGTGAAAAAATGATGCAGTAGGCTAGTCCATTTTGCTGAAATTTCATTGTAGCAACTCAAAATGGTAAGTAGTTTGTATGAGGTGTTCTATTGGATTTAGGTCAGACGAGCGTGGGGGCCATTCAATGGTATCAATTCCTTCATCCTCCAGGAACTGCCTGCATACTCTCACCACATGAGGCCGGGCATTGTCGTGCATCAGGAGTAACCCAGGACCCTTTCACGTCTGTCACGTGCTCAGGGTGAACCTGCTCTCATCTGTGAAAAGCACAGGGCGCCAGTGGCGGACCTGCCAATTCTGGTGTTCAATGGCAAATGCCAATCGAGCTCCAAGGTGCCGGGCAGTGAGCACAGGGCCCACTAGAGGATATCGGGCCCTCAGGACACCCTCATGAAGTCTGTTTCTGATTGTTTGGTCAGAGACATTCACACCAGTGGCCTGCTGGAGGTCATTTTGTAGGGCTCTGGAAGTGCTCATCCTGTTCCTCCTTGCACAAAGGAGCAGATACTGGTCCTGCTGATGGGTTAAGGACCTTCTACGGCCCTGTCCAGCTCTCTTAGAGTAACTGCCTGTCTCCTGGAATCTCCTCCATGCTCTTGAGACTGTGCTGGGAGACACAGCAAACCTTCTGGCAATGGCACGTATTGATGTGCTATCCTGGAGGAGTTGGACTGCCTGTGCAACCTCTGTAGGGTCCAGGTATCGCCTGGATGCCAGTGGCCTCCACCTGTAAAACCATTCCTGTTTTGGGGGTTGTCTCATTGTTGCCCATCTAGTGCACCTGTTGTTAACTTCATTAACACCAAAGCAGCTGAAACTGATTGACAACCCCCTCTGCTACTTAACTGACTAGATCAGTATCCCAGGAGTTTAACTGACTTGATGCTATTCTCTGATTAAAAAGTGTTCCTTTAATTTTTTTTGAGTAGTGTATATAGAATGCACTTTAGCGGTTATGAATTAATTACTTATTTTGAATAAGTACATACTTAAGAGAGTATGCGATTTCGGACACAACCATCATCATTGCGTCACTCAGCTGCTCTATTTGACCATAAGAAACAACATTTATGGGACAGTAATGTCAGATTTTGTTGATGATATTAAATGTTATTTAATTGTGAGTTCAGCAAGCAGTGTTTCTTGTTTACTCTTCAAGAAAGTGGAAAAGTGGGCCTTTTGACAATATATCTCGTCTCTTGATGTTTATGTATTAGCTCTGACAAGGGTGTATCCATATGTTTCAGAGGATGTGTCATGCAGCTATAGATATGGCAGAAGCAAAACTTTTAATACATTTTTAAATTTCATTTTGCAAAAAAAAAAAAAAAATTCCACTGATTTTCTGTTTTGAAGCAACTGAAACTTGCTGATGACATCTGCTGGTTAAAGCTGTGTAAATGCAGTGAGAACACCGCTAAAATACAGTAGTCAACATTTGAAGTGGATCAAAAAAGTTGTTCTAAAAAGAAGGTTTTAGGACAACACTGAGGTTTTGATCCACTTCAAATGTTGACTACTGTATGTTCAATGGCGTGTTTTGCAAAACAACTGCAAGTCTTTTTTTTAAAAGTGTTATCTACAAAGTGTACTCCATAATCAGCAAATACCATTAAATATGTTATTTTGTAAGTTCAACAAACAAGTTTGAAACAAGACTTTTATTGACAGAATGCTAAGAACCGCATACAAAATGGAGACACTCCACACTAAAAAATGTCATTAACAACTAGTTGTTCAGTTCAGGTCCGTATACACTGCATATAATTTCTGTAAATGTGGTTGTCATTACCTGTATTTTTCGGGAGTTAATTCGGTTGTAGAATGCGGTTGTCACTCCCGTATTTTACTAAACTGTGTGTGTACATAACGTGATTAAGCACTAAAAGGTGAACTGACAACCGAATTTAGCTGCAGTGTGTACATGGCCACAGTTATTACAATATACACAGTTATTACTGACCTTGGGTAATGGTCCCCAAAGATCTGGCCCATGAGCTGCACACGCACCAGGTACCCAAGCAGAGGATACACAGTGGTCATCTGGAACAGAAGGAAGGTCCTTGCTATAAACACTAGGATATCACTACTGGGAAAGTTATCCAGGAAGTTCTGTAATAGAGGAGAAGACAACATCAATATTAATGGCTGCACTTGAAACTGCTAATTTTAACAACTAAACATTCATATTACATTTACAGTCTTACTGGTTCAATGCACTCTTTAAACAGCGGTGGTGTTGGGAAAGCAGCAAAGATCAGCACTCCCACATAGAGGTATGTCAATCCCACCAGCAAGTAAGCCAAGGACAGATCCCGCACCTGAGAGCACAGTACAATAGGTCACACCTCATCACAAAATCACAAAACAATGTCACAAAAATAACAGTAATTATAGTGATAGTAAAATTATTATTATTATTATACTGCAATAAACTCTATATACACTTTATAATGATAATGCTAAAATCAATGATAAATAATTAATTTAATAGAAAAAAACTCACAATATCCAAAAGTATTTGGACACCCCAATTTCAATCAACAGGTATGGAGTTTCCAGTAAATCCAATTCATATTCTATTTAATTAAAATTAGTCAAATCCTAATACAACATTCTGGAACACAAGTTCCCAAACGTTTTTGTCAAACAAACTCCTTAGATGTATGATATTTACTTGAAGTACTCCCTGAGATTTGAAGTTAATATTTCAATAATTTAACCACATACTGTATGTTCACAGTTCTCTGATGTCACCTGACTGTCAGTTAATGGTCACATGACAAACAGGACACAAACATTTTTTTTCCTGAGACATCCAACAACAAAACAAAAAACCAACAACAAAAAAAGTGACCTGTCACTCACATAAAATCCCCGATAGCAAACCACAACCATTCAACCAACCAACCAAGCCCCGCCCAACATTTGTTCTTGTTCCAGAACCCGTTTCACTCATATATATTTCACAATAGGGAAGAAGAGACCAGCGCAACTTGATGAACACAGTGTCGCTCTTCACACTGAAACGTGAAGCAACAGACTATGTACAGTACTTCTTCAGTTAAATCGCAGACTTTGGTTTGATAACCATGATTTGATGAGATATAAATCGCCATTTCAATTAATTGTTCAGGTAAATAGAAAAGAAAAAAAAACAACGTCCGCACACTGAAGTTACATTGCATATTGAAGTTACATTATATATTGCACAGAGCTGTAACTTCAGTGTGTGGACATTATTTTTTCTTTTCTGTTCATCGTTATGTTTTTTTGTCCTGTAACTTGGGTTTAGGATATGGCCACATTCTTGTAATTGTTGACTCTTTAATTAATTGTTCAGGCCCAGCTGATTATTTTAATGTTACATTAAATTTAATTAATTATTAGGTTTTCCTCAGCTCTTGAACCCCCTGCAGTTCCCTCATGAATCCCGGTTTGGGAAACCCTGTTCTAGAGCATCGTTTACTTTAAAACTTTACAGATTGGGAGTTAAGATTGGGATTGGGAGTAAAATCATTTACATGATTTTACTTAAAGAGTTAGGCACATTTAGTGACTCTATAATAACAGTCCTAAAAACAGGATACATTTCCTTTATGCAATATATATAACATTTTGTGGTGAAATGTTATCTGGGTATTCTTGAAAGGTTTTGTGAGTCTCACTCCAATATTTTAAAATATAAATAAGTAAATAAAAATAAATCTTCATGTTGCCATAATAAACATTTTCTGTTTTTGCTCAGTGACTGGATGTTGTGAAATGAAGCGTTATGGCCAAACTACACAAATGTCCAAGAATCATTACATAAACAGAAAAATGGTCATAGTTTGGCTGACAGTGAGGTTCTTTCTGTTCTTCCTGACAGCTCAATCTCAACCACAATGACTCATCTCCATTTTTCCCTTTTTAGAAAGTACAACGCTCAACACTAGCTGTTTCAGTCACTTTTTTGCACACAATGCACAAGTATAATGTATGGAATATGGAACTGATGCTACAAGGACAGAGCTGATGTGCAGAGTTAATAATCATGCAGTGATGTAGACAGGCGGAGAACACTCACATTGTTTTCTTGATGTTTGTTGTTCTTCATAAGTGTGATGACGCAGTTGTGAATGAAAAATGCTAATGTGAGAACCCCGCTCAGCTGAACAAACAGTGATCTGAACTCTAAATCAAGGTAGAGACAACAAGGACAACCACATATTACACATAAGTCAATACGTGCTTATTCACACTACCATGGTTCTCCTTCACATGACTCAAGTCAGGGCTTTGCTTGCCTCAGTACATCATAGAAAGAACTGAAAACTGAAAAACTAAATATGGTTTCGCAAAACATTTTGATCTCTGGATTAGCCATTAAATCTTCATTTAATGTTGTGCAAATTGTCCGGCAATCATTAGCCCCTTTTACAAATACAGTCTTTACTGGTAAATTACCAAAAAATGACTGTTAAGAGATCATGTGTGAACAGGACCTTTTCAAAAATACAGATAAATTGGTTCTGACAATTTTCTGGTATGAGAAGTTACCAGTAAGTAAATTAAGTTACCATTAAGTAAATAAGAAGTTACCATTACCAGTAAATTACTGGTTTGATGCTGTGTGTGAACAAAGAATGAGGTCAGAACATGCTGACATAAGAAGTCTGCTTTGGGCCAATCATAAAGCTCTGTCAGAGCCTTTTATGGTAAGCTCCACTGCTTTTCATTGTTTTTCCCTGTAAACATACAATCAGAGTTTAATGGTACATGTATTTTGGTCCTAATGTGTGAATGGTCTCTTAACGGTAAAAAGACGGAACACCGTTGCTTGTGTTTGAACGTCACGTGCATTTAACGGAAAAGTCGTTCGGGTAATTTACCAGGATTGTTGTGTGTAAGGGGCTATTGGCTGTGTTTCAAAAGTTGAGCAGCAAATGGGGTCAAAGTTGAATTAGCTTTCTGAAACTTTTATTGCTGCATTAAAACGCTTCAACTGCACAACACTGAGCTTGTGGTTTGATGCTTAGCTCTGTAGAGTTCACTGCAATGGGTAACGGAGTCATGTGAAAGGAAATGAATAAAGAACCATAGATATCTCTTTAAAATGTGTTCACAGCTGATTTCATGACTACATGCTCAAGAAGTTGCAAGATTGGAAGGGGGGGGGGGGGGGGGACTTCTTTACCTGGAACAAAAAACGTTGATGAATCGAACCAGTGGAACTCCAGGTGAAAGCCCAGTCGAATGGTTTTATATGTAACCAAAAAGATGAGATAGAGCACCGATATAGTGCCTGTGGAAATCAATGAAAGCCTCTTAAACAGCAGGTTCACAGCAGATGACACAGCTGAACTGATCAAAACCCAAGCCGCTGTTCATATCAGTCATAAAACACAACTGGCAAGATTATTTCATATCAATAGGCAGACCAGAAAGTCAAACCATCCTGTTTCACATGATAATGACCTGTTATATGTATGTTCTGAGAGTCTTTTCTGTCTTCTAACCCTATCTAGTACCCCTGACATCCGCTCTATACTGACACATGACAGACTACCATAGCAAACCTTATTACACCCTCAAGTCCTATTGGATACATCTGACATTTAGATATCTTGCTTAAAAGAAAGAAAAAAAAATGTTCAAAAAACAGAAATATTACTCCGCTAGCTAGGAAAATAAAGGTCATACCTAGGAAAGTGAACCTGGCGAAGAAAGAAGCTGAGCGGAAATTGAGTAGTGGCAGCAGCAGAACAATGAGGTAAAACGGGATGGTGTTGGTTTTACTCCACCAGTGATCAAACACATGACCAGTGCTGTTATCACTCGCATAGTACAGGTGAATGCTGCTGTTCCTGTCTGGATCCACATCTGGATACGGACATATCACTAGTGCAAGAGACCAGAAGAAACACACCTTCTCATTTTGAATAAACGAATGAATGAATGAATGAATGACACTTCGAATGGTTGAGCACATGAAATGTAGCTTCAAATGCCAAACGAGCATGTCTAAACATCTCTTTCCATTTCAATATTGAACCAATATTAAAAATATTTCACAATATTTCAGGCAAATCAGCTCTGAAGTTTTTTTTTGTTTGTTTGTTTTAATTTAACAGAATTTTTATATTTGCATTTCAGCAGATTCTTTCATTTTGTGATCTTCATGATCAGATTTCTTAGAGTGTCACAGAAAATGGTTTGGAATATCAAAAATACAGTGAATAATTTTGTGAGGCATCTGAAAAATCATACAGTGAAAAGAATGGTCAAAATCTATAAGAGGATTGGCAAAAACCTTCTCTATGCAATTTGGCTGACTTGGATAAGATGGGCTCATGATTCATGCATGAGACGCGTATAAAACTTCAAAAAAATCTCGAAACAACTCCAGTATCTTCAGGGCATCGTCCCAAGGACATTTACCAAGTTTTGTTCAAATAAAATACAGCTTTTTGCGAGAAAAAAAAAAAAAAAAAATCAAACCATTGAACCCTGGGTATTATTAGACTCTGTATGGCTCAAGGAATCCAAAGAGACCAGGCTCATGACTTCTGACCAATTATTACTACTACTAACAATAATAATCAAAATAAATCACTATGAATACTCACCTCTGTCTGTTCCATTTGTACCAAAAGTATCTGATGTGCTGACATTGTGAACATAGTCTGTGAATGCAAAATATACAAGCAGTTATACAGATCTTCCTAGAAAACATCAACATCTTATCAGCTAATGTACAGCAGAAAAAGATAAGGAATGGTGGGGAAAACAATCACTTACTGTAAATGAATTTCCCTGTATTGAACAGGAAATTGGACATGAGAACCCAATAGACCACCATCGCACCAATCAGTGACACCAGTGAGAAGACGAGACTCGACCATTTTCCAAATGCCCCAAAGTAATATTTACACACATCAGGAAACTCCCAGTCTGAGGTATCCACATAAGCTGCAAAGACAGAACTCTATATTACACAGAATTCGTGTTAACCCTGCAAACCTGACATATGAAATAAGTCAGGAAAATCTAATTTTTTGAAATGGAATGGTTTTTAAAGAACCTCTAGGCAAATAAATTCTCCATAGTGAGAATATGGAGCTCATACTCGAAGAAGAAACAGCTCAAAATTATTCAGAGGCCAAAACAGAGAAAAAAATTTACTATTTGGATCAGATGCTGATATTTATATAACCAAAAAGATGAAGATGAAAGATATTAATCATCGAGATATTTAGAATAGCAGACTACCGACATAAAATGCATATAAATATCAGTTGTCACTCTTTATATGCCAATAATGTCTTTGTAACATGATATTTAAATGCTTTATGCTTTATTTATATGGTTTATGATCAAAGCTCTGTAGTTTTAAAACAAAGCAATGCAATAAAATGATGACTGAGAGATAACGTTCCTCAAAAGCCTGATGTAAAATGAAAAATGATGTATGGATAATCAAGTAAACCTTCAAGTGAACCAAGTTTCTTCAGTCCCGTATGTCCAGGGTTGATCCACGGTCCTAATTGCTTTTCAAAACAGGCCCAGTCATGGCCAGGCCCAGTCGAGTTCCGAGTAAAAATCGAGTTTTGGAAAGTTTTGATCATGTTGATAATTTATTGGCCCTATATATGATATAGTAGGCTTTATGGGGTTAAACAACTGCTAAATTGGTCCAATAATGGAAATACTATAGACTGCAGGGTTATGTAAGTTAACATCCTGTTCATTTTCTCCATAGAGAAAATATTTCGCAATAATGTAGGAACATATCAAGACCTAGATCTAGCAGAAACTCCAGATCTAGGCTGATAAATGATGGTTTGATAAACAAACAAACAAACTCCATGTAAAGCATTACAATACTTGTCCTTAAGCAGGGCCAGTTAAAATGAGCACAGGAACTCTATTAAACTATTAATCAGGATTTGACCCTGGGTCCCCTTTTAATATCAAATAAACATTATAGCCCTGGATTATCCCATCTCTCTGTCACATGAAAAAGTACCAGAACTGTCACTGGGGTCCCCTAAAAAATTAGGGTCATAATGCCTCTGATTGCTCATTAATCTGAGAATGATAAAAAGATATTATTAACCTCATGATTTATTAACCTATATCTTTCATAACAGGAACCTTGTGTATTGTGGCTATAAAAATGTGAAAGAATGGCTGTTAATTTGAGAGAAGTCATGTGGTTGGCTTACGTATGGACTTTGTGGACTTTAATACTCTGTAGCAGCAGTAGAGTGTCAGCAGGCCCATAAGAACAATGATGATGATGCCCAGAGTGAAACCAGCCTAGAAAGAGAGCAAAGAAAAATGTATCTTCATAATAACCTGCAGTGAGTAAAGGAAAAACACAAGAAAAATGTAAACTTACTTGTTTTATTCCCCATGGTATACTTAATATAGATGTTCCCATCATAGTGTTCCATATGGCAAAGCTGCACTCACACACACACAAACACACACACACACACACACAAAATCAGTTTTAATAACTGCTTGTACATCTGTGGAAATGTAACCATGTAAATCTACTCTGCTTGTCTTAACGTTCCATTAACAGGTTCCCTCAGGTGCTTAAACTGAACAATTGCAGAAACAACTGTGCTGTTTAAAGGCCATGAATATTTAACAAGGCAAGTATTGCCTAGTTTACTGATTGGCTGTCTGTTGGTAATCAACGCAACATAACATTCTGATCCGTATAGCTTTGGCACTGCAGTTCTCAGGGGCAGGGCTTCATAAACTCTATATGCAAAGCACTGCATTAAAAGCCTTTTTGAGGTTGGTCTTACATTGTGACAATGCTGGGGTTTTTGGCAGTGCTGTCACCTCCCTGCACTTTGAACGCTATTCCCAGAGGACTGTAGATATAGATGTCCTCAGGAGAAGGAATCACATGATCTGGAGGTGCCTGAGGTAGATAAGGTGCATAAACAAATGCATTACATCACAGTACGGGCCTAGATCACAAACTTCAGAAGCAACTTCCCAAACAAATGATGCACTGTCCTAAAATACTGGTGGAAAGCGAAATTCGTGGTGGAAGACCGTGTTAATCTGATTTTAGAATTGCATCCTTCACAAACCAAACCAGGCAAAACAAAAAAAGAAATCAAAGCCACTGGATAATTTAATTATACAGAGATTTAAAACAGCTAATAAATATCTGTGAAATAAGGCAGCGTAAAGATATTGTAGCCCTTGACTTCACCCACTTACAGCCCTCAACAGGATGATGTCACAATCACAAAACTTTAGCTTGAGACTATACAAAATATTAACAACTTAATCGCCTGTTTTGTTTCTCACAGTGCAAGCTTAAGGGGAAAAATTTTAAATTCTTCCATCATTTGCTCACTCTCAGGTCAAATTATCCCTTTAAGCCTTTGTAAACCTATAATTGAAAGGGTTAGAATCAATGTTATGAAGGAATGAATGTCATTCTGAATATTATTTACAACTGTGTTGAATACTTTATCCTAAATTCTCCATTTTCATTTATATTTTTTTGCAGGCAAAATTGGAAAAAAATTGGAATCCATGCGATTGTGAATTTCATGTAGGGCTGAAAAATTTACCAATGCAGGTTTTGTAATGGGTTCAAATTGGTAATGCGGATTAGCTGTGTTGACCAACAGGAAACTGCTTGGTTTGAAAGTGACTTCTGTGTGAGCTGGGCTTCATACATCGCTACACTACTTACAATAGACAATGAACCTTTTTGCCCACAAAAAGGTTTTGCAGAAAGTTCCCTAATGTGACCACAGCTTAACATCTGCACAGAATTAGTGTTGGGAGCATATGATAACATGTAATAGACAAAAATATTTTTTACATTGTGCAAATGAACCCATAAGAATTTAGAACACAATTATATGGCATTTGTATATTCACTTAAAATTCTCTTTCTTGGTTAGTAAGAGATTCAAATTTGAGATGCACAATGACTGTAGTTATTGCAAATAGCCACAACAGGCCTAATAAACCTTTTTTTGCTATTTCCACATTTGTTTGTCCTTACACAGAACAGCACATTTGAAACATGCATTGGTATTTGTAGTGAAATGGGAAGTAGATAGTGACACACCAGCAGTCTGTCTGAAGAGGCTGTCAGACGGCCGTAGTAATGAACTCTACTGCTCAGCACCGCAGCTTCAGCGGACACCCTCTCCTGTGCATCATCCTCCACAATATTCCTGGGCTCCACATGGAACGGTCTGAAGGACAAAGCAAACAGGACCCTGAGGTGGGGTTCATAGGCATCTCACATTAAGAATGCTAATCTAGGATGCGGCTCTTCACACCAAGTCTGGTGGCTTCAGGTCAGCACAAGGCTGGGAAGAACTGTTACTGTATACATCAGTGCAGAGATGCCCAATCCAGGAAGGTAGATCTCTGAGAACAGGACTGAGCAGCCCTGCATTAGTGTGTTTTGTGATATTGTGCAAATGAAGGTAATGGGTTTATGTTTTGAAGCACACCGCACATAGTGCTACATCTTAGACAGCATTTGTGAAATACCAGACTGAGCTAATTCAATCTTGCCAGTATTGCTAATTAGTCCTGGAAGAAAACCATCGTAGGGTGATAGACTACGCATTATGTCTAAACTGAATGGCATATGAATTAGGTTAAAAAAAGTTTAACTCTTGATGTTAACCCATAAAGAGAGAGAGAGAAAGAGATTCTTGATTGTGTCTGTAAGTTCGCCCAAAGTGTCTGGTAATTTAAGACTTTAAAATAAAGCTAGCAGCAAAATTGTTTAGTTTAACTGTAAGGGTCAGAGAGTGGGATGAAAAAACAACATCATGACTGTTTTTGGTGGAAACACACACAGTACCTTCTTTGCTTGGGGTCCAGTGAATCCGTGTAATACTCCCCAGCTCGCACTGATCCTAGTAACGGTTTACTGTCCTCATCCATGATGCTGTGCTTTGTTTAAACCGTCATCACCTGAACAGTTGGACAAACAGACAAGAACACTAAACCCGGAACTGAGACGGCAGAATATGAAAGATGGTTCACTCCTCAAAAGCACCACACTAACAGCCAAACATTTGAAGACTTTTGACAGAGAGGTCGAAACTTGCATATCAATTTCCAGTGTAAAAAGGCAGACATGTATATTTGGAATGACACTTCAAAACCTGAACATACAAATAAATGTATAGGACATGATGAGACATATCACACACAGACTCCAAAGCGTCATTCCACAGAAGGGAACACAAAACAGCAGCACAGAGATTCCAGTCCTATGACTCACATCCGGCAGGACTCTGGCACTCACAGCCACTGCCAATAACTTTTACATCTATTCATTATGTACAGTAGTGTCAAAAAGTGAGGTCCGGAGGAGATATTTGTTTTTTATGACTTTAAATTTGATTAAACGATCAAAATGGTATCTTAATCAAATTATTTATTACCACAACAGTGAAGATAATCTAAATATTCAGCACGCAAAAGCAAAGTTATTCAGAAACAGCAAATCTAATCAACACTAAATCCTGTTAATACGCAGTGTAAGTAGATTACGTTTCCTGTTGTTTGGGGTCTTGACAAACAAAACGTGTTCTGTGAATAGAGCATTAATACTCATAATTTTTTGACTTCTGTATATAAAAGCCATTCACGGTTTAAAATGACCAGATATGTTGAAGCTCATAATATCATCTCTCTGCTGTTTGAAGACACTTCTGAAAGTCATATGACATCAGGTGTCATTAAATGAGCACTGCAGTTGCTATGGAAAAAACCTTCATATATCCAGTGTGTCAATAATGAAATATGCCTATTCTAAGTTTAGGAAACAAACACCTGCAGTTCCTCTACAATACACACGTGATATGTTAAATCATAGTAAGAATATAAATGTGTGAGCGCATCATTTTAAGCCCTGCCAACGCATATGCATTTAGCCTATAACGAGAGAACCAGAACACATACTTCATGCGACCATTACTGTAAACACTAAATCAATTTAAATGTGCCTATGAAATGTCCTTACAGCAGCTCAATCTGTCATAAACAAAACTGTTAGGTATGTGGTTATCTGCTCAGATGTGCATACGCGTGTTGCTTTACTATTATATAAGCTAATCTAAACAAGAAGTTTTAATTATAAACTTACCGAAATCAGACATAAACCGATAACCTGCTGAGACGATTGTTTTGAAAAGGAAACTCAGTATTTAAACGGCACATGCCTTTCAAATGTCACATGGGATTAGTAGTGCAGATTTCACGGCTACACAACGCATTTGGAACGTGAGATAGAGTTCAAACAACTACACTACCCACAATTCCATAGCGGGCGGCAGTCTATACGCAATGGAAGCTGTTCTGGGAACAGATCTAAATGCGTTGTTTAGTTAAACACAAAACTAACATTTTATATTGAATTCTGAAAACTTTATTCAGCAGAGTGTTCCCTTAATTTATTTTTATACAGTTTTTCTATTTGTTAAAATGAAAATGTTTACATTAATTATTATAATCTTACTGTTATTCATTGTTGTTGCTGTTGATATTAGAAATTACTCATGAGAGATCATTTTGTATAGGCTAATAGAAGCCCTTGGGGAGTGGTTCTCAACCAGGGGCCTCAGAAATCTTCTAATGAGGTCAAGATGAATAAAATCAAGATATTTCTGATTTTAAATAACCCAACAACGTCATATAATTCCATGGGCATCTTATAAATATGGGTTTTTTTTTTAGTAATGCCAAACTCTAAAACATTTTATTGGTATAAATGGAGTTGTTTTTTTGTTTTTGTTTTTTATTCCTTAATGGTAAATCTCAAACTGGAAAAACTCAAATCTTACTGTGGACACTGCTGCCCTGAAGGGCCATAGTGTTTGTTTCTCTAATGGAGACCAAAAAGCACTGTAAGCTCAAACCAGTAGCCTAAAACTCATTGTATAGTTAAATAGTTATGGATAAATAGTTATGCTTTGTGCCAGTCTTTTGAGTGTTTTTTCCACTACTTCCATGCTATAAAAATTTATATATCGTGCAGTCCTATGCAAGATTTTCCTACACCATTTTTTATAGCATGGTAGTAGTGGAAAAAAAAAAAAACACTCAAAAGACTTGCACAAAGCATAACTATTTATACAAAATCTTGCATAGGACTGCACGATATATCATTTTTGCACTGATATCGCGATGTGCGCATCCGCGAGTCACATTTCTGCAGGATGAGACAGAGCGCATTCAGGTCACGCCCACACCGGGGGGGGAAGGGGAAGGGGGGCAATCCAACAGTCTCCATTGACTTTGTATTGCGTGAGGCTGCCTCCTTGTCATTTGACTTATAACAAAACAGAACAATTTCTAAAAGCTGCTATGTGACAAGGTGTACAGCAAACAAGCTTAAAAAAAAAAAAACCGAACAAAGTTTTTATAAGCTACCGAACCGTAAAAGCCAGCCTTTAAGGAGACAAGTGAATACAGGCAATAAGACGTAAAGCATTAGCAGGAAGAATGGGTAAATTTTGGGATCCTGACACTTAGTATGCCTCAGTAAGCCTACATGTGCAGTAAACATTTAGTCACTGTTAAGTCAAATATCCAAATGTCAGTTTTATATAGTTTCCTGTCGCTGATTACGTTACCCTCCAGTGGGCGTAGTTCTTATAGTGATATGACATGCCGCGCTCGGTCTCAATCGCCTGTATCCACTTTTTAGTCCTTAAACGCTCGTTTTTGGGGTCGACAGCATATAAAAACTTATGGGTTTTAGCTTGTTTTCTGTACACCTTGTCACATAGCTTTTAGACATTGTTCTGTTTTTTGTTATAAGTCAGAAATGACAAGGAGGCAGCTTCACACAATACAAAGTCAATGGAGACGGTTGGATTGTGACTTCAAGGTCTAGAAATTGACACAACTCAAATCTTAAATCTAAAAACAATCTTAAAAACAAATGAAACTCAGAAATGTTGAAGCACTGCTCTCTGGTAGAGCCTGATCACTGAATTATAGCAACAGATTCAGATTTGAAAACCAAGATGTCTGGTAAACACTTTATTTACCTTTTTCTGGCAAGGTACATTGGCAAAACAAGTTTCTTTACTTGTTGTATACTTTGGCTTTAAGATGAAAACATCAAGAAAAACAACATGCAAACTGTCACATTTAACAACAGAACAGATTGATAAGGTACAACTGTAGGAAAGAGCTTCAGGTAAAGGCTTACAAAACTCAATACACCCTTAGCAAAGTGTTAAAATGTGACAACTTAAAACAAAATCCACTAATCCAGTTGTGCTCTAGTCAAAACAAGTGATACAAAAAAAAAAAAAAAAAAAAAAAAATCAATTCAAACCAAACTGCTAAAAGGTATCATGTCTTGATTAGTATTCTGTCCTGGAGATCAAACCTACAGCTTTCAGAATGTGACTTCTTTTAATGCAACAGCTTTACTGTAATGCTACAATCATTCAACTTTTTAACAAACACATTGGAGAAATGAATAAACTCAAAATAAAAGTTAATCTACATCATAGAAAACAAGGTGTATGCGTAGTTATTCCCATTCCTCATCATCTGCTGCGGCTGCTGGTTTTGGGGCGGATGCTGTTGGTGGCTCGTCTGTCCTGAAGGATCCTCCCTACAAACCAAAAGCCATTCAGACATGCATCACATCACTACAGCAGTCCAACTGAGGCTCAGGGCAGGGATTTGGATGTAGTGTACCTTTCGTGTGTCTGTAGACGCAAACAATTTTCCACGTGGGTTAATGCCTGTTGTCCCATGAGCACTGAAAGCTATTTCTTCCAGCCATTTGGGAACCATCTGTTGAGCCTGGGAGATGGAGATTTATGGGAGATATTTGAATTTAATAATTCAGACACTTTTGTCCAAAGCCACTTACAAATGAAGAGAACAGAAGCAATCAAACCAACAAAAGGGCAACAATATGTAAGTGCTGTGACAAGTCCCAGATAATCTAGCACAGGGCACGAAGCAAGATTACATGTTAGCATGCACCCACAGACTTTGCAAGATGTTTATATATTAAAAATAAAGTGTACATGTGGTAAACAAATAGAGAGCGCAATTTTAGGCCACGCCCGGGAAGAAAACGATCCAACCCTCTCCATTGACTTTGCATTGTGTGAAGCTGCCTCCTTGTCATTTCTTGCTTCTAACAAAAAACAGAACAGTGCCTAAAAGCTGCTGTGACGGTGTGTACAGCAAACAAGCTAAAAAAAACCCAGAACTAAGTTTTTTATAAGCTACTGAACCATAAAAGCCAGTCAATGGAAAGGGCTGGATTGTTTCCCCCCGGTGGGCGTGGTTTTCAAATTATGACATGTGTCGCTCTGACTCTACAAGGTTTGTTCTTGCACATCAAGCAAGCACATTTAAGCTTTTGTTGATATTTGAATTTTTTTTTTTTTTTTTTTTTAAATCAATATGAAGTGTCAGAAGCGAGAAGTACAAACCCCTGAAAGGACTTTGACCAGAGAGCGAGCTAATGGAGTATCTGACTCTGGGTTAAAAAAGGACACAGCCCGACCAATGTTCCCACAGCGTCCGGTTCTTCCAATGCGATGGACATATTCATCAATGTTGTTGGGCAGGTCGAAATTCACCACATGCTGCACATGCTCAATATCCAGGCCTCTGGCAGCGACAGATGTGGCAACCAGCACTGGACACTGGCCTGTGCGAAAATCACTGAGAGCTTTCTCTCGCTCCCGCTGTTCCCGATCACTGTTCAGAGAAGAAAAGTGTTCAATTTAAGGCTTTGGTCAGACAGAGTAATTGTACTAACATGCATCAATAACTTATTAACATGAAGAACGGCAATTCAGGGGTTACAAGGCTACTTTTTAACACAATCAGAATGAATGGTTTATATATGTGAGTGAGTGAGTGAGTGAGTGAGTGAGTGAGTGAGTGAGTGAGTGAGTGAGTGAGAGTGAGAGAGAGAGAGAGAGAGAGAGAGAGAGAGAGAGAGAGAGAGAGAGAGAGAGAGAGAGAGAGAGAGAGAGAGAGAGAGAGAGAGAGAGAGAGAGAGAAAATAGTACCCGTGGATGCTTGTAGTGGAGATCTTCTCCTGACAGAGGAAAGTTGCTATGAAGTCAGCACTTCTTTTGGTTTCAACAAAGACCATTGTGCGTTCAGTCCCTGTAATTACAAACACAAAATGCCATAAAACTGATAATTTAATGTCTGAGCAGTGAAAAGAAAGTTTGCGTTTTTTTTTTTTTTTTTTTTTTTAAATCAATACAAAGCCATACAAATATATATCACAGTGGAACAAAGGCAATGTAATAATGAACCTCTTACTGCTACATTTGGTAAAATCTATGTTAAGGCCCATTCACACCAGGGAAGAAACTATGACAATAAAGATATTACTTTTTAAAAAAAACAAAAAACAACAAAAACAAAAACAAAAAAAAAAAAACAACAGTGGCACAGTGCATGCTTGGAATAACAGAACATCACCCGCTGGCATGGACGTGAATAGTTATACATTTAGCCTATTTGTTCTATTGTATGTAACCTCTTATCGAGCAAAACTAGCATGGCATGAAAGGGTCCAGTACGGAGTAGCACAATGGAGCAAAAATTATATACTTCAATGTAAAGTCCTCAATGTAAAAATCAAACACTTATGCATGTGAACATACCTGTAGTTTTGAGCAGTTCAAGCAGCTGCTCTCTCTTGGAGTACTGGTCCACCTGAATGATCGTTTGCTCCACATCACTGCATGCTCCACCCACCACACCAACAGCAAGGAAAAGGTAGTCCACTTTCAAAAATTCTGCTGCCAACCTATCATGCAATACATTATACATACATCAATTCTACTGAAGTCATTATCATTTCATTTTTATTTTACAATTTCTTTCAAATGTTAAACCATTGAGCTTTTATTTTGGCTGTAAACCACAGGGAGACTTTAAAGGATTAGTTCACCCAAAAATAAAATTTCTGTCATTAATTACTTATATTAATAACTGTCATTCCACATCCATAAGACCTTCGTTCATCTTCAGAACACAAATTAAGATATTCTTGATGAAATCTGAGGTTTTTTTTTTTTATACATCTCCCATAGAATGCAACCTAATTATCATCATTCAAGGCCCAGAAAGGTAGTAAAGACATCTTTAAAATAGTCCATGTGACTACAGTGGTTCAACCTTAATGTTATGAACGTCGTGCTGCTCATGTGTACAGCGTCAGCCAATACTGAGCCGGCGTTCGGACATAAACACTTGCTTCATAACATTAAGATTGAACCACTGTAGTCACGTTGACTATTTTAACTGTTTTTACTACTTTTCTACAACTTGAATAATGGTAATTACATTTTTTCTATGGGAGAAAAAAAACAAACTCAGATTTCATCAAAAAGATAATTTGTGTTCCGAAGATGAATGAAGGTCTTATGGGTGTGGAATGACATGAGTAAGAAATGACAAGTTTCATTTTTGGGTGAACTAACCCTTTAACCCTTCTTTTAATTAGGGCTGTCACAATATCAGATTTCTCACTACATGGTTATCGTGGCCAAAAGAATTTACAATAACGATATATTGTGAAATCTATAAAAATCTTTGAGAAACCATAATACAGTCGCAATTCTACACCCTTGCTTCATTTAGTATGTGGTCTCCATGAATATGCAAATTAGCCCCACCTCCACTCAAACCAGCTCAGAGATCCACTCTGTCAACTTTACTGTAGTAAACGCTGCACAATAGCAAGTGAAAATACTGGTTTAATTCAGCCATATGTTTAAACCAGAAACTGATTCAGAAGAGGAAGAGTTATACAGGCTTGTCTACAAATTGATGCATCAGAATGGTAATGCATTTTATGTTTCGCTCTCTACGTCAGACACATAGCGGTAATTAATATGATTAGCCTTTTGCTTGACTTCATTATCAAACAGCTAATAATGTGTTGCTAATGTTATATTACTCCTATATACTCTATACTCCTATAATAACTTAAAATGTGTCAGAGTCAGACCTTTGAATTTCTTCAGGGAAGGTGGCACTGAACATGAGGGTTTGCCGATACTCTTTGGCAGGCATTCCTGGAGATCCCACTAGCTTGCGCATATCTGGCTCAAAGCCCATGTCCAGCATTCTGTCTGCTTCATCCAGAACCAAATACCGTAACTTACTGAGGCCAACCTGATGGGAACATGTCAAACAGTCATTTAAAAAAAAAAAAAAAAAAAAAAAAAAAAAAAAAAAAAAAAAAGTGACAGGGACAGTATATACAGTCATTTATTAAATGCACAATATATTAGAGAAAGAAAAAAAAAAAAAAAAGCTACCTTTCCACGACCAATGATGTCAAGCAATCTTCCAGGGGTCCCACACAAAACATTGCAGCCCTTTAACACCTCTCGAATAGTATATCCAGTATTAATACCACCATAAACCACCACAGGACGCACACAGGTCCTACAAGATTCAAGACCAATTGTTTAAGGATATATTAAATTGCTGTACAGTTTTCAACTTGGGGCCTACAAGCAAAGTGTAAAATCAATCAACCTATAATAAATCACAATATCTATATCGATACCCAGCCTCACTGTGCATACTGTACTGTAATAGTATATTACAGTTAGTATTTGTTTCCTAGTTATTTTATGGGGAATCATGTCCACATCCCCAGAAGTGAAGAATTTACAAACGTGCAAATGTGCTTTTGCAAAAATGTACCTGCATTTTTGCAAAGGCTACAAGGCCTCTGTTGCTAAAGAATCAGCCACGTTTGTGTATTTTATATATATATATATATATATATATATATATATATATATATATATATATATATATATATATATATATATATATGTGGTGGGCCGTTATCGGCGTTAACGTGCTGTGTTAACGTGAGACACTTATCGGGCGATTTATATAAAAAAACAAACAAAAAAAAAAAAAAAAAAAACAACAACATCGCCGTTAATCTATTCTCAAAGTTGGGTTGGGAGCTGGGTCTATACTACACAAACTATGACGACTTTCCCCTTGATATTTTAGCGCGGATGTATACCTAGCCGAATTGCACTGTAGGGGGCGAGAACGAGTCTTCGAACCTGTGTGTATGCCTTGTGTATGAAATTAACACATCAAACGAGACGTGCTAACATGGATGGAGCTATGAAGCCGCCGGGTTTGCTTCAGGGAAAATTTATTTTTAAGAAGCTTCCCAATGGAAACCTCGACAAGACTAAGGTTGTTTGCACCTTGTGCAATGCGGAATTAGTTTACTGTAGGAGTTCTTCCAGTCTCAAATACCACCTAAACGCAAAGTATCCCTTAGCTAATGCGGAAGATGCCGGGCCAAGCACTGATGTAGCGCAGGGGAAGAGTCGTCGTCAAACTACGTTTGAGTGCAACCGAGGCAAGCCCGTCAGCACAGCTCTATCAGCCAAGCTAACTAATCTCCTCACTCAGTGGATTGCCACCAGCTGCCGGCCCATCAGCGTGGTTGAAGATGGGCTTGAGCTTGTTCTCCAGGCGGCCACAGGTGACCCATCTTACAAACTACCTGCGAGGCGAACTATCATGAGGAGAATACATGACCAGCACGCCGCAGAGAAAGCGTGAAAGAGAAATTCATGTTTAACTGAAACAGTAAACACAAGTACATCTTATTGAACATAATTTATTTTCATCACCAATTATCATAGTAGAACAGCTTTCTCAAGCAGTTTGTGATGCATTTTGGAAACAGGAGATGAGCCCCTGGTCTAATGCGTCACCTGGCTTGAGAAACCCGTTCTCAAAGACTTACTTTTAGTCATTATTTGGGTAGCACACATATTCTGAATGCCTTCGGCGGAATTCAAATGAGCCATTTTAATCTAGATTAATTCCAAGATTACAGTGAGATTAATCTAGATTAAAAAAAATTAATCTATATATACACACACACACACACATACACAGGTGCTGGTCATATAATCAGATCATCATCAAAAAGTTGACTTATTTCACTAATTCCATTCAAAAAGTGAAACTTGTATATTATATTCATTCATTACAGACAGACTAATATTTCAAATGTTTATTTCTTTTAATTTTGATGATTATAACTGACAGCTAAGGAAAATCCCAAATTCAGTATCTCAGAAAATTAGAATATTGTGAAAAGGTTCAATATTGAAGACACCTGGTGCCACACTCAAATCAGCTAATTAACTCAAAACACCTGCAAAGGCCTTTAAATGGTCTCTCAGTCTAGTTCTGTAGGCTACACAATCATGGGGAAGACTGCTGACTTGACAGTTGTCCAAAAGACGACCATTGACACCTTGCACAAGGAGGGCAAGACACAAAAGGTCATTGCAAAAGAGGCTGGCTGTTCACAGAGCTCTGTGTCCAAGCACATTAATAGAGAGGCAAAGGGAAGGAAAAGATGTGGTAGAAAAAAAGTGTACAAGCAATAGGGATAACCGCACCCTGGAGAGGATTGTGAAACAAAACCCATTTAAAAATGTGGGGGAGATTCACAAAGAGTGGACTGCAGCTGGAGTCAGTGCTTCAAGAACCACTACGCACAGACGTATGCAAGACATGGGTTTCAGCTGTCGCATTCCTTGTGTCAAGCCACTCTTGAACAACAGACAGCGTCAGAAGCGTCTCGCCTGGGCTAAAGACAAAAAGGACTGGACTGCTGCTGAGTGGTCCAAAGTTATGTTCTCTGATGAAAGTAAATTTTGCATTTCCTTTGGAAATCAGGGTCCCAGAGTCTGGAGGAAGAGAGGAGAGGCACACAATCCACGTTGCTTGAGGTCCAGTGTAAAGTTTCCACAGTCAGTGATGGTTTGGGGTGCCATGTCATCTGCTGGTGTTGGTCCACTGTGTTTTCTGAGGTCCAAGGTCAAAGCAGCCATATACCAGGAAGTTTTAGAGCACTTCATGCTTCCTGCTGCTGACCAACTTTATGGAGATGCAGATTTCATTTTCCAACAGGACTTGGCACCTACACACAATGCCAAAGCTACCAGTACCTGGTTTAAGGACCATGGTATCAGTGTTCTTAATTGGCCAGCAAACTCACCTGACCATAACCCCATAGAAAACCTATGGAGTATTGTGAAGAGGAAGATGCGATATGCCAGACCCAACAATGCAGAAGAGCTGAAGGCCACTATCAGAGCAACCTGGGCTCTTATAACACCCGAGCAGTGCCACAGACTGATCGACTCCATGCCACGCCGCATTGCTGCAGTAATTCAGGCAAAAGGAGCCCCAACTAAGTATTGAGTGCTGTACATGCTCATACTTTTCAGTTGGCCAAGATTTCTAAAAATCCTTTCTGTGTATTGGTCTTAATATTCTAATTTTCTGAGATACTGAATTTGGGATTTTCCTTAGTTGTCAGTTATAATCATCAAAATTAAAAGAAATAAACATTTGAAATATCAGTCTGTGTGTAATGAATGAATATAATAATATACAAGTTTCACTTTTTGAATGGAATTAGTGAAATAAATCAACTTTTTTAATGATATTCTAATTATATGACCAGCACCTGTATACTATCCATCTATCTATCTATAAATAAATAATACACACACACATATATACATACACACTTATATTAGTCTGTTTTTTCATCTAAAGTTTAAATATTGTAAAAATATCCCACATTGAAGCCTAGATGTTAGGGTAGTAATGCCATTTGATTGAAGTAAAACAGAAAAAAGTAGAATTAGTTTCGTTATTACAAAGTCAAATTTAAAATCATTTTTACTTTTCAATTCAGTGTTTCCAGACTTTTCAGTTGAAGACAAAGCTATAAATAGACAAACTACCCAATTTATAATGCTGAAAATTATAAAGTGTGTACCCATATGCAAACTTCCTGGCCTCCAGATAGATCTGATTGATAAGCTCTCTGGTGGGGGCCACAATTATGGCTTCAGGCTCCTGCACCTCGCTGAACTTGCTGGCTGCCACTCCATCAGTCATAAACCGCTGTAAGATGGGCAGCAGGAAGGCTGCCTGAGTGACACAGAGTGAGCAAACAGGCTGTTGTATCAATATTTTCCAACACTGATAAACCACACCAGAATCAATTAAAAAAAAAAAAAAAAAAAAGTTTTTTGCACATTACACCGCATTAGCAACTGTTTGAGTGAGGGAATTGGTATATACACTATATAGTACAGTCATGTGTAAATGTTTTTTTTTCCTTCATTTGTTTTCTCAAAGCGGTAACATGCACTTGTTAACATCAGAATAAACTTAAAACGCTTTATAACCTGCATATATTCTCCTCTGACACATCGGTTTGATACTGTAAATGTGGTCTGATGTTGCACCACCACCAATTCATTAAAGTTGTGTTTGACTATCACTAAATGATCATTAAACTTTTACCATTAAAGCACTTTTTAAAAAATTCTTATATTTTAGAAAACAGAACAGAGCAATGGTCTGGAAACCAGTGTTAATTTCGGAAGCCATTTTTGATTTAGTCTTAGTCTTTATCTTCAGACGAAAATGCTCTTTAGTCAGTCACATTTTAGTCATTTGTGTCTTTCATATTTTAGTCTAGTCTTAGTTGACGAAAAGTCATTGCATTTTTGTCAAGTCTTAATCATTACTTTTAGTCAAACTACAGTTACCAACATTAAGTTTGATAGCTATTTTATATGTAGTCTTTAGACAGAGTCATAATTTTTTCCTTTAGACCAATTCAGTTAAGCTTATGAAAAATCAGAATCAAGGTAACAGGCTGTATTGACATTGCACTCTTAGCAGTAGCACTTGTGCAATTCTAAATATCCCTTTTTAGTGGTTCTCAAACTTTCAAGAGTGTTGTACCCCGAGGGATTCAACATCCTTCTGCGTACCCTCTCTTTTCCACTTACTGCAGTTACACCTTTTCCATTAAGGGACAATATTTGCCCTCTTAAATCAATTTTTCAAGAGCATTTTTTTTACCTTTATAAAATAAATAATGCTTTAAAGAAAAAAAAAAAAAAAAAAATCAATACATGATAAAAACGAAGTGATACTTTTAAATATTACATTAAAACTGCCAGTAGGTGGCGGTAAGTCACTGTTTGTATGAGTGAATCATCGAGTCATTCATTCAGTATCAAAGCAAGCGGCTGTATTTATGAATGAATCACTGAATCACTGACGATTCACTCAAAGCCGCAGATTAGTTCTGCTGCGGCTTTTGTTGCAAAATAGAGCAAAATACTGACAATACTGTTTAAAATGTACATCACTTAATATTACCCTTTTGTTTGTTGAGCTGTTGTATAAAATCAGTATTCAGAATATTATATTATGGCAATATTCTTGATAGTATATGATCAACATTAAAAACTCAGAGAAGGGTATGTTTTTGTATCGAAGAGAGTTTTAATCCTAAATCTCTATGCAGTCGGTGTCTATAAGCTCTTTGTTCCTCATGCTATAAGTGCCAAATTCCCACTTTTACAAAGGTATATCGTCAAGAACAGCACTAATGTAGCGCGATTTGCTGGCTTGTGTGGGTGCAGTCAGTTGACCGCAAAAAATGAGGTAATTTGATTTAATGTCGTGTATTTACGGCATTTTACTCAACTTCGGTCACAGATTTACTCAGCAAACGAGCAGCGCAATATAGACTGACTGAATGACACTTTAAGTAGAAAATCTCAAATGAAGATTGCTGAACTCCAGCTTACTTGTCTGTTTTCAGATCATCCGCGCTTCTTCCTCAGTGTAGAGAGAGTGTGCGTGGTTGCCAGATTGCAAAGATTAATTAACCGTGTTCTTTTAACAGAAAAGCTCTGATTGGGAGGTTTACATTCTGGAAATCTGGCAACCGTACACATGAACGCTGGTAAAACAGTCTGTAATGTTTTGTCTCTTTTATTCGACAATACCAAAATCACTATTTTGAAATCACTTTTTAAGTTTTCAGTCTTTTAGCCACATTTCAGTCTTGTCTTTTTTCGTCAATGATATTGCACATGTTGTTTCAGTCACATTATCGTTAAGTGACACTGGTGTCGTCTCTCATTGTCTAGTCTTAGTCATGGGAAAAAAAAAAGAAAAAAAAAAAGGTTGTCAACGAACATTGTGTCATGGTTTTCGTTAACGAAATGAACACTGCTGGAAACAATTTTTTTTTTCCCCTACTTATCCAGACCTGGAGATCAAATTACATCCTCAAAACTGCATAGGAACCCTGACATTACAAGAAATGAAACCTGTATAATAAGTGATCTACTGAACACACTGACAGTAAAGCTGATCATTAAATAACAGGATGCAAGAAGGTTGTTCTTGCCGTTTTTCCTGATCCAGTCTGGGCACAAGCCATTAGATCCCGTCCAGCAGAAATAATGGGGATTCCATATTTCTGGACAGGAGTTGGCTTCACATATCCAGACTTTGTTACATTCTTGCTCAGTGATTCACAAAGTCCTGCTTCATCAAAAGTCTAAGAGAGAGAGGGAGAGAAACTTAATTTAGCTATTTTGGCCCATTTTCATAACTTTTGAACATGCTATGTACACAAAACAGCCATTATAGATATGAGCTTACAGTACGTGTATACACAATGAAGACCCTTTTCTTGCAGTGTCTATTAAAATCTGAGCTAGCAAGTTGTCAGATCTTTCAGAAACATGCAGACTATCTAGTGGTGTTTCAGGTTATGACACTTTGCAATGGTAAGCCATTTATTTATTTATGGCATGTCAGCAACAAGGCTTTTCATGGCGAAAACAATAGGTAAGCCTTTTAGGATTTAACAGTTTAGTATAGCAGATCCTAAGAAATAATGTAGATTTGTTGTAACAATCAGTAAAATTGATCATCAACATGTGAAATAAAGTACTCTTACAGCTACAGACAACATTACAATATAAACACCTTTAAGGGTTAGTTCACCCAAAAATGAAATTTCTGTCATTACTTACTCACCCGTAAGACTTTTGTTAATCTTCGGAACACAAATTAAGATATTTTTGTTGAAATCCGTTGGCTCAGTGAGGCCTGCATAGCCAGCAATGACATTTCCTCTCTCAAGATCCATTAAATGTACTAAAATCATATTTAAATCAGTTCATGTGAGTACAGTGGTTCAATATTAATATTATAAAGCAACGAGAATATTTTAGGTGCATCAAAAAAAACAAAAAAACAATAACGACATATAGTGATGGCCGATTTTAAAACCCTGCTTCAGTAAGCTTCGGAGCATTATGAATCTTGTGTCAAATCACGACATGCTGATTAATAACACTCCGAAGCTTACTGAAGCAGTGTTTTGAAATCGGTCATCACTATACAAGTCGTTATTTTGTTCTTTTTGGCGCACCAAAAATACTCGTCGCTTTATAATGTTAATATTGAACCATTGTACTTGCATGAACTGATTTAAATATGTTTTTAGTACATTAATGGATCCTGAGAGAGGAAATGTCATTGCTGGCTATGCAGGCCTCACTAAGCCATCGGATTTCAACAAAAATATCTTCATTTGCATTCCGAAGATTGACGAAGGTCTTACGGGTGTGGAAAGGCATGAGGGTGAGTAATAAATGACACTTTCATTTTTGGGTAAACTAACCCTTTAAAGTAACCATTGTCAATTTATTAACAGGAGATCACAAGCAATCATTTGGCATAAATGTTTAGTATTCATTGACTGTAAACTGCTCTAAAAACCACAAGCCTGTAGAATGTGCAACAGTGCTGTGTTTTGACTGAACATGCAGCGCTCATTTCATTATACTAGGCTTGCTGTGTTAAACCCCTTTCACATAGCACATTGATCCCGCTCTTTCATTTCATTCAAATGCAACTTGCCGTTTTGTGTCCAGTTTTTGATTGTATTGAAAATGAAATCAGAAGACTTGAGTATTAATAGGCCTACTACTATAATATTGTTGTAGCGATCATCTTGTCTGGATGATTGTTTTGTACAATGTACAAAATGGACTTATAAACATCTCAGTTTAAGATTTTAAAGTATCTTGGGACACTTTCTGAAGAATTGAAAAATTAAAACCACCAACCATCTCTGTCAAAACAAATGTCGGAAGATATCTGCAAAGATTTAATCTGCCACAGTAAGAGAAGGCTATATTCATAATCTATGGCAAACAAAATATATTTAAAATATTATAAATATTTTAATAATATTTAAAATAGTTTGATGAAATACAAGTAAATGTATTTCAATGTATTTCCGAACATTATAAATCCAACCTTTTTTTGGATTGCAAAATATATGCACAAACAACTTACCATAATAGCTTTTGGAGCATTGCTGCCGCTCACTTCTACAGGGATATCATCATATTTGTTAAAATTAATGCCTGTGGCAAATTGGGAAAATATGGAATTCTCGTCTTCTGGAGGGGGAGGAGGCACATAGACAACCTTGGGTCCTACAAGACAGACAAACAGGATGTCATTTCATTTTGGATATAAAACAAGGCTGGAGGAATGACTTCAGAGTTCCTACACATTTCCATTTCAAAATTTCCATGCCATTTTTCAGACCACATTTAACAAATGGTTTTAAAATCCATATGTTAACATGTTACATTCAGATTATGCATGCTATTATTTTGCCAAATAATTGCTGGAATATTGTAGCTAGGTACTGTAGCTTATATAAATTGAAAAACCAAACCAAGATCAATTCAATCGGCAGCATTTTATTAAAACTACAATGATAAACTAAGGATTACGTTTGATACGTGTAAGACTGATACCGGACTGTCTGGAACAAGAGAGGGCTACTCTGAGAAAAAGGAAATTAACATTTTGAACTCTTGCAAATTAGCATCCCCGTTCAAGACGAAGTCACACCGAGTTGATCCTCTCAGTATTGTGCCAATTTACATCTCATTCCCTTCACCCATCTCTCACATCTCACATGTTGAAATGACCTGAATGAGCACGACTGGTACAAAGGTCTCATTCCCACAGAAATAAACCAAAAGGTAATAAAGGTTTGAAGTAGGGCTGTGCCGATAAACGATATCATATCGAATCGCGATAAAATATACATGTCGATAACGATGATAAGCCTTAGGCATTTTTACTCGATATGGATTAATACAAGAGCCAATCATACAGCAGAAATATGCGACAGCCAATCAGCGTGCAGCTTTTAACGTTAAAATGAGTGGAAGCAGCGACAAAAGTGAAACTAACCTCGAATTATCCAAAAACGATGAAATTGTCGACAAAAAAGGTAGCACGAATTCAGTTATATGGAAGTGGTTTGGTTATTTGAAAAGTGACCAGGCGCAGATTAAAACGATCTGTAAAAATTGCCGTCGTTTTTACATGCCGTCGGTTGGTGAAAACCAAGACTGGCAACACAACCAACCTATTCCATCACAGTGCTTCTCACACAGACTTTACTTGGGTGGGCCACCCAGGTATATTAACGGCCGCCCAAGTATATTTGGAAACACTTATTTTTGTCCTCTCATACTTTTGTATCTGCCCAAGAAAATGAAACCATCCGCGATCGATTAATTAGTGGAAAATCTGCCCTCGCCCTACGTGTTTCGTACCTGCTTATGTGTGCGTCAGAACTGTTTACTCCCGCTGACATTCCCACGTGCACGGTGGATATTTCACAAAGAGCGCTGCATGTTGCAATGTCACAAGGTGTATTGCAAGCCGTTTTAGCTTAAATTGTTCCCAGTGTTACTTGTTGTAATTGCATTTTTACTAGTAAAAATTCAATTAGAGAGCTCCATAATTCTTACTAGTAACAATTATGATTAGAGAGCTCTCGAATTCAATTACTACTAGTAAAAATTATAATTAGACAGCTCTATAATTCAATTATCACTAATAAGAATTTCAATTACAGAGTTCTCTAATTCAGTTCTTACTAATAACAATTACAATTAGAGCTCTGCAAATGAATTTACTAGTCATGTCTCCATTGACTTCCATTCATTTTTAGTTACAGAGCTCTACAACTGAATTCTTACTAGTAAGAATTCCAATTAGAGAGCTCTATAATTCAATTCTTACTAGTAACAATTACAATAGAAAGTTCTCAAATTCGATTCTTACCAGTAACAATTACAATTAGAGAGCTTATTGAATATATTTTGTTAATGTTTTTCAGTTTTGTTCAAGGTAGGCTAATTCAAGTTTTTTTCCCCCCATTAACTATGTATTTTGGGTAAAATAGTAGCCTATATAAGTAATATATGGTAGTCAACATTTGAAGTGGATCAAAACCTTTCAAATTTGTCCTAAAACCTTCTTCTTAGGACAATTAAATTCTTCAACGTTGTCCTAAGAACTATTGATCCACTTCAAATGTTGACTACTGTAGTTTCTGTATTTTCAAAATGAACATTTAAAGACAGTATATTTGTTCAACAAAAATGAATTATTTTATGTAGGCTAGGTATCAAAAAACCAAATATAGTACAAACTTTGCTAAATTGATTGTTTTAACATTTGTTTTATTATCAGAGTACTGAAAAGCACATTTTTCTTAAGGTGTGCATTTAGCCCTGTTGTAAAGGTTTGCTATGTACTGTTGTATTTCAAGGTGAATTCACACTCGCTCAGAAAAGAAATATTATAACGACATGCAGCTATTTTAAAATTGTAAAATACTTTTGTTTAGCATTGCGAGAGTTTCACTTGCATTTTCCACTCACAAAATAATGCTGAGGCAATTTGGGCTATAGGAGTGTGCGATATTTATTTACAAATTGTAATTTTAACGATATACAAGCTGACATTCGCTAGAGTGTCACTGACTTTGCAAAAGACGAACAAAAACATGACTTGAATCCAAAACATTCACTGCATGATGAAGCCAGGATTATGTTGCTATATGAGGGCAAAAATATCCCTGTATGAGTTTTTTTTTTTTTTTTATATAGGCCTATGACATAGTGTGATCACAAATTTGATATTTATAGTTTATAACAAACAAAAAGTTAATATTCAATGAGTTACATTTTGGACACAATATTGTCTGTTTTTGCTCTGTTTAGCCAACGAAAAGAGTTTCAAAGAAAGCCGGGGCTGAACTGTTGTGCATCTCAGCAACAGTGCAATGTTTCGTACTTGATATGAATCTGTGTTTTTAAACGAATAATTTGAGTCAATGATTCAATTACCAATTCATAAAGACAGTCATTTGCTTAGTTTCTAAATTAATCAACCATTTTGAACAAATCATTTGAATGAATGATTCAATGAATCACTCATTAACCCTCTGGGGTCTGAGGATTTTTGGGGCCCTGGAGAAGTTGACATGCCCTGACATTTGTGCTTTTTTCAGTTGTTCATAAACATATTAATGGAAAAAGTGTCATTACACTGTATTCAGCACAAACTAGGCTACCATAATGTGAGCAACATGTATGTACATGTTTGAATTTTTGAAGGAATAACGTTTATGCGTGGTTATTGAAAAAACAAAACTTAAGTCACTGAAATAAGGCCACAAAACTAATTATATGTGTGTTTACAAGACTTCTGGGTATTGGAGGTTGTATAGAGTTTTTGCTTCAAAATTATGTAAAAATTATCCTGCCTACTTGTTCATATAAAACGATACATTGATTTCGATTTTGTAAGACACTTTTTGTCAAGAAACAATATGCGTGGAGGCGTGAATTTTCATGAATAATGCTGTGATTCACACCTGAGAAGACAAAAGATCCGCATAATGACCTGAATTACCCGCATAATGAGCTCTTTCAGTCAGGTAGGCTGTGAAAAAACCCTGTGATCATACTGATAACAGGATTAATGTCCACTCTTGACAAAAAAAAAAACAAAAACATGATTTTGTGATCTCATGCATGCACATATTATTGCACATCATGTAAAGAAAATTTTGTATAGGCCTATGTTAAATTATAGTACCAGTCAAAAGATTGGACGCATTACTAATGTTTTTAAGAGAAGTCTCAAGTCTCTAACCAAATAATGGTTTTCTATTTTAATATAATTTAAAATATAATGAATTTCTGTGATGCAAAGCGTCTGAACATTCCTACCTCTATGGCATTTCATATAGGCTACTATATTTGTTATATTATATAGCCTAAATGTTAATGTGTAGTTGACAAACTACATCATTAAAAAGATCTAAGACTCAAGCTTTACATTTTGACCTCTGTTTTACTCTTAAAATCTTACATTGACCGTAATTTCTTAATATGCTTAAAAGCATGCACATTTGGAGAAATATTGTTACTTATAATGTACTTGCGTTACATACTGTAAATTAGTTCAACAGTTGTTTAAATCAATATTGACTTTAAAATCTAAATTTGTCGTCTAAAGGTAACAGTGAACGCTGCCTTTTTAAAATCGTCAGCTGTAGTGAGTTGTGCGTGAGTTCGCGAGTTCGCACCAGTTGGCTGTGTCACTGTCTGAAGATGTCAGCAGAAGCGAGTGGCTGTTTTGCAGAATGGAAATAATCCAATTACTTCACTTTTTTTAACACAGGTAGGCAAGAACATTACGGTTAAATGTAAGCTATATCCTAGAGAGAAAAAAAACTGTGCACGCTCAGAGACTGTCTTCAGTCAGCGCGCTCTCGACCAAAGCGCACACACGTAGCCGCTTCTCGCGAGTGTCAGATTTTCGCGGTTTATTACACATAAACGTTCAAATACACACACTGTTATGTCAAAATGCCCGTCTTGACGTATACTCGCATTGGTTATGTGAATGTGAACAGCATGTGTAACAGCATATTGTCTCCTTCCATTAGGTCTTAGTGACAGCAGCCTTTGAAACATGCTACCGTCTACTATTGGCTGTCTGTATTATAAATGATAAAACAAAAAAGCTTTAATAAGGATTAATCTAATTTATACAGTTATGACTATGCAGAGTTATTTTATATTTAATTATTCAATTTCTGTGGTATTTTTAACTTACTACTATTAGACCTACCTGGAGAAAAAAAAGAAAAAAAAAAAAAAAAAAAGTATATAGCATTGTTTTATTTGTATTTTTATATATTTTTACCGTGGTATTGAGTATTGTGCACTTTTGGTGGTGTCAGTACCGACTACTAGGTTTTTGGTATAGTGACGTTTCTATTTGTTACTAAAAAAAATTTACGTATTAAAAAGTAAATAAAAGTATTATAATATATGTTTTAATAAAGTTAAAATGTTTTAAAAGGCTATAAAAGGCTAAACTATTCCAAGTTTGACTAAATTATTAAAAGAGTTTCCTTTCTATTGTCTATCCACTCAAGGTTTATAGGGATTTTAAGTAGTAATTAGTAAGTTACTTATTAAATTACTTTTCAGACAGTAATTAGAAAAGTATTTTAAATACAATATTGATGATGTAATTAGTAATTCATTACTTTTTTGATGCAACTTACCCAACACTGGCTGCCACTTACTGGTAGTTTTATACAGGCCTAAACCAGCCCGCACAAAAACAACCAGCAAGATATCACCTTATCCTTGTCGAAAAAAAAATCCCAAAAAATATATATATTTTGTCAATATCGCATACTCTTAATTTGGGCTTGTATTTGTTTGTTTGGTCATTACCATTAGAAAAAAAAAAGTATAGGCTACAAGAAATATATGCAGGAAAGTTATAGTAATCAGTAATAGGCCTGTCGGCTTTTCGGACAATATAATATAATGTAATATATAATTTCTTTTAATATATAATATGCTATTATTTATTTATTTATTAACAAGATTATATTTTGTCTGCTAAACTTTATCATTACCATATATATAAAACAAAGATGTAAATTAATGTAGTGATTAAATATCTTTCAATAGCAAAACATATCCAAGTTGTCATCTCAGTATTGTGGCCATTCTGACACAACAATTTGTTCTAATAGAACTTTTATTTTGAAGAGTAGCATCGCGCGAGGGAAATGGGTATAATCGCAAATCTGTTTTGCATGTAATGAATACAAGTTTTTACTAGTAAGAATACGATTGTAGAGCTCTTTAACAGGAATTGTTACTAGTAAGAATTGCATTACAGAGCTCTCTAATGCAACTGCAGATCTCACTTATTGAATTGGAGAGCTCTGCAATTGAATAAGAGCTCTGCAACTGCATTAGAGAGTTCTTTAATAATTGTTACTAGTAAGAACTGAATTATAGAGCTCTCTAATGCAGTTGCAGAGCTCTAATTGAATTATAGAGCTCTCCAATTGAATTATAGAGCACTCTAATCATAACTGTTACTAGTAATTGAATTATAGAGCTCTCTAATGCAACTGCAGAGCTCTCTAATTGAATTATAGAGCTCTCTAATCATAACTGTTACTGGTAAGAATTGAATTATAGAGCTCTCTAATTGAATTCTTACTAGTAAAACTGCAATTACGACGAGTAACACTGGGAACAATTTAAGCTAAAACAGCTTCCCATAAAGGCGGCGCTGTTGTGCATTCTACATGCCCGCGGAACAGCACTTTAGGCTGCTTCAAAGTGATTCTCAAAAGCGATTGCTAATGAACTCAAGATGATGAATTACAATGTACTTTATGGCCTTTATATAAAATGTTTTAGATGTTGTAAGAATCTGAAGGATTAGCCCGCAATTGTGTAGACATTTCAAAATAAGAGTCCCGGTGTATTTCAGGCTTGTTTATAATTAAAAGTCACACGCTAAGTTAGTAAGTTGTCTTAGTTTAAGGCCAAATGTGTAATCTGTTTTGGTTAATAAACTATACTTTAAAATGTAATTAATGAACCCTTAAATTTTTGTGGCTTCAGTCATAGTTGGGATACTCTTTCAAAGCTGGCAGCATTAACAGTTTATATATCAAAATATATATCGTTATCGATCAATATGGGAAAAAATTATCAAGATTATTTGACATATCGCCCAGCCCTAGTTAAGAGTTGAGATATTTTGCCCTCTGTGGAGGGCGGATCACGGTAGCTTGAAATAGTATACATCCAATTGTCTAAAATTGCTTGAATGTCCAAACTGGCAAACCTTAAAACAAATACAACTTACAAAGTTTAGTGAAGACGCAAGGCTCACCGCTCACGCGCCATCACTGTGTTGAACCGGCGTTCTCCTCCGTGTTGCTTTTATGCCACTGACTGGACAGGGCAGAGTCATGTGGCTACAGACGAGGTAATATGTTTTTAAGGGGGAAGTATTAACAGGATAAAAAAAAAACGAAATAACCGACATGGGAAAATTACGTCGGTTAGAGGTTCTGAATTTCGGTTTATTTTATTTTATTTCAACTTTTCGATTAATCGTCCAGCCCTACTAACAATGCTTTCGGGAAATGCACCCCAGGTCTGGACTTGAGTAATGCAAATTCCCATTGTTAGCACATTTCCATTTGAAAGAGATTTCTAGCTTGGTCTGAGTATTTAAAGAGATATTGCAGGAGGCTCAAGGCGCGATTCTGCAACCAGGTCAGCCTGCAATGCTGTGTCCTTCAGACACTTAGCATCATGTATCTTTCTGATGTCAGGTATTCATCTTTTACACTAATTCTGAGCATTTGATGTTTTGTATTGATTATCTTGGAATTATGTAACTGGGATGATACATTTACCTGACTACTAAATTGTTACATTTGACTTTATTCTGACTTACTCTGAAACTGACTCAATTAGATTTAAGTGAAGACTTATGTTACAGCAAATCTGCATCCAGGGTTAAGCACATACTAAATCTCATGTTAGATGGAGTATAGAGCACATCAGGTGGGATTCTAGATTTTAGTTAAGTTATGCAGTCGCTTATAGGGGGCTTCCTGGGTACCTTTTAACAATAGCAAGCATGGGCGGCATTGTTAAATTAAATTAAATTATAATAAAGTTTGCTATGCTATAAATTTACTGATGAAATTATCTGGTATTATCAATTTCTCACCTATAAAGGATTCAGCCATACAGTTTGAGCATGCTCATTCATTTAGCGAAGTACTAGATACTTGTTTATGTGAAGAAAAACAGTTTTGCATAATGAAAAACACAGACCTTGGATGATACAAGGAGTGGTTTTCATGGTGCAACCAAAAGTTTTATATAAATTCATTTTCAAAAATCCAATTTTTTAAATTTTAGAAAATAGGAGAAATATTGCATGCTGCGGCTTAAAAAAAAAAAATTTCCATACCATCATCTTTTTTCCATATTTATCCAGATCTAGAATGACAAATCAATAGAGCAAAATAAAAACTTCAACTTCAACCCACCTGCATTTTCACCTGCTTCTTGATCTACCTTGTCTGCTGTTGAGACTGGACAATCAGGCGGGGGGGGGAGGGGGAGCAAGAAAACCAGCAAGTTAAAGCAGCAGTTTACAACATACTATTTACTATGAATGCAGTAAATTACCCTTGGAAAACACTTCCTCATTCTGGCCTCTAAAACCTAGACAGAGCCATTAAAGAAAGAGTTCAGTTGAACCCCCAAAAGCCACTTGATAAATCAATCAGGTACCATTTAAAAATTTTAACCTATCACCTCCTCTTCCAAAGCCTCTTTTTCCAGACTGTTCATCGCCACCTTGAGAGATAGAGATAAAATATTAAAATTAAATTACACTATATTCGACAGTGGTTGGTCAAAGGCAGCAGTATGTATATTAAGAACTACAATGTATAAATTTACTATTGCCTTAGGCAATCAACTTCCTACAATGCTGTGCTAGTTGCATGTTTCATAGCTTCCTGCCATCTTGCACTACCACAATTGAAATTAATTTCTTCCAAAAACTAACCATCACGAAAACCACCACGGAAACAACCGCGGCCTCTTCCTCGGCCTTCACCTCCTTTCCAACCTTCAACAAATAGATGGGCTCCATGAAATAATGAAAAGAGTCATAAAAACATACCCGTTATTCAAAAGAAATATTACCTTCATCATTGCCATTTTCATCAGTTTCTGGAAGATAAACAAATGCATGTGTATAAATGTGAAAAATGTTCTTTTATGTAAAAATTCTTATACATTTGCACACACAGATGAATATTAAAATTCATTACCTCTTCCAAAGCCTCTTCTTCCAGAATCTTCATCACCACCTTAAAAATGAGACATTAAAATGAACTTGCACATTACATAGCTCGACTGTGACTGGTCAAAGGAAGTGTTTTGTGGTCAACTGTGTATAATGACCACTAAACTATATAGTTTGTTGCCCCAGGGAACCAAATTCCTACATAGCTGTGCATATTTCTTGTCATCTCTTTTTGCCATTCTCTCACAAATTACAATTCAAATTCATTTATTCGAACAACCAACCATCACGGAAACCACCACGAAAACCACCACGGAAACCACCACGGCCTCTTCCTCGGCTTTCACCTCCTTTCCAACCTGCAACAAATAGATGGGCTCAATGAAACAATCAGGAGTCATAAAATCATGTCTGTTATTTGAAAGAAATAATTACCCTCATCATTGCCATTTTCATCAGTTTCTGGAAGAGAGCACAAGAGAATTTATGTAAAAATTCTCAAATTTATACAAACACCACAGTTTTGAATATTGCCTCCAAATTCTCCAAGTGTCTGTAGATGCTCAAAACGCCAAAAAAAACACTTATTTTTAGGAAGATAACACTGGCTGCTATGAATGCCAGTGAAGCATGGATGCCCCTGTCAAGAAAAGTCACTCATCTTGAAAAACAACAATTGCGATATTATAGTAGACAAAACATATCACACAACCTTAGGGATTGCCACCCTGAGTCATGTGATCATAAATGGTTAATCACTCCAGTGAAGTGATCGTCGCATGCACCCTTTGCTAACATCCTTGTGGCAGGGCAATTCGTAAGGAGTTGTGTCACTCACTTTCATTTGAAAATGACCCTTTGGGTAGCATCCCTTCCCACACTGCCCTTGAAGGTCACAAAAACGGAATTTGCAATTTGCCAAAGATTTGGTTTTGCATTCATGAGGTCTGTTACAATAAATTTATTTTCCTCTGTAAAATTAAAATATATCGAGAATGCAGAACAAAAAAAAAATCTTTTAAATTACATCACAATGAATTACATTTGTCCAAAAAAGGTTGAGAACCACTGTTCTAAAATTTACCCAAAATCCTATCTTCCAAAGACTTGTCAGCAAACCACTCAAAACGATTGCCAGGCAGAGCATTTATGTGGAAAAGCCACTTACGACTTTTTTTTTTTTTTGCCATGTCAGAGACAGCTATTTTAGTCATTGTACATGCTTATATTCCTCTTTGAGTGTAACAACCAAAACTGACTGACAGCATTAATACCAGATTTCTGTTGAGTGGGATCAGAGATGACGAATGTAGAATCACCTGATTTAAAGGTATTCCTGAAGCCGCCTCTCCCTCCTCGAGATCCTCCCCTGCCTCCTAAAAACACCAGATAAGCAATGCCTCTCTCAGCATGGTTACAGCATTGACACTATGTAAGCACAAACAACTTTAGATTTAAACTCAGTAAATGTAACCGAATCCATAGTTCTTTTTAGGGCTGCAACTAACGATTATTTTGATAATCAAATAGTTGACCGATTTTATTTTTTTCTCCCTCTCCCTCTTTGATTAATCAGATAAAAATCCTAATTTTATTTATTTTTATTTTAGTGACAAAAAAAAACAAAAAAAACAAACACTATTCCACGTCCTGCCCAATGTACTTCAAACAAATCTGCCATTTGAATGCTAAGAAAACATACAGTGCCTAATTTATTAGACTACCTGTCATAATAGAGAACAAATATTTTAGGATTCTATCAAAAACTTGTTTAAAGCTAAAAATGGTATTGCCATTTATTAGGAAAATAAACTGAAACTACTAAATCGTTTCTAAATAATATTCACACATAATATCCAAAAAAAACTTAACAGTCTCTGTTATTGACTGTAATTGGGCAAAAAAAAAAAAAACACAACAGCTATGAAGTGTTTTACTTTTTCCTGCCTTTCTTGTAAAACAGTAAAATCAAAAATTCATGGATGACAATAAATATATTGTAGCTTTAGAAATACAACTGTAACTAATAGACTGATAGGGCTTACACATACTGGTGGATTATTCATTACAGAAACATGAAAAATGATTTTAGCACCAATACTGATAGTTTAGGCTGCCCTGACCTGTGGCACAAACCATAGTATCAGATGTCTAAACTTTAGCACTGTAAATAGTGAATATAGTTTAAATCTCTACTCTACATTAAAAATGAAGATAGTAATAAAGATAATAAAGAAAAACACAAACTCAGTGTTAACCAGCAAGATAAATGTTTTGCAGGAACATTCACTCTGGACACAATCACTCTTACGGTCATTTCTTTATCCTGTAAATGAAAAACATCTTACATTTATATTCAAATACATGTTATCCCTTTACAGTTACTACTCTCATAAAATACTTGAATGACATGTTAATTTTTAAATCTAAATTTAACTTTAAAAACAACATTTCAGCAAAATGAATATTTTGCACTGAATATTAATTGTCTCTCCTGCATTCCATCTGTCTGACGTGGGTGCGCGCGCCGGCGCTCATTCAGTAAAGTTTGAAGTTTAACACAGACTGTCAGGACGAGCCTTTATGCAAAATGGAAATGCTCACGTGAATTTGTAACATTTACAGATAAGGATATAGCTGTAGAATGAACACTTTGCGCTGAGGAAGCACATGCATCTGTCAAAGCGCCTGACAGGGCAAGCCATTACGCTAATGCATTAGCTTGAAGTTTAAAATAAATAATTCTCATGTTTTGATCATGTACCTTTCCCGCAGCTGCTCACTCGGTTTCCTTCACTATTTTTAGATGCATTTTGTCCATAGAAATGCGTTATTCAGTGCTGTAATTTGACGCGACTGGCAGAGGTTTTAAGTGCACGGTGGGCAGACCCGACTAATCGATAATGAAAATTATCGACAACGATCCTCATTATCGATTATATCGAATAGTTGCTGCAGCCCTAGTTCTAGTCATAGGGCTGCAACTAACAATTATTTTGATAATCGATTAGTTGGCCAATTATTTTTGATTAATCGGATAAAAATCCTAATTTTATTTAAATCCTGCCCAATGTACTTCAAACAAATGTGCCAATTGAATGCTATGAAAATAGTGCTAAATTTATTAGACTACCTGTCATAGATTCATAAAATATTTATTCTCTATCAAAAACTTGTTTAAAACTAAAAATGTTATTGCCTATTACTAGGCAAATAAACTGAAACAACTAAATAGTCATTATTCACACATAATACCCAAAAAAAACACTTAGTCTGTTCATATTGACTGTAATTGGGCATATGAAAAAAAAAAAAAAATTATATATATATATATATATACACACACACAGTGGTGGTCAGAATTATTGGCACCCTTGGTAAATATGATCAAAGATGACTGTAAAAATAAATCTGCATTGTTTATCCTTTTGATCTTTATTTAATAAAATTAGCAAAAATCTAACCTTTCATTTAAGGAAAAGAATTGAAAGTGGGGAGAAAAAAAAAAAAAAAAAAAAAAAAAAAAAAACACATTATGAAAAATGTTTCTCCAAAACACGTTGGCCACAATTATTGGCACCCATGAGCATGAAATTGTCCAGCCATGACAGGAGTAACACAGAGGCCAAATTCCCTTAATCATTCATCACAATGAGAAAAAACAAAGAATATAGTTCTGATGTGCAGCAAAAGATTGTTGAGATTCACAAAATAAAAAATGGCTATAAGAAAATAGCTAAAGCATTGAAATTCCCCATTTCCACTATCAGGGCAATAATTAAGAAGTTCTAATCAACTAAAGATGTTACAAATCTGCCTGGAAGAGGACGCGTGTCTAAATCGTCCTAATGTGAAGTGAGGAGGAAAGTTTGAGTGGCCAAAGACTCTCCAAAGATCACAGCTGGAGAATTGCAGAGATTAGTTAAGTCTCGAGTCTTAGAAAGCCTAAAAAAAAAAAAAAATTAACAGCACCTACATCCCCACAAGTTGTTCAGGAGGGTTTCAAAAAAAAAAAATCCTTCTTGCTCTTTCAGAAACAATCTCCAGTATATTCAGTTGTCAGACAAGACTGGAACTTCAAATGGGATCAGCTTCTATGATCAGATGAAACGGATAAGAAAAAAAAAAAAAAAAAAAGCAAACCCACCAGATGGGTTTGGTGCACACATGGATAAAAAGTACCCCATGCCCACGGTTAAATATACTGCTGGATCTTTAATGTTGTGGGCTTATTTTTCTGCCGGAGGTCCTGAATATCTTGTTCAGATACATGGCATCATGGATTCTATCAAATACTAACAGATAAAAATCAAAACCTGACCGCTTCTGCAAGAAATCCAATAATGATAACCGATGCCTATAAATTTCTTTCTCTCTCTTTTTTTTTTTTTTTTTGGTGATGTTGCAGTTTTCCAAGCACAACACAGTGAGACTAATGAATGTAGGACAGCTTTATTATTACTCTAAAGAAAAAAATGTTGTGTGCTTGTCACAAAAATTTCACAGTGTCCAATAACCTTCAGAGGGCATAATTACCTATATATATATATATATATATATATATATATATATATATATATATATATATATATATATATATATATATATATATATATTTGTTGTTAAAAAGAAATTGACACAACTTGTTTTTCCAGATACAGTAGGTTTATTTACCATGTATATATTTAACACATTTTGTTGTTTTATTAACTTTATTGACAAATATAGGCTACGGTCCCTTTAAAACCAAATCCATGGATACTGACACATCCTGTTTTCACCCAAATGTTTACGTCCACTTAAGTCATATCTGACTGTATTTACGTGAGATACTCCACACGATGGACATTTTGACAACTGTGTGCATTTGACCATTCAGAAGCGAGGAGAACTGACCACGTACTGTCTGAGAGAACTGGGATCGCGGGCAAAAAAAAAAAAAAAAAACCGCCCACGCGAGAGAGAGCGTGCTTCTGGTCTGTGTCATTCAGCGCGATTCCACCTATCCCGCCTTCACTAACCGATAACGAATGATTGAAAGCATGCAGTTTGCAATGTGTGTATTGTCATTAATTTTGAAGTATACCCCACACTGCTGCTGCTGACTGTTTCTGTGCATGGGAAATTCTGTCAGTTACGTCACGTGATGTATCGATCTTTGGTATCGGGGGTATTTTTACGAGTACGAGTACAAGTACATGAGCTTGGTATCGGTGCATCCCTAATTATAGGTGAAGACTCAGATCTGTTAACTTGGCAAAAGGAGGTTGCAAAAAATATTGAATAAAAGGGTGCCAATAATTGTGGCCAAAGTGTTTTGGAGAAAAACATTTTTCATAATGTGATTTTCCCCCCACTTTCAATTCTTTTCCTTCAATGAAAGGTTAGACTTTCGCTAATTTTATGAATTAAAGATCAAAAGGATTAACAATACAGATTTATTTTTAGTCATCTTTAGTCATATTTACCAAGGGTGCCAATAATTCTGACCACCACTGTATATGTATGTGTATATTTGATTTTGGTAATCACCAATACTGATAGTTTAGGACAGCTGTGGCAGAAACTTTACATTGGGTGGCAGAGGTCTATTAAATTTGTGAACATAGTCTAAATCTCTACATTAAAAGTTAAGATAGTAATAAAGATAATAAAGAAAAACACATTTGATCAGCTTTGATTTCGTACCTTTCCCGCAGCTGCTCACTCTGTTTCCTTCAATATTTTTAGATGCATTTTTGTCCATAGAAATGCATTATTCAGTGCTGTAATTTGACATGACTGTCAGATGTTTTCAGTGCACGGTGGGCAGACCCAACTAATTGATAATGAGAATCGTTGTCGATGATTTTCATTATCGATTATCAATTTTATTGAATAGTTGTTGCAGCCCTAGATGAAACGTTGTCTGTGTGAATGCTTTTGCAGTTGCGCTTTATCATTACTTAGTATAAGTTACCCTACTCACCTCTGCCTCTAAATCCATCACCAGAACTCGTCCTCCATGAGCTGCCTTCACCATCTACAAACACAATAGCTCACCTTAGACAAGCTCTGATCTGAATTCTTGTAAGCATTATAGTTCCAAATCATAACTGATATGGGATTTTAAAGGACTAGGTCACTTTCAAATGAAAATTAGCCCAAGCTTTACTCTAGGTGTAAATGACTTTCTTCTTTCTGATGAACACAATCGGAGAAATATTTAATATCCTGATCTGAGCTTTATAACGGCAGTGAACAGGTGTCACGAGTATGAGCTGAAGAAAGTGCTTCCATCCACATCCATCCATCATAAACGTGTACTCCATAAGGCTCCAGGGGTTAATAAAGGCCTTCTGAAGCGAAGCGATCCTTTTGTGTTTTTAAAAAAAAAAAAAAAAAAAAAAAAAAAAATCCATATTTAACAAGTTATGAAGTAAAATATCTAGCTTCTACCAGACCACCTTCCATATTCAAGTTACAAAGAAAGTGTAAACTAGCGTTGCATCAGTTACACTTTTTCCACAAGTTGAATAGGGAAGGCGTAGGATGTAGCATAAGCTTTTTGAACTGCACGAGTTTTACACTCTTCATACGATGAATACAGAAGGCGGTCTGGTGGAAGCCAGATATTTTACTTCATAAAAATAAAATTATACATATTTATTATATATTTAATATTACATATTTAAGTTAACAAAAATACATCGTTTCTCTTCAGAAGGCCTTTATTAACCTTCTAAAAGTAGCAAAAGGAAATCAGGATTAGGATCGGAATTGAGTTAATCAGAATATTGTTTCCTACAGTCAGAGACTTTTAGATGCTTTTTTTTGTTGCACTGATGGTTGTACACTCCTCTCCCTATGTCAGTGTGGTATTTCATTTTTTTTTTTTTTCTTTTTAATAATATTGCAACGTTATAATAAATCTGTTTTTGATAGGGTTAAAAGGGATAGTTCAAACAAAAATAAATTCTGTCATTAATTACTCACCCACATACCTACCTACATGTCGTTCCACACTCGTAAGACTTTTGTTCATCTTCGGAACACAAATAAAGATATTTGATGAAATCTAAGAGATTTCTGTCCCTCCATAGAGAACTACACAACTACCACTCTGACGCTTTAAAAAGTTCAAACTGAGATTGTAAAACTAATCCAAACGAATTGAGCAGTAGGAATGCACGATTATGACAAATCATAATTGTCGATTATTCCCTTGAAATTGTAATTACATTATTCAATGTAAATCATTATAATCGTAATAATCGCATTGAATATCTTTATACCATTGTCTGAAGCAACTGCATGCCATATTTTTGTATAAAAATTAAGCAATCTGAAAACAATTTTTTATTGTTTTTCTAGAGCATTTAACGTCAAATGTCAACAATATATTGGTTTGGTTTGTTCTTTAAATTTAAAAAAAAAACAAACAAAAAAAAAAAAAAAAAACCATATGCATGGTATAATAGGGGCTTTCGCCACCAGTGTGGTTCCCCGAGAACTAATGTTGTTACCCTAGGGCCTGAAGTGATGTAAACTGCACTTGTTGTTACTTTTATTTTGACGGCGTGGTGGACTTTTTTAACGGCACCGAGAACAGTTCAGACAGATCCTGAGCACACAGTGGTCGCATTCTCCATCTTCATTAGTTTACGTTCTAATTAACAGTACTGTCTAATACATTATTAGATAGAACTGTTATAGAAAGAAAGTAGACAGTATATGAAAAAGTATTAGCTTTTGCCGTGTGGTTGACGCCCAATGTCACTAGCTTAGCAGAAATACATAATCATGTTTTGCTTGGTCTGCTCAAAGTCGCGCTGAATTTTCTCCTCAGCGTAGAGTTAAGAGGTCCATCTATTACTTTTTCATGTTTGTAGAGTTAGTTCGTGGAGTAAATATATAGGCTGTGTATACGGCTTTTTAAAAATGGCGGGTGCTGGTGTTGTGTGTGCGTCTGACATATCAGCATACACCTACATCACTGGTAGTTCCTTTTGTGCTGGGTTAGACCTTTTACATTCTGAAGTAGTCGTGATTCGCCTCTCTAGGGCCCTATGATTTCCGCGATGCAGAAAATGCGGACGGAATCGGAATCCATTCATAAAAACGGAATTTACTCTATAACATGGAATGTCACGGAATTTGTCAAATTTTTGATGAATGAATAAAGAGCAGGTCAGTACACTTAAATTAAATCACGATATAGACTAGTGTCTGTGAATATTAAACCGCAAAAAGACTATTTAAATATGAATCCTGCATGTCTGTAAAATTAATGGTGCAGAAGCGCGGTTTCATTAACCTCACACACACACACTGAAGCATGTGTGACGCTCGCAGTGTTTTTATCCTCTGTCGCGTCACTATATACCGTTTTGTTTGAGAAAATCTATCGTCATACCATAAACACAAACTCAAAGCTCTTGGCAACCCGTCAAAATAAAAGTTCGATTTAACTTGACAGAAACATTACTGTTGTACAGTAGAATTTAGATATAATACTAACACTAATAGACTTAATAATAATAATAATACATTATTAAAACTATTTTTAAAAAACAATCTCAGTTTTTCTTCCATGTTTTAATTTTAACAGTAAAGGTGTTGTGCAGCAAGTTTAATTTCATGATTAAAAGTCATCCGTTCATTTGAAAAATGAAAATACGCAACAGAATGTCTGAAAAAAAAAAAAAAAAAAAAAAAAAGTTAAATATAATTCAATTAGACATTTTTGATTATTAAAATGTAATTTAAATCACCTTAGTGCGCTGATACTTGCATTAATAAACCATATACATTACCATTAATTTGCAAGAAAACTAGTACACTGCTTAATAAAATTGTATTTGTTTTTACAGTGAATATTAGATTTTTAAAATAATGCTTTGTTTAATTTTTATTTGTGATGCATATATTTTGATTTTTCATGGCCAATTCCATTTTTTTTTTTTTAAAGCAAATTGGCCGATTCTGATACTGGTTGCAGATTTCTTTTTAAAGCAAATTTATTTGTTGTTTATTTGTTCAAAAAAATGTGCAGCTCTTTGATATTAGAGGCAAACACTGCATTTTTATCACAATCCCAACAAAGATGTTATGCACATGAGCAGTTTTTAATTTAAATTACTGTATAATTTCAAGATTAACAGCAAAAACAGCATGGTCTGACTTTAGCTTTGTGAAATTATGCAACATAAGACACCTGCACAAAACATCAGCAAACGGACTGAATGAAGATGCAAATTCACTCTCTGACAGTAGGTGGCGCATATGGAACAGCAGTGATTTAGCGTTTCCATGGTTACCGCTATACACAAAGCAGAGCCCTGTCTTTTCTGAAGACAGTTCCCTTCAGAGATACATTCATATCAACCCCAATTTAATATTTATATTATTCTTCCTATTTTTCACGAACAGTGAGCTTGTGCATGGTAGAGTATTTTTCTCTGCTCGCGCATCTGTTCTCCTTTGTGTCCGTATTCAGCGCGTACCTGTGTTCACGTCCTGTTTACGGACTTCGTAAATAACACAAAAGATATTTTGGGAAATTACTACAAAGCACTTTTTCGCAAGCCCAGAATAAAGATTGACCAAAATAAAACTAAAAAAAAAAAAAAGTTTGGATTTATGACCAGTGGACTAGTGCATCTTTTTTTTTTTTTTCTCTTTTTTTTTTTAAATTATAGTTCAAATGATCCATCCATGTTTGACACCCCATTTAGACCGTTGTTAACAAACATTCATCAGCTCACATCAGTTGTAAACAGAAACTCAAGCATGTTTGCTTGACGCATGCAATGAGGTTCATTCTCGTGTTACACAGCACATTTGAGTTTCAGCAAGAGGTTTGTTCTAATCAATGTTTATATGTGAATAAAAGCCTAAATTAAAACTATTCATCATATAAAGTGATCGAGTCTCTTCAGATAATTTGGACTAAACTGCTCAATTCATATGGATTAGTTTTTTTTATGAACTTTTTGAAGCATCCAAGTGTCAATTGCATAGCTGTCTATGGAGGAACAGAAATCTCTCAGATTTCATTAAAAAAGATCTTCATTTGAGTTCTGAAGATGAACGAAAGTCTTACGGTTTGGAACGACACAAGGGTGAGTAATTAATGACAATTCAATTCTCATTTTGGACTAACGCTTTTGTATGGACTATGGAGTGTAGATTGATGTGAAAAAATGAACTGCAATGAAACAGCATACATCAAAGTATAACATTATCAGAAAAAATAAAGTAGCGCGGGCTCTTGGTTCTATGCATCAGTTGTTGATTGGATTTTGAGATGTGGCCACTGCACTCACAAATGGAGGAAGATGAACATGAGCTTGCAGGGGTGAGTTTAACCTGAACTAAAGGATTTGAGAAGTCTTGCACACGTCACTAGAGAGAAGTCTGAAGTTATGACTGATTATATAAAATAAAAAAAAAATAAAAAATAAAAAAAATCCCTGAAGCATACATGTATGGATGAATCTTTCACAAAAAGATCCATTACATGCATTTTGGAAAATAGGGTGAATTTTCTGAATACAGAAACAGTTTAACTACTATTTTGAAAATATTTCTGCCCGTTTGTGAAGGTTGATTCCAGAATTACAATTAGATCTCAAACAACCTTTTTTTTTTTATTTGAATTTAAGAATTTACCATTATCATTAATTTACCATTACTAGCCTAAATAATTAAAACATGTGAATATGGGAAAAATAACTGCTTTAATTTCTATGATTAATAATGAGACCCAGTGCAAACTCTGGCTACCTGTTTTTGATCCTGTTAGTAACATGTTTTTCTCAATTAGGATTAATCACAAATTGGGCATCACAGCTCACACTGCATTCACTGCTGCATGCAGGAAACGCATGCACTTGAAGATAACCATATAAAGACTTTTCCTGACTGTAATAAACAAGATTTTTTTTTTTTTAAAATTCTAACATTTCTCGCATTTACAAGCATTTCAGTTTGTGTCTGGAGTCCTGCAACACACAAATTGCTTTCAAGATTCTAAAGCTGCTTCATACATACAGCCTTAGAGAAAAAAAAAGGAAACAAACCTTCATTGTTTGACTTCTCATTTCCTGCACTTCCTACAAATGAAAAGCATCTTGAGAACACAATGTACACTGTGCAGCTAATGAGCATATTAAAAAAAGTTACCATCCATGTTTCTAGTCTACAGATAGGGCTGGGCGATAAAATGATAATTATCACTATATAAATTTCAACAAAACAATAACAAGAGTTTGATACATTTTTGAAATAATGTTTCTGCACCGAAAGTTGAACAAAACAGCGCTACTCATTTAAACTGCGCCACACGGACCATTTGTCCACTTGGCTCAAAGTTTAAAAGGCAGCACATCACGAGCATAAGAGCAATTTGTTTACTCACTGATCAGTCTCGGTCATGCTACCACTAAACAGCGGTGTCAGATCCAGTGAGAAGCGCTTGAATTCAGTGAAGAACAAATGTCTCAGTGATTTAAACTAATTTAAAGCCAGATGAAACAGCACTGACAAACAGGAGAAACTGTGCGCAACGATACAGTCAGAAGACTTTTCAATCTACAAGTCGACATCATTTACCATGGATTTACATTGCTATATGCGTGATTTTAGGTGCTATATGTGTGGTTTTATCTGTGGTTACCATGAACTAAATGTATGCTACTATGGATGACCATTCAGTCAGAATATTTAAATTTTACCATATAAAAATGAGGTGGTTACAATTTTTATAGATGTATGAACACAAATTTACATCTGCATCCTAACTCAAGTTGCTACTATGGTCAACTCAAGTTACTGTCAAATGTGCATTTCATGGCAATACATGTAATAATATTGCAGCCTGCAATGCAAACTGTGCCAAAGATACGTGTACGTAATTCAAAAACGTCAAGTGTTTGTCATTTTCTTGCCATAAAGAATAGTTTAAAACTACAATTAATGGTCAGGTTTCTAAAACTTTCAATTAGGAACAAAAATCTGCTTTTAAACTTTAAAGAAATAAAGATTTGACACTTGTGATAATTATCGATAGACAGATATGAAAAGTTATATTGTGATAATTGTGTGCCATATTGCCCAGCCCTTTCTACAGCTGTGAATAAAAATCACCTAAAATCAAAACCTTGATTAATTGAACATTTTACCTCGATTACGAGTAATGAATAATTATTTGGTTTGTTTTTTTGCCCTCATAATTCACTTACAAGATTTGTACTGTAAATATGCTTGACTATTAAAAGGTGGGATATTTTTTCCTATTGAAAGAGTGATCTGACATAGCTCACTTTCAGCAGTTATTTTATCTATGGTTCGTAACATTTCTTACAGATTTCTGCTTGTTGTAAATCAGATAAAGATTAATTAGCACAGTACCAGTACATAATGAGAACGATTGCATTTGTGAATTACTTATACCGTCTCTCTATTAATTGCGAAGCTGTAAGTAGTTACTTCAAAAGTAGAAAATATGCTATAATAACTTGAGTTTCTAAGCTAGTTTAGTGATAAATCACAGGACAGCGCTGACAACTAGTTTCTGCTCCTCAATGCGCACGATCTTCACGTTTTGTGCAGCTACTGTTTGTATGAGTGTTCGTGCCACAATGCAGCTGCGCAAGCACGGTAGCTCGATATAATTATACACATCCGATTGTCTAATCGCTTGAATGTCTAAACTGGCAAACCGTAATACAGATAACTGACAAAGTTTAGTGAAGACGCAAGGCTCACTGCTCACACGCCGTCTCTGCGTTGACTCTGCATTCACCTGAGTGTTGACTGGACGGGGTGGAGTCACGTGGCAACACGCGTGCTAGTATGTTTTTAAATGGGAAATATTAGCAGGATTAAAAAAACGAAATAACCGAAAATGATGTCGGTTAGAGGTTCTGAATTTCGGTTTCGATTACTTTTTGATTAATCGTCCAGCCCTGGCTGTGAAAACTCAAAACAATGCTATAGTAAGTTGTCAATCACTGACAGCAATGACTCCTGTATTCCACACACACGACAGTTTACACGTGCATTTGCTGTTGTCTGGGAAAAAGCACTTCAACACAAATGATATGTACAAAATGGGGCTCATATGCGAGTCAACCTTTATAGAAGCTCTTGAATCCTCCATCAGTACCACTAGAGCCCAGACCTGTAAGTAAAAATAGGCAATACATTTGACATTTAAGCGTACATTTAGGGTGTACTCACACTAGGCGATCTGAACCATGCTTGAGCGCGTCTGACCCCCAAAGTCTGGTTCATTTGACTAGTGATCGCTCAGTACCGTTCCCGGGCATGGTTCATTTAACCGTCCCTGGCCCCCTTGGAAGAGGTGGGCCAGAACACGGTTCAGTTGGGCTCAGGCGCGGTATTGCATGCAGTGTGAGCGCTAACTGCACCGGAGCACGGAACAGCTACTACTTTTGTGTGTGCTACTGTCATCATTACGACAGCCAACTTCTATTACTACTTTTCAAATAATTTAACAATCGAGTGTATTTAGGTTTATAACAGGTCTGGTTCTCACTTTGATAAACAGGAAGTGTAGTTTGCGAGTAAAGCTGCAAATTCCTCCAACGTAAGCTGCCACCATAATCTTCTGATAAGTAAAAATCGCTGCGTGGCATAAGTGATAAATCTATTAGGCAGTCTATTAGTGAAAGTGCTTTTCTTCCCATTTTCTTCAAAGTAAATAGTTGCATCGTATATGACGCAAGTGTGCTCTGGCCCAGAACATTAAGTGCAATGTAAGTGCAGGCCAGCAGTAGAGGGGGGACAATCGCACCAGGGCACGGTACAAAGCAATCGTGGCAGGTGTGAGTACATCCTTAAACAGGTCATGACACGAGAATCAAATTTGCCTCTATCTTTTGGCATACTTTGTACCATTAAAACATCTGCAAGTTTCATAGCTTAAAATGCCCTCATTACAAAGTAAAGCTAAATATTTAATCAAGCTCCAAAAACAGCTTGTTTTGATATTGCATTTGCTTAACTTCAGAGAAAGACATCGATGAATAGATTGAATACATTGCACCATAGGCCCCTCCCACTGGCATTCAGTCACTTAACGGCTGACATTTGCCTACACTGGATGTGAGCAAATAAAACCCATTATAATCACTGACAGTCTACACTAATACAGTATACAGATGCACATTCAGTTTCTGATGTACTTCAGTTTGGAGGTCAATTTGGCATGTTGCAGAGCAAATAAACATACATTTGCTTGAAGAAAAAATAAATAAACATACACACACATATATATATATATACACATACACACACACACATATATATATATATATATATATATATATATATATATATGGTGCATCACTAAAACTAGTTAATTTTAAGCTTTTTTGTGCTGTTTCCGTCTTTCAGGTTTTTGAAGAACATCCTGGGATTTTTAACGACCACAGAGAGTCAGGACCTCGGTTTAACGTCTCATCCGAAGGACGGTGCTTTTTGACAGTATAGTGTCCCCATCACTATCCTGGGGCATTAGGACCCACATAGACCACAGGGTGAGCACCCCCTGCTAGCCTCACTAACACCTCTTCCAGCAGCAACCTAGTTTTCCCAGAAGGTCTCCCATCCAGGTACTAACCAGGCTCAGCCCTGCTTAGTTTCAGTGGGCAACCAGTCTTGGGCTACAGGGTGATATGGCTGCTGGCTAGTACATTTTTTAGTTTACTAATGTTTAATGCATTAGTACTGGCAGTGGTGTTTGAGACCTTGATCATTCAGTGTTTTTGTAAAGAATCTGGCGATACAATACGTATCACGAGACAGGGGTTGCGATACGATATATTGCGATATTGTAAGAAAGGCGACATATTGCTACATTTCTTGTTTTTATTTATTTCTTTTTAGAAAGATCTAATTTAAAAACGGTCATAAAGAACACAACCATATGCATAAAACCTGACAAACAACTTTATTTTAATACAGTATAATTTGCATTTATATCATTAATCACTATTTTGTGCAATCTAAGTAAAGAGAAAATAGTAAAGTGACTGCAGGATTCTTTGTGTATATGTTTTAAAGGTTCACAGTATAGCAGTTTTTAATTTCTAAACTATTTAACAACAAAGTGCATCGTCCATTCCATGACTGAATGACTGTGTTTTATATTTAATTCTGTAAAGCTGTTTGCTTTAAAGCAGTCTATTGTATAAAGTGCTATTTAGAGTACTGAACTGCAAGAGCTGGTGCAACCATATCCACATTGCCATGATCAGATGCTTTCTGTCGGGATGTTAAGCGAGCTCTCAGATTCAATGCATTTCCCGAGTATTGGATTTTAACTTGACCTATTTTGCAACAAAAATGACTCGTCGATTTCCTTAGTGGTTTCTTTATAGCTAAAGCCAAAATGAGTCCACACTTCAGCTCTGTATACTGCGGGAGCTGAATAATTCTATCGTCTTGTGAGCTGGGTTTGCTAATGCTAACACTAGCGATGCACGCACCTTCACCTTGCACTTCTCCGGCTTCGCATCAGTTTATGTTCTGAGATAACACTGCCATCTAGCGGTTGGGTTTTATACAGTCTGTGGTTTAAACCGAACACAAAGCCATGAATCTTGGATGTAAATAAATAAATAAATATATAAATATCGTATCAGTATCGCCAAAAACAGCATCGCCAAACATAATATCGCGATATTCACGTGTATCGATATTTTCTTTTCTTACATCCCTAACTGATATGATACTACTAATTCTATTAATAATATCTACTAATAATATATATAACGTGCTAAGTTCTGATGAGCTGCTGGGTTAATGAACAATCATGTCGCCTGAGTTTGCTCGAACTGATCTGCTGTAATCAAAACGGGGACAGTAATAGGTGAGCGCTGGCTAGGCTTGTGACGGTATCAAATTTTCATGTTGCGATTAACTGCTTAAGCTTTTATCACGGTATACGGTATCACAATATTGAAATCTAATCAGGTTGTAGTCTAGATTAAAATATAAAAATGTTTAAGTTTGAAAATAAATAGCCTATTAAGTCTTTAAGTATTTGGTGCTGAGATGAACAACATTGAGATTACAAAAAAATGAATGGCTGTTTGAAGCATTTTAAAAACTTCACTAGCGCTGTTGCTTTGGTTGCAGGGTAACCGCTGCATTCTGCTGTTCCATCAAAACCCTTTGCTGTCAGAGAGTGAACATGCACTTCATCCAGGAATTCTCCTTCACTTGTTCCGCCATGTGCTTCTCATGCACATTGGGCTTGTTTACATGAGTGCGCGTGTCCCTTTGACGCAGAATACAGCGGTTGATGGGGAAAGTATTCTTAATGCATTATAAAAATTAATAATTGGTAATAAATTTACGGTATTTTGAAGTGCCCACAATAATATCGCGCATATTCATTATCGTGATATATCGCATTACCGAATATCAGCACAAGTCTAGCGCTGGCCAATGAGATCGTTTGCGCATTAGTTCCGCCCACTATCAAAGAAACCAGCGGTGGCTTTTGCTTGTTTTTAGTAGCTGAACTCCGTTATTTTGACAGGAAAATACAACTAAGATTATTATTCTACATGTAGCACAAATTCTACATGGTATGATACATGACTAATCTCTCTCTCTTTGCATGAGAAATACTGAGTTCTCTCAGATAAGTGGCGGTGAGTCGGGCTCCTTCACACTGGAGTTTAACGGTGTGTCAAATACGCTGCGCATCCAATGAGATTAATCGGAATAGTACGAAACTCTAGCACTTGGTGTTCAAGACGAGTGAAAATATATCCGTGCTAACTCAAACATCGGCGAGTGAAATCTAACAATTTATTAGCCAATGGCTAAGGATTAGGGGTGTAACGATACACTCGCGATTTAATACTCATCACAATTCTAGGTTCACGATACACATCATGATATTTTGATCAAATTTATATTTAAAAAAAAAAAAAAAAAAAAAAAAAAAAAAACCTGAATTGAAAATAAATTTCCAAAACATTAAAGCTGCAGTCTGGCATTTTTCCTCTTTGTCGCCATCTCTGTTTGAAACCTGGAATTGCAGTCATATGCGGAATTGTTATCGTTACATGCGTAAGCGGATGAATCTAATATTTGCTGTCAATCACTACACCGGTGTGTATACTGTACTTCAGAGTCACAGATTCTACATCTTGGAAGTATGACCAAAATAAGAATTTTCACCGGAAAATATCATCTGAAAAAGTAACATTTCTGCCACTTTTGTCCTGACCAACTGAGGATAAAAGCATTAGGCCTACAATAAATCGCGCTGCCAATGGTGATTAAATCTAACGATCGCTTAGCTCAGATCATGCCAAACCGTGCAAATTATTATTACTGTTATACTTTGTTCTCAAATTGTTAATGTTAACAACATCAGAATTGTGTGACTATGTATATTTAGTGTGTATTAGCGTTACTTGTAGATTTCAATTTCTGTAGCCACTCCGCAGTCCAAAGTCCAAAATACGGGTGAATCTCCAGTTGTCACTGATGATTGTCATTTGGATCTTTCTGGATTACAATCCACCATCAAGATACGTTTAATTATTTCAGCTGCTGTGTGAACAGGCTATAAATGATCCGCTACAAGCAACATCCTCCTCACATGATAAAGCCGACTAGTCTGGACTCCTTTCTGTTTACAGACGTGACATAATGACGCAAAGACTGCTGCATGCTCGAATTTCCCGCGGAAATCCACCAGGTCGCTCTTATTATAAAACATTATTACAAGCTTACCAAGCTAAGATAAGGAGAGTTTTGATCACTGGCTGGATATGTACTTGGATAATACTGGATAATTTTTAACCAAAAAAAGGTACGGACTGCAGCTTTAACAATTTTCAATAACTATTGTACATACAACTTCATAAAGAACTTACAATATTTCAATATTTAATTGAACCTTCTGTATGTAAATTAACAATTGACTAGGTGTGTCACTGAACAATAAAACTGAATTTTAACATGAAATTAGGATGGCTGAAACTTAAAAGCTGCAGTCCGGAAATTTTTGATTAAAAATTACCCAAAATTTTCCAGTTAGTCTTTGCGTCATTACGTCACGTCTGTAAACAGAAAGGAGGAGTCCAGGCTAGATGGCTTTATCATGTGAGGATGCTTGTTGTAGCGGATCATTTATAGCCGGTTCTCACAGCAGCTGAAATAATTAAACGTGCCATTTTGATGCCGGATTGTAATCCAGAAAGGTTCAAATGACAATCATCAGTGACAACTGGAGATTCACCCGTAGTCAAAAGCAAAAGGCTTCGGACTGTGGAGTGGCTACAGAAATTGAAATCTACAGGTAACGATAATACACACTAAAACACAGTCACGCAATGCTGATGTTGTTAACATTAACATTTTCAGAACAAAGTATAACAGTAATAAATTGCACGGTTTGGCGTGATCCGAGCCAAGCGATCATTAGATTTAATCATCACTGGCAGCGCGATTTATCGTAGGCTAATGCTTTTTTCCTCAGATGGTCAGAACAAAAGCGGCAGAAATGTTACTTACTTGTTCAGCTGATATTTTCCAGTGAATTCTTATATTGGTCATACTTTCAAGATTTAGAATCTGTGATTCTGAAGTACAGTATCCACACCGGTGTAGTGATTGACAGCAAACATTAGATTCATCCGCTGAGGAGTTGTGCCAAAGCACAACGCATGTAACGATAACAATTCTGCATATGACTGCAATTACAGGTTTCAAACAGAGATGGCGACAAAGAGGAAAAGTGCCGGCCTGCAGCTTTAAAGCAGTAAAATAGGGACACCAGAATAAAAATATTCATGATTCTGAACCAGAAAATACAGAATTATCCTATACATATAAATAATTAAAGCCCTTTTTTTATTGGAAAAATCAGACATTTGTTAATATCAGGACCCACAAATATTGTCCCATTACTTTATTATACATTATATTCAACATTAAGTAAAATAGTTTAATGTATTACTGTTACTTGAAACTATGTAAACTTTCATTTTTTCTAATGCAGTAGTACTCTCACACCTTCAATGCAGGCATTCGTTGAATCTTTTTTTTTTTACACAGACAAACCACCCGCACAGATTATACACTTACATAAGAATAAATCTAAAATGCTTTGAATCATACTGCCAAAACTAAAAAGGCGATATGGCGAGTTAAATTATGCTTTCACTTTTAGGAGTGCTGCTTTAAATGTTCGCAGTTTCACTTTGAGGAGAGCCGCTCCAGCACGTATGCACTTCAGATGATCAGTTCTAAACGCAAAGCGTGTCAAAGTGATTCCCAAATTTTATTAGTTCATCCAAAATTTTAAATTCTATCTTAACTTACTCACCCTCATGTTTTTGCACGCACACACATTTGAACATCTGTTTACTACAGTAAGCGCATCGTTGTAAATCTTTTCATCATATAAAGCCATCGTGTCTCCTCAGAAGACTTGGATATTGATTAGACCGCAGATTTATTATTTTTACAATGCCTTTATGACCTTTTTTTTTTTTTAGAACTTATAAGGGAAATCTTTCAGATTTCATAAAAAAAATAAATTTAAAAAAATTATATATATATATATATATATATATATATATATATATATATATATATATATATATATATATATATATATAATTATTTTCATTTGTGACCGGAAGATGAACGAAAACCTTATAGGTTTGAAGTGACATGAGGGTGAGTAGATGACAATTTACATTTTCGGGTGAATTACACTTTATAAATACAGTAAGCCGAGTCTTGGCTAAAACTCAGCATCGAGAGTCATATCGTTTACACCGATACATATCGTCGCATTTTTATATCGCAATCTCGATACAAAAATGTATCATTATACCCCTACATTTATACAGACATTTAGTCACCCATCAAGAAAATTTAGTCACATATGCCAGTGATTTACTCATATTGTAGAGGGTTGCTGCTAAGCCTCACAATGAGAATAAATGAGGCTGAATGAGAATTTTTAAAAACCTACCAAATCCTGAGTTGCAGGATACAACAGGGCTCTGTAGAAGGATAAACAAAACATTAATAAATTATTCACATTTAAAATGTACTTGTAGGTAGTGCATATCAGATTATATAGAGCTTAAAGGGTTAGTTCACCCAAAAATAAAAATTGTCATTAATTACTCACCCTCATCTCGTTCCGAACCCGTAACACCTTCGTTCACCCTCATCTCATTCCAACACAAGACCTTTGTTCATCTTCAGAACCCAAATTAAGATATTTTTGATGAAATCCGAGAGCTCCGACTCCTCCATAGACAGCAATTTAACTACCACTATCAAGGCCCAGAAAGGTACTTAAGACATTGTTAAAACAGTCCACATGACTGCAGTGGTTCAACCTTCATTTTATAAAATAACGAATACTTTGTGTGCAAAAACAAAAATAAAGACTTTATTTAACAATTTCTTCTCTTCTGTGTCATTCTCCTATGCTATTTACGTTGCAGCACTTCCAGGTTCTACATCAGAATGCCAGGTTGAACCACTGTAGTCACGACTATTTTAACCATGTCTTTAGTACCTTTCTGGGCCTTGAGAGTGGTAGTCAGAGCTCTCGGATTTCATCAAAAATATCTTAATTTGGGTTCTGAAGATGAACAAAGGTCTTGTGTTGGAACGAGATGAGGGTGAATAATAAATGACAAAAGTTTTCATTTTTGGGTGAACTAACCCTTTAACGCCAAGCTCATGGCTCATTATGAACTGACGAAAAATGCCTTGCAAGTCACTATGAATTAGAGCGCTGCCAAATACGTAAATGTAAAACGTAGAAACTACTGGCAAACTTAAATTGCAATCAGCTCACACAGTAATAACATAAATTTAACACATCCAAATATAAATGAACAATGACTAATGTTCCCAATACTACTGAAGGAACTAGAAGAGAACAAGCGGCTTTCTATTCATCTCCGTTTAGAGATGAAGCCCAAGAGGAAGAGTGTGGTCGACATTACCTGATCTTCCTCCCAGTCATCCATGTTGAGCAGCTTTGGCTGAAAGCAGACGATTAAATATTTCCAAAATCTGTGCCAGAAAACAACACATTGTCGACAGTGAACACAATGTCCAACATAACGAAACAATTAGCTAGGCTAACATTTTGAGTATTTAAATTCAAATCTGTCATTAGAGTTCCTCTTTCAACTACAACCTAATGTAAAACGACGTGATATCTAACAAAAACAGGAGACAAGATAGTTTGAACATGTTATCACAGTAATATACGTTCATTTAAATGCTATAATTAAACAAAGATAAGTTTAGCAAAATGACTAACTTAACGTTAATTGAACCGCGGCAGTAACTAGCATCTCATCAATTAACTATTTAACACTAACTAACTATTTGACACTAACGAATCAACTTTTTCTTTAATTCGAGTTAATAAAATTGAGAAATTAAATAATTTTAGTGTAGCTTATACAGTTAAAACAGCATACTTTTATCAGAAGACCTGATGACACGTGCAGCGGCGGGAGAGACACGTCAAGGAGCTCGCGAGAAAAACCAGGCAGAAATGACGCAAATCTTTTTGAGGGCGGGAAAATCAGAATGCTTTCCGATTCGCTCTTGTGAACAGATTCTTTTTTTAATGAATCAGGCGAACGATTCACAAATCCGTTGGAATGTTTTTCTACAACTTGAAGTTATAACTGAATCGATGGTCCAAATGACTCTAAGTCATGATTCTTTCGGTGATGTCTGAATCAAATCAAACGAGTACGTGTGCCGTTTAATGAGGATTTTATTAATTATAATAACTAAATTATAATAAATTAAGGAAATGCAAATTTCAGAACAGTAATTGATTATATGGCATTTGTTGTCACCTGTCTGGATGGTTGGTACACTGGTTTTGGGATTGGTCCCCAACAGCATTTAATATGTGGATTGGGAGCAATAAATATCTCAAGTCACCCTGGTTATTGAAGTGATTACAAAACTGTTAACATATATAAAAGATTGTTAGGCAAGGTAAATTATACTGTGAATAGCACTCAAGACCCTGTACATTTTACCTGTTTACATCAGTGGCTGTCCCTCCAAACACTCCTATAGAAGAATGATGTGTGTTTTGACATCAAGTAAAGAGATCATGAAAATCTGATTTTAAAATAATGCATAATAACGCTGGTGGTACAGAGAAAGACACACGATGAGCCATAGTTCATCACAAGTAGCTTTTTCACAAACTGATGTAAATACTAGAAGATGCACAGTGTCATACACACAAATACAAAACACCATCATGGTAACACTAAATAATAAACATTAATTTAACAACAAAAGATGTAACATAAAACCATATTGTGCATAACAGATAACAAAAAACTAAGAAGAAATATAACTATTAAAATTTAAAACCATCAAATGTGGAGTGACACAGGGAATTCTGTGAATGACAATTTATGGCTTTTTCCTATAAATTTTAAGATGATTTGTTCTTTAACAGTATTTTACAGTAAAACTAAATTAAATGTAAGGTTAGATCTATTACAGTTTTAAGGGAACTTAGTTGCTGTTAAGTTAATAGGTTTTTATTGTTGCATTTTACAGTCTTTTACAGTTAAAATTACAATATTTTTTTTACAGTGAAGCAAAAAACTTTCAAAGTTAGTTATTTTGAAAAAAGTTTTCCTTGAAGATGTGGATTTTGTGAAACATCTGGTAATCCAGTAGGAGAAAATGTGTTTAATAAGGTATTGTGGACTGTGAGACTTTATGCTGTGGATCTTGAAAATTTTTTTACACAGTTTTCCCAACGGCTGGCATTTATGTTATTGTGTTTAGAGAGATTTGAATGATTGTGGAGACAAATCATGACCTGAACATTTTTGTTTCATTGGACAGATGTTTGCATGCTCAATGTCATTTTTTTATGAATTGATGGTGTGATGTTGTGACCTGATCATACAGTGCTCAGGCCATCACCTAGTCCTAATGCTTCTCACTTACTGCAACCATTTTAAAACCACCAGGTTGGAGCATCTGCTATTTCACACACCATGTCTCACGAATCTGTGCTTTCTACTGCAGAAGCAGCACCCCAGAGAACATACTTGTGATTCTGAATGGCAACACCACCTGCTAAAAAATCCAGCATTTCTGGTCACCACCAGCATTGATTTGTTTTGCACACTGGGACCAGCTTGGGATTCAGGTTTGCAAGTGCTATTTCAGAGTGTTGTGGTGATCCTTCTTGGAAATTCAGCCAAGAGCTGTATGTAAATATTGTGTATAAACTTATTCCTTTTTTAAAAAATATATTTGTACACTTTTAGGACTGTTTGGTTATACGGACACTGTAAATAATCATTCTTGCACTGATGTGCTATTGTGTCTGAGACATCATTACTTCAGTATTTAAGTACTTCACCAACAGGCCTCATCACATATTGTCCCAATCTACAAAGAATGTACTGAAGCAGTGTTGCAGTTAATGAAATAAACTAATATATGAGTGATAATTGACCATTAGTGATGACAACTGCACATGATATCTCTTCATATTTTACCAGAGAATTCTTAAACAACTCCAAAAACAGCATTATTAGGGCCCAAGCACCGATGGTGTGAGGACCCTATTGTAATTGCTCGGCCAATTCTTCTTCTTCTCCGAAATGAATCACATTTTTGAGGGCCTGAACATGCTCGAAAACTCATGAAACTTTGCAGAAGTGGTGAAAATTTATGTCTGATATGGGTTTCAGAATCAAGTGTGGCAAAATGGCTCCATAGCGCCACCTACAAAATTTCAATTAAGCGCCCTTCGCGCTACGTTTCACATACAGGTATGAAATTCAGTAGACAGATGTAACAGCCCAGTACCTACAAAAAAGTCCCTGGGTGCAAAATCTGAAAGTCCAACAGGAAGTGAGATATTTTGAAGTTTCTCTGCAAAATTTTGGCAGTTTTTGCCATTTCCACACATTGTACTTTAACAAACTCCTCCTAGAGCTTTAATCAGATCAACATCATATTTGGTCAGTCTAATCTTAAGGCTTTAGTGACATTAAATTGCAAAGATCTTGAATTTTCATTGAAGGGCATGTCCGTGGCGGCCTGACAAAGTCTGATGTTTCTCAGCTGTTGTAACTCAGGCATACAATGTCTGATCTGCCCCAAACTTCACATGTGTGATAAGAGTCCTGGCCTAAAGACATCTACATGCCAATATTCAGTTAGTCATAGCGCCACCTGCTGGCAACAGGAAATGGTATGCTTTACACTGTAATTCACTCCCAGAAACACATTTCAATATGCCACAAAGTGCCAAACATACTAGAAACACGTTAAATCACGTAACACTTGGCTAAGTGCTAATGTATGCGATTAATGCCACGAAAAAGGAAGTTGTTGTAACTCAGGCATACACTGTCCGATCTGCTTCAAACTTCACATGTTTAATAATAGCCCTGGCCTGAAGACATCTACATGGCAATATTCAGTTATGGTTAAAGCGCCACCTGTTGGCAGCAGGAAGTGTGGCACTTTGAAATGACTTGGTCATAATTCTACTGTATTCGCTCGCTTACATGCATGTCGCCCACTGTTCACTGTTTTCCTGATGCCAAAGGGTGGCGGTTAGCCCGGGTGCGAGGGCCCTTTCATCGCTGCTTGCAGCTTTAATGTTCACTTATAACTGTCACCAGCTAGAGTGCCCGTGATTGCCACCAGAGGGCACTCCAGCCTGGATTTTTGCCACACCATCAAAGTTTTCACTACCCATAATCCTTTGTCCAGACTAATCAGCCATGATTGTTCTCAGCTGTTTCTGATTATCTCATTACCTCTGCCTATATAAGCCATCTATCAGTCACTCTTCGTTGACATCAGATTTCTTTGGGTTCTAGCACATGTAGGGTGGAGAGCAATGAAGTTTTCGCAAGGCAGCAAATGACATGAAGCGTTGGGAAAGAGAAATTTAAGGATTAGTTCACTTTCAAATAAAATTTTCCTTATAATTTACTCATCCCCATGTCATCCAAGATGTTCATGTCTTTCTTTCTTCAGTTGAAAAGAAGAAAACATCTCAGGATTTTTGTCCATACAGTGGACTTCAACAGTTACCACTGGGTTGAAGGTCCAAATTGCAGTTTCGATGCAGCTTTAAAGGGCTGTACACTATCCCAGACGAGGAATAAGGGTCTTATCTAGTGAAACGATCGTCATTTTAAAAAAAAAAAACACAAATGCTTGTCTTGCACTAGCTCTCTTCTCCTTCTTGCAGAATTCCGGCAGTGTAGACACTGCTAAATGTATTACTGCCCTCCACAGGTCAAAGTTTGAACTAAATTCTACTAGATAGGGCAAGTATACAAGAATTTAGTATAATTAGAAAATCATTAGAAAATCTTCTGGCTAAAAAATGTGGAAGAATTCCTATGCAATATGCAATTTTGAGGTTTTTGTAGGAAACAGGACTTTAAGAAAATAGTTTTTTTTTTCTTCCATTTCCCATCAATGCTCCACTAGTTCAGTTGGTGGTGGTAATGCACTGAAAGCTGGTCTGCCAAATGCCAATAAATTAAAAAGAAGTCACTCTTTGTTGGTCTTGTAAGTACTGCATTTCTCTGAGCGTTGTTCCTTGTTTTCCATTTTTATTTATTTCTATGTTCCCTGGATTTCCTTGTTTTTGCCTTAGCCCTGGACATTATCTTTGTTTGGACTAATCATCTGTGTTTTGATCTGGCCTTTGAGTATGTCTTTAGATTAACCCATTTAACTGCATTTGGATCCTTAATTATTCGAACCTCGGAGAAGTTTGTTACAATAAATCAGTTTGGCATAATTTCTTTTGTACAGTATGGATGAAATAACCATCTCTCTGTTGAAGTCCTTATGGTGATTATCATTCCCTTTAGCTAGACACTTGGCCCTTGACTTTTGTTAAATAAATTCTGTTTCAGCAGTTAGTGAAAGTGGTAGCATCTAGACCAGGCATGGGCAAACTTGGTCCTGGAGGGCCGCTGTCCCTGCAGAGTTTAGCTCCAACCCTAATCAAACACACCTGAACCAGCTAATCAAGGTCTTCAGGATTACACGCAGATGAGTTTTATCAGGGTTGCAGCTAAACTCTACAGGACAGTGGCCCTCCAGGACCGAGTTTGCCCATCCCTGATCTAGACCAATCAGACATTCAAATTATTCATTATAATTAATGAATAAACCAGCGAACTCACTCTCCCAACAAAGGTCTGTGAACCATCCCTCAAAAACTGCAACAAATGCCCTTGGATTGCCATGGTTTACGACTTGAAAAAATACAGAAGCTGCTCTGAATGATGTAGCCAAGTGGAAAAGCAGAGGCCATAGGAAAAACCCATTACCCTCAAAACAGATGTTCCTGCAATTAATTTATAGATGAACTGATCTATAAATAAACATGCATCCAAGGACATTGTGTGTATGATTATAACTGTCCTGTAAAGTGTCACTTGCATTATATTTTCATTTTATGCATATCTTATGAGGGAACTACTAGTTAAGGTAACCCTACATATATTGTGTCTCCTATCAAATTAATGCTCGTTTAACGACTCACACTTTCATATATGTCACCTCCTCATACAATGCAGTGTGCATTTGTTGTATTAATCGGAGTACAAATGGACACAAACCCACCAGGCCCATTTTAATCAGGCTCAAACACAAAGAGCCATAAAACACCCCCACAGAGGAATTTCCCGCTATCATTGGTCAAGTCAACCCTAAGAGGTGTGACTTCTCCCAGACTTTAATAGACACTGTCAGTGTGACCGCCTTCTAGGGTTGGGTATCGAGAACCGGTTCCATTTTAGAACCGGTTCCAAATTTCAAAGAACCGGGGATTCGATACGATGCACGCATTTCAATTCTGGTTATCGATTCCTGACTTTTTTCAGTCATTCTCGCACTGCAAACGGTAGTGAGCTTTTCACAGTTTTATCTATCTGCTAGGACCTGCGACAAAGACCTTATCTCATCACGCACGTGCGTAGTTCATTACAATCGGCACTGACTTTTGCTTCAACACTGCATTAATCTGAAGGAATGCACCGTGTTTAAGGGGCCGTTCACACGTCGCACCTAAAAACGTGTGGAAAGCGCGGCCGCTTTCTCCTCCTTTCCAAAGTGCTTGCGCTCTCGTGGCGTCTGTCGTTGTTATGCAACCATGAACTGCACTCTACCAGATGACGAGGAAGTACCAGCAAAGGATAAATTGATTTCTAGCCCTTGTATTAGTTTTACTACTAGATATATTTATGGGGATGAGAAATAAAACCCGCCCTGTACAGCTATGATCAGCTGTTCAGCGGAGCTTTCGATGTTGTTACGGAAAGGCTGAAGCTGATCGGTTGGTTCTTGTCACATGACCTGCGGTGCGCTTGTGGCATTCTGAAAAGTTGAGATGTTTTCATCTCGCCGCAGCATAGGCACGCCTGGAAACAGTTGAAATAACGAACATTTTAAATAACGTGCCTACATTTGAAATAACGAACTTGCGCGTGCAAAAAACGCGATATGTGAACGGCCCCTAAGAAACCGGCGTAACTCTCCCAGCTGCGAGTCCTGCTACAAAGCACCAGATACAGCTAATATTAGCAATAGCAGCATCTCACACTCAGGTACAAAACACATATGAAAAGACATTCACCTTCGAATTAGAGCCTCATAATTCTGGATAAACTGACAATCAGTTTTGTTTACTTTATTTTTTAAAATAGTGATCACGATTATACATTCGGGCAGCTACAGGACAACATGTTCTAGTGTATTGTAATTAGCCTATATTAATTTGAATATTCATTCAATCATATTTTAAAAATTATTTAATTCTGTTTTATTCATGAATACTTGTTTAGTTAATGGACACTCCACCGTTTTGAACGACTAATTCATTTTTGAACAGTCACTTGTTGCCACCTAGTGCAGTACTAATGTATTCAATATTACTGACTTTGCATTTTAATCTCTCTTACATTACTGCCTCCAATAGCAACAGCCTGTTATATATTTTATGTTGTATTTTTTGTATACCTAAATAGTTTTGGTTTGTAATTGCTTCTGATCATTCCTTATTGAAAGTGTTATTTATTTCATTATTAGACGAATTGTCACAGTTAACAGTTACAGCCTACTGGTTATAGCCTAAGTGTGGCAAGAATAAAAGGTAAAAACATTATTCTTGAAGTATTTGCTCTTTTTTTCTCTCCATTAAAAAATATTGGAATCGGAACCGAGAATCGATAAAAACCGGATTCGATAAGCAGAATCGGAATCGCTAAAATTAAAATGATACACAACCCTACCGCCTTCTCTTGCTCCGGACTGATTCTCTGTAGCTCCTGGCTCCTCTGTGGCCTCTCTGGCCAGGGCCGGAGGCCTTGACCTGCACTCCAGCCAGGTGCTTACCTAGAAGAGAGAGAGAACTTTTTCCTCACTACAAGAGTCAAACTAAACACGCAAGTTTGTCATCATTTCTTCATTCAACGCAGAAAAAATCAGTTGCAACTTCAACACCATCGATTCACGGAATCACCAAGAACCCGTTCAGAACAACAGACTGCTTCCACTGCAAAGGCATGCAAATACTGAATATTTTAACTAAACAGGGGTTTAGGACAAGCAGTAGAACCCTCTTAAACAAGGTGTTTCGAAATCAGAGACTGGTGGTTCTTTCCTGGTTTAATGACTCTTTTCCATAGCTTCATTCCCTGTTCCCACCTGTTTCATTCTGTCATATTTTCATTTTACCTATGTATGTGTGATTTGTGTGTGTATGTGCTTGTTAGTTTAGTTATGTGTTCATGATTTAGTTTAACTTGTGCACAGTACATATTTGGCTTTGACTCCCTGCCTGCAAATAAATTGTCACTTAAATGATTTCGATCTTGTTACACACTCTAAGCGCTGTAAATGCTAAGAATTTTTTTTTCTTCTTAGAATTAATTAATAATCAATACTGAGTGTTCACAGGGCGAAGTGATTAATTGATTGTAATGTTAATGTAGCTACATCAAGTTAATACAATTAACGGATCAAAATATTCATAATTAATCATAACAGGTTATGAATAATTATTAATATTTTCCCTTTGAGCTAACTTGCTACAAAGTGCATGCTTTCAATATTGTCTACAATACATGCTCCTGACTGCAATAACACACCTTTTATTATGTGCATATTTTTGGAGTCAGTGACTTATTATAGTTGTTTGTAAGAGTAACATTGAAAGAGCTGTTCTAATAATCAATGTTATGGTATAAACTGCTTATGGTTATATGTTTCCCTTTTGTTTTTTGTTTTGTTTTTGTTTTTGTTTTTTATATATCTCTAACCACTGGTTTCACAGATAAGGCTTAAGCTAGTCCCAGACTAAAATGCATGTTTGAGCTGTTTTAACTGAAAGCAACTTATACTGACATATATTAAAATATGTCAGAGACATTTTTTTGTCTCAAGATTCACACCAGTAATGTTTTTTTCGAGGGTACATTTATAAAAGCTAGTTACAATTTAAGTCCTAATCCTGGCTTAGCCTAAGCCTTGTCTGTGAAACCGGGCCTAAGTGTTTTAGGTTTGCAAAGTACACACGAATCGAGAGATTTGTGTACAGGTCCTTTGAATAATTTTGACATTTCTTTGTGTAAAACAATGTGTGCTATGTGCATGTAAAATGGATTACTGTATGTAATGGACACCTGTCAGGCAAGGAGGGGAGAAGAGGATCTGGATGCAGCTCTTTTCTTTTATTTATAGAAATCAAAAAGATCCAAAAGGAGAAAACAGATGTAACAGCTTTTTGCACCCAAATGTAAAGACAATACTCAACAATGAACTGAAGGCATTAAATACAAAAGGTAAACTAATCAAGACACGGGTGATGATAATTAGGAATTATATAAACAAGCTAGCAATGGGAACGAATGAAACAGGAACTAAACATCACATAGGAACATACAAACTGAGAGCACAGGAACTAAAACCAACATAGAACATGACATGAATAAACATGAATAAACATTTTGCCCATTTGAATTTTTTTTTTTTTTTTTTGTTATTCAAAACTTCAGATGACATCGATTAATTATAAAACTACATAACTAACAGAATCAAAATGGCAAGTTGTACAGAGGGAGCAAACGAAATGACAAAGTTATCATGTTATAATTTATAGTCCTATATTTTTCCTTAATGTGCTAAATGTAGAAATTGACAAGCGAAAACAATGCTTGTCCCCAATTGCTTGCATATTGACCACTGGCCTACACTCAACCAAGCAAGACCATGGAGGTCAGCCACCTACATCAGAACAAACTATGCTGGTGAAACAGCTTCACCGTATTTGTTTAGCTTGAAAACAACATAACTGCATGGTCCACCAGCTAGACCAGCACTATCAGGAAGACCAGGAAGTAGTGAAGAAGTAATTTTCCATTGCCTTTGCTTTAGTATAAAAACCTGTTGAATTTGTGAATTCAATAAGCTCTGCTCATTTTTACCATCACTTTGACTCCTGCTCTGCCTGCACCTCTTGGAGTTGGCTGGTTTTGGATATCAGAGTCAGACAAAACTCAGTGTTGACTGATTTTATGTTGGATATCTAATGGTAATAGAGTAAAGGGACTGGATCTAAATAATCAATAAAGGAACATTATTGTACCCATGTAAATATTGTATGTTTTGTGATAAATGTCAAGATTCATCTCATGACCATTTAAAAGATAGATCAACTTTAATGTTCAAAACGTGCCTGCTAAATGCTTCAGCACAATGTTACAGGCATCTTTAATCCAGTTTGGTGCAGAAGTGCCACCTAAAAATGGAAATGTGTGGCCAAAAATTTGACATAATATTTGGAAATAAGAGGAGCAAGAAATGTGATGGGTTACAACAATTCTGTTGGTACCTGCTTACATTTCACTTGATAAGCAACAATGCATAAGATATTAAGACTTGTTTTTATAGAATATCTTTAATACAAGTGTTTTGTCTTAATGCACTATCATTTTCTTTTTTTGTTTTGATTTGTATAAACAAGTATAAACAGTAATTTCTTTTAAAGAGAAATGTGGATTTGAAAGACAGACACTTTCACATCCCGATTTCCCCTCAACACAGATGTTTACTGAAGTTTGACTTAAAAATTAAGGCATTCCATTTTCAGGCTCTCACATTTGGCCTGTCACTGGCTACATTTAAATGCAACCTAATAATTGGAACCATTTCCCATACCACCTTTTAAAAAGTCAGATATAGTTCATGGATGCGCACCCAAGTCCAGGCAGGTATATAAGAGACACGATCACAACTCCAGAATGACTCAGTTTCTCTTCGTCTCTTCGCCAGGACTGCATCACTCCATACGCAGCTCAACCTGAAGAAACTTTCAGGCCAACCCACTTGCATCCGGAGCATATTTATCTGACCACTTTCACTTGCCACTTCACTTTCATATAAATTTTCACTTCTGGGAGAAGTTTGTTTGTAGCAAATCATCCAAAAAAATTACTATACTACAATAAAGAAAAAAGATGCTTAAAAATATATTCTCACCGGTGTTAGTTTTCCTTTAAAAAAACAAAAAAAAAAAACTGACAAAATGTTTGATTTTACCACAACAGACAAGTAACATTTCTTGTCACAACATCCAGGAACTTGCTATCACTATATAAATGACAAAAAAGATATAAACAAATCAAACTTCAGTAGATGAGCATTTTTTCCTCCCATGGACAGGATATGTTTCCACATGCAACATCCAAGATACATCAGTGACACAAAGAAATACAATATATTAAAAACTTAAAGCTGCAGTCCATATATTTTTTGGTTAAAAATGATTCAAAATCAATTTTTGAGCAAGTACATAACCAGCCAGTATTCAAAACTATCTCCCTACCTTATCCTGATTCACAAGGGTTAGCTTGTAATAATGTGTTCTAATCTGAGTGGGTACTGGTGGGTTTCTGCGGGAAATTGGAGCATGCAGCCTTTCGTCTTTGTGTCATTACGTCACGTTTGTTTACATAGAGAAGGAGTCCCAGTTAGTAGGCTAAATCACATGTGAGGATGCTGCAGGTGACGGAAAAGGATTTATAACCTTTTCTCACAGCAGCTGGAATAATTAAACTTATTATTTTGATGGCGGATTGTATGGTATGACAAGTTAACGTTAGAGATTAGACTGTACAGAAATTGAAATCTATAGGTAACGCTAATACACACTAAATACAGTCACACAATGCTGATGTTGTTAACATTAAAGTCGTCATGAAATCAAAATTGACCATATTTAGTTTGTTAGCGCATATTAGTCTTGTTTTTAACAATTAATCCATGCAAGTTAATACACAGAAAAAAATTGTTTGTCGTGGTAATCTTTAATCAAAATCTGAAAAGTTACTTCCAGTCTGGAATGACATTCCTTCTCTGATGACATCAGTTTGACGGCTTCGGTTGAAAACACTTAAACCTCTCCCCTCCAACCGTTAGTCTGCTATGAATGAGAAATGGAGAGGAGGAACGCCTAAAGGAAAACCCTGCCCTCTATTCAATATTCCGTTTCACTTGGAAATACATCACAACACCGGAGAAAAGTTGTTTGCAAACTCCCGGTTTACGGGGACTTTAACAATTTGAGAACAAAGTATAACAATAATAATAATTTGCATGGTTTGATGTAATGTAAGCTGATCATTAGATCTAACCACCATTGGTAGCACGATTTGTTGTAATGTTTTTTTTTCTCAGTTTGTCAGACCAAAAGCAGCAGATTTGTTACTTACTTGTTCGGATGACATTTTTATGGTGAAAATTCTTATTTTGGTCATACTTCCAAGACTACAATCTGTAATTCCGAAGTACAGTAAAAACCAGTGCGGTGACTGACAGCAAACATTCTCAAAACATTAGATTCATTCTCGGCTGATTCATTCTCGACAATGACAGTGAAGGACGAGAGAGGACCAGGCCTGGACTTATTTTATGGTTTTATTATGTTTGTGTGGCCGGCAGACGTCCGTGAGGGTTTACTTTCGTTTTGTTCTTTGTATATTTTATATATTAAAGTTATGTTTGAACGTTCGCCGGTTCCCGCCTCCTTCTTCCCGTATCTACAAACATTACTACACTGGTGCCGAAACCCAGGAAGAAGGAGGGACATGCTGTCGGAGAGCCCTCGCTGCTGAGGGGGATCGCAGTGCTGAGGAGGTCGGGCAGCGTGGAAGACTGAAGACCGCGAGCGGCTGCCCGAGGCGGTGGTGCTGGAGCGAGCATACATCAGGTGGGACGGAGAGCTCGCTGCCGTGCTCCTGGGTCGAGGTGGGATGGCTGCCATCCGAGAGGGAGCGGAGGAGTCGCCGCCGTTCGCCGTAGGCCGGAGCCTACTGCCGTCCGCCATGAAAGAAAGGAGCAGGGAACGGGGGACTCGGTGCCGGCTGCCCTCAGCCGGAGGAGCCATCGCTGGCCGCCAGGGGGCGGAGGAGGATCGAGCCGTCCACTGAGTCTCCAGTACCATCACATGGCACCGCGAGGAAGAGCCTCTCGGCTGGCTAAGGAACGAGCGGCAGTGTGTCCGGGAACCGGACCAAGAATCATTAACTTGTTCATCCAGCGAATACTGTTTTAATTGTCTATCAACTCTCAGTCTTCATGGCCACAGACTTTCTTACTGAGTACTCAGAGCATGTAGCAAGATCAATGCTCATGTAGCAAGATCAATGCTTTGTTTTGCAAGCAGTGACCACAGAATCAAAACTCACATGTATGTGTACAAAAGTTTTTAACTAAACTAGAAACACATAACTAGTCTAAACAAACACATACACAATCACACATACATGGGCAAAAGTGAATGGATGAAACCAAAACGGGATTGACGATATGGAAACGTAAGAGTTAGTTAACCACCTGAACAAACTATCACATCAGCACCTTGGTAAAAAAGCTGGATGCAATAATTCGATGGTGGTGAAGTTGCAAACAGGTTCTTCCGGCTTGCGTGAAAAATTACTAACTTCAGCAATGTTAGTCTGACTCTGTTGTTGTCGGGAGAGTCCTCTCTTTTGGGTGAAAAGTTACCACATGGCTTGTTGTGGTCGAGGCGGAGCTGGCTTCGGGGCAAAATGAAGTCCCGCAGGCGTTGCGGTCGGACGGGATGTTTCCACTGTTTTCCCACACAAGCAACAGGTTGCACAACAGAGAACAGATGTTTTCATAAAATGTTAGCCTACTCACCTGAGCTTTTTATTTTTAATCTGGCATTCATCAGAGTTTTATTTTACCTGTTAGTTTTATTTTTAGCTTTTCCTCTTGCAATATCAAAACAGTTGCTATTATTGTAATGAATGACAAGATATACACAGTCAATTCATAGGTTGTGCAATAGAGAACAGAAACGCTTGAAAAGTATTACTCAACTCTCCTGCAGGCAATGGGTCTCTTGAGCTGATTATTTTCTATTGGAATATTTACTTGTAATTTTATTGAAGCACTGTAGCCTATTCTAGTTCCCTTTCGATTCTTCACTCATACTGCGTATGGGGAAAAACTCCTTTTTTGACGACCCGCGGAGCCCGACAAAATGGGGGGGCGTCTGGCTATATAAGCGAGCATTTCGCCATAGGATTTCAGATCTATCTCCTTCAGTGACGACGACGCTTCTCTTTGCTGGACAACGAGACTGTATGCCTTCGCCTTCTCTCGCCTGCTCGCCCGCAGATCAAGCTCGCTTCTCGCTGTTGAAGAGACATTGCAGCAGACCAGCTGAGACTCTCAAACCACCTGGAGTGCTGGCACCCTCACAGACTGCCCGCTCTTGCGCCGCTCTCAAGTCCCTCTCGAGCCGCCCGCTTTGCCGCTTCTGGTCTCTCAGCGCTTCCCCTGCCACCATCCGGCGAACGTAAAACAGCAATTTCCAGCGGTTTTAACTGCTTTAAAAAGAGCAGTTTTCTCTGCCGTTTTCACGGCGTCTGCAACGTTGTTGCAAATGTTGCGCCACGGCTATGACACTTGCAGGGCACCACTGCATCAAGACGATGGGCACAGTGAGTGCGTTTTCTTCTTCTCAGAGAGCGGTCCCGCCCCCTGCGTCCTCCCGTTCTCTTCCTCCTAGGAGCTTGCGAGGAAGAAACAGCGGGGCAAAGGGGCTCAGTGCTTGGACACGAGTGAGCTCACGCCGGCTCAGCCCCCGCGTGCCTCACTCTCTCAACACAGAGAGCCGTCTCCCATCCTTTTCTCCTGCCCAGACCTGCGTCCCTTGGCTGAAGCGAGCGACATGGTTTCCTTTGGCGGTTCAGAGGACAAGCTACTTAATGGCAGCATGTCATTGGCGGCTCTGAAGTGACTCTGAAGACCCCGCCCCCTTGCCGTTTTTGGAGCCCATCGACGCCAGGTCAGGGATGGACGCCAAGCTTTTCTGCGTCCTCTCCAGAGCCGTCGAGGAGCTCGACCTTGAATGGGTGCCCCCAGAGGAGCCCACACGCAGCCGCTTGGAGGAGTGGTTTCTGCCAGGTCGGCGTCAGCCCCCTCGTCAGGACGCTGCCCCATTCTTCCCAGAGGTCCACAACAAGCTGACTGAGTCATGGTGCGCCCCCTACTGGGCCCGCCTAAGCACTACCACTTCTGCAGCTCTCACCTCCGTGGACGGTTCTCAAGAGAAGGGCTACGAGCAGACCTCTGCCCTCCTGCTGCTGTTGGATGGAAAAACAAGTGGGCTCTTCCATCCAAGCCCTGCAGGACGACCTCTGCTCTCGCCGGGAGGGCTTATTCATCAGCAGGCCAAGCAGCCTCAGTGCCATGACCATTCTACAGGTCTTCCAAGCCAAACTACTCCGCTCTCTGGACGAGTCCGGCACTGACGCACTTGCCTTCAGAGAGCTGTGCAGCGCCACAGACCTGGCCCTGCGCGCTACGAAGGCCACAGCCCAGGCCATCGGGCGCTCGATGGCCAGCCTGGTCGTGTTGGAGCACCATCTCTGGCTTAATTTGACCTTCCTGGACACCCCTGTCTCCTCCGCTGGTCTCTTTGGACCCGCTGTAGAGGGTTTTACTGAGCACTTCACCGCCGCACAGAAGTTGTCCCAGGCCATGCGACACTTCTTGCCGAAGCGCTCTAGCTCAGCCGCTGCCCCGAGTCGCCCCAAGCCTGCGCCGACTCAGCAGCAGAGCAAACCGGCGCCCTCTGCCACTCAAACAGCGCCCCCCAAGGAGCAACATCAGCAATCTCACTCCTCTAAGCGCCCGCCCTTCCCGAGACGTCAGGGACCCCGGCCTAGGATTACGCTGGACCCAACGCCTCTGAAGTCTGGGGAAATGTCCCGCTGCGGCCGGACCACCCCCAAAGCTGCCTCGTTTAAATCTCCCACCACCCTGTTCATTTCTGGGTGTTGGAGACAAAATGTTTGTTGTGCGCGCTGGGCCCACAATTGTTATGCCCAGGCCAACCACCATTCTCATGGCGAGAAAAATAAAAAACATACATTTTCAAAAACAGCAAATTTCCTCTTCCACCCACCATGGTTCACAGGCCCCGACTCAGCGGCCTGTCAACCGACTTAATCCAGCCCATTGCCACACGGGCTGAGGCTTGGCAGGCCATCCCCAGAGTGTTAAGCTGGGTGTTGGGAATAATAAATCGAGGTTACTCACTGCAGTTCGCCCGAAGACCCCCGCGCTTCAGCGGGGTGGTCCCCACTTTGGTTAACGCGGACGACGCACATGTCCTCCGCGCCGAAGTGATGGCTCTGTTGGAAAAAGGAGCCATAGAAGTGGTCCCTCCATCCGAGAGCGAATCGGGTTTTTACAGCCGGTATTTCCTCGTCCCCAAGAGAGATGGCAGTCTCAGACCCATCCTCGACCTCAGACTCCTGGACCGCTCCCTCACGAGACGGAAGTTCAGGATGTTGATGTTGAAACAGATCCTTGCGCAGATTTGCCCCAGATTTGATGCATACTTTCACATCCAGATAGCCCCCCATCACAGACGATTCTTGAGATTCGCATTCAAGGGAGTGGCTTACCAATATACAGTCCTTACCTTCGGGTTGTCCCACTTTTACGAAGTGTATGGATGTGGCTCTTTCCCATCTGAGACAGATGGGAATCTGCGTTTTGAATTACCTCGAAGACTAGCTCATATTGGTCCAGTCTCAGGAAGAGCTAGCACACCACAGATCCGTGCTCCTCAGCCACTTGGAGTGCCTGGGACTTCGCCAAGAGCTCACTGCTCCCCAGCCAACGAATTTCGTTCCTGGGAGCTGTTTTTGACTCAGCCCAAATGAGGGCTACAGTCTCACCAGAGCGTGCTCTGGCCATTTAACAGCTCATGGCTTCTGTCAGGATCAGAGCCCGTCTTCCTCTGAAGTGTTTCCAGAGGATGCTAGGGCTGATGGCTTCCGCCTCCCCAGTCCTGCAGCTCGGCCTCCTACGAATGCGGCCTCTGCAGTACTAGCTAAACCTTCGGGTCCCACCTCACGCTTGGCGGCACGGCCACTTCCATGTCAGGGTGAATCAGGCCTGTTTAACAGCTCTAAACCCCTGGAAGGACCCTCAGTGGTTCAGCCATGGGGTTTCCCTAGGGGCGGTATCCAGAAGGATGGTGGTCTCGACAGATGCGTCCAACATGGGTTGGGGCACTCTGTGCGAGGGCAGACAAGCCTTCGGCTCATGGTTGAGCGAGGAGAGCCAGCTGCACAACAACTGCCTAGAGATGCTAGCGGTTTGTTGGGCCCTCCAAACCTTCCTATCGGTCCTGAGGGGACACCACGTCCTAGTCCGATCGGAAAGCATGACGGTGGTGTCCTACATAAATCACCAAGGCGGTCTTTCATCTGGACACCTCTATGCGCTGGCAAAGCAGCTCTTGGAATGGCCGCTGCCCAACCTGCGATCACTAAGAACATCGCACGTACAGAGCAAAATGAACCTGGGAGCAGACATGTTGTCTCGAAGCAATGTCCCCTCAGACGAGTGGACGCTCCACCCCTGGACGGTTCTCAGAATTTGGAAGACCTTCGGGAAGGCAGAGGCCCTCTTCGCCTTAGAAGACAGCTCTCACTGCCCAATCTTCTTTTCGAAGGACAGGGATGCGCTGGCCCACGACTGGCCCAGCATTGGTCCTCAGAGCTGTTCAGGGTTTCAACAAAAGCCCCGTGGCCGATCCTCCTGAGATGGGACCTTCTCTCTCAGGTAAACAGGACAATTTGGCACCCCCAGCCAGAGCTGTGGGCCCTGCACCTTTGGTCCCTTGATGGGAGCCTGTCGACCTCCCCGAGGACGTGCTAAAAACCATTTCCCAGGCCAGAGCCTTGTGTACTTGACGGCTCTATGCCAAAAAATGGTCGGTCTTAGTTGACTGGTGTACGGCTCGAAACGAAGATCCGGTTGAGTGTGACATATCTTCGATATTGTCATTTCTCCAAGAGCATCTGGACATGGGTCTCACGCCTTCCACGCTCAAAGTATACATGGCAGCCATAGCAGCATTTCATGCCCCTATTGCTAGCCAGTCGGTGGGGAGAAACAACTTAGTTGTGTGTTTCTTTAGAGGTTCTAGGAGGCTAAATCCCCCTCGCCCTCTCACAGTACCCACCTGGGACCTCTCCACGGTCTTCAGAGCGCTCAAAGGCCCTCCCTTCGAACCGCTGTGGTCAGGTGACCTTCGGCCCCTATTGCTTAAGACTGCTCTGCTATTGGCTCTAGCATTGGTCAAGTGTGTAGGCGACCTGCAGGCTCTCTCTGTGAGCCCTGCGTGCCTTGAATTTGGGCTTAATGACTCGAAGGTCGTCCTGAAACCCAGGCATGGCTACGTTCCTAAGGTGCTCTCGACTCCGTTCAGAGTACAGGTAATTACCCTCTCAATGCTACCTCCCTCAGGTGATGAGCATGAGCTGGATTTACTCTGCCCCGTTAGGGCATTGAGGACATACATCGAGCGTTCCGTGCCTTTTCGGCAGTAGGACCAGCTCTTTGTGTGCTTTGGTGGCCTCACCAAGGTGCTTCCGGTCACAAAGCAGAGACTCTCGCGTTAGATTGTGGACGCTATCGCTCTTTGTTACTCCACTATGGGCCTGGATTGCCCACTCCACTAGAGGTATGGCCTCCTCATGGGCCTGGTCTAGTGGTGTCTCCATTAAAGACATCTGTGAGGCGGCCGGCTGGTCCTCGCCATCCACGTTTGTCAGGTTGTATAACCTGGACATTCTGGCGTTGCACGCCCGGGTCCTTTCATTGTGATTTGATGGCCTTTACGTAGCCCATCGGTCGTGCTGTTATCTCATGGGAGCCAGCTCCCTCTTAGCATGTGTAACCATGAGGGTGCGACGGCCTTTGCCTTCCTGCTTTTCCCCTTCGGTGCCTAAGATAGGTTCAGTTCCCAGTTTGAACCAATGGCCGTGCAGTTACACTGCATTATTGTAAAAGGCTTCAGTAATAAGAGAAAAAAATATTTTTTCCCCATACGCAGTACTCGTTCCCGTATCTCAGGGAACCGAAGTTACGCAAGTAACCGAGTACGTTTTCCATCAGAAGTAGACTAAAGTTTCAGAGTACTGTACTGTGAATTTCATCGTTGAATTATGCTAAGCAAGGGAGTTTTAATTGAAAACCATAAAGTGTTTTAGAAACACTTATGGGTAGGCCTATGTTTTGGGTATGTTATGGGTAAGTTATTCACACACGTTGCATTCTCCAAAACAATCAAAAAGTATTTAATTATGCACTTTCTCCAGTCAAATTCAAAGAATCAAAACTCAGGAAGACAGTAGTTAAAAAAAAAAAAAAAAAAAGTGTTAGTTTTGTTATGAATGTAGCCACTAAGGTTGCGTGATGACGACCAGCAAATATCCTTTTGATCTTCAAATTCCGTTGTTGTTATCCAGTTGTACATTCAAAACTTAAATATGAAAAAATAAATTGTAATAATGATTTTTTTTTAACCTCAAATTTTAAAAAAAATAATTTAAAAAATATTAGAAAAAGAAAAACTCGTGGGACTGAATATGGCACCGTGACCGTAGGACATTTTGCGCTGTCAGAGGAGCACTTTTTGTAAAAAAGCAAACAAACAAAAAAAAAAAAAAAAAAAAAAAAAAAAAAAAACATATGCACATAAACTGTGTAAGCACAGTAGCCTACATAGTGTCAAATTAATAAATAAAGTACTTATACATAAATTAAATGAATTAATTAAAATGATAGACGGTCTAATTAATATAATGTGACGAATTTATACGTAGGCTATTAAACAGTGCCTAATAAGCTATTTCTCATAAAATATCAATGCGGTCATGGCGTTCTTGCGAAATTATATTGTTATAGTTTATGATAAACTCTAGGCTATGATAAGAATCCACTTAAGATCGTTGTTTAAAATGTGACAACAGTAACAATTGGTGTTTAACTGTTTGCATTTAAAGAATGTGCATTTATTACAGACAGTCCTGACCATAGACTGTAAGGGTCCTGACGGCTGCATTCGCTGGCTGTCCCTCTGTACTCCAAACCATTAATATCTTTTTGGCTTCATAAACCATAAGTCGCATTACAGTTTGAAAGCGGCCACTGATTGGGTAAGTCATCGTAGCTCCCCCTTTACGGTGACCTCACTGCTGACGCCACGCCGCTTCGACTGGCTTATTTTTTTTTACTTTTAAAGCTTAAGCTTGAGTAAATTAAGACAGCATTTACACATACGATTGTAATGCATCTTTGCTGGAGAATCTTAGAAGCCTGCAGAAGACCAGAATGAGATAATTTGTGTGTGCCCGTTAGCTGAAGGATGATGATGTTCGCTACTGGTGCTTTTAGCATGTACGCTAATGTTAGCTGTCTTCATTCAGTGTTTCTATGTGTGTGAATAGCTAACATAGCAGCTCACAGCCTTCGATTTCACTTCGATCTCTTTTAGAGGAGGTAAGAACATAAATTCCTTGCTGTTCATCACCTTTAACATCATGCATGTGTTGTGTCTGACAGAACATATCTGCAGGAAGAGTCATTAGCTGCTTGGAATGAGACATCTACCTGCACATGACTGACCTCCTGTCATGACTTTTACTGCCATACTAATGCGTTTGAACAGAGATCACACTGTTCTTAATGTTATTACAGATATATGCTGTCAGTCACATGACACTGGCTTTTAAAATATTGATTTGACTGTGAGCCAGCAGATATCTCATTTAACAAAGTTTAATGTCTTCCTTTTACAATGAATTAACATCAAAACCGTTATGGTGCTTATCTGACATTAGCGCTGTTGTTTGACACTTGTATGATGTTATTTGTTTTGTGGTGAATTGAATTGCATCTGCTGTTTGAGGTCTAGACTGTAGTCTAAAAAGGCTTCAGTTCCGTTTAGTCTGCTGTTGAGTTGTGTTTGTCATGTGGTGTTGTGTATATTGTGTATTGTCAGACAGGTGGTGTCAGTGACAGATGTCCCAGGATTATGGCAGTTCTCTGTTTGTGTCTCAGATCACTGGCAGGGATTTCAGCATTTATTTTGGGTAGTTACAAAATAATGTGGACGTTATTAATTAAATAATTAATTTGTTTGATTTATTTGTTTTTATTTATCATGATGGTTATATCATAGAGTCCAACAATATGGTTTAGATTTATGTTTGGATTTATTACAGTTTGTCATAGGTTCATTTGCAGATTTAGTAGCAGCAAATCGCACACGCGGCCTCGTGAAGGAACTGCCTGTATGACACAATGGACATCGCTAAACTCCAACATCAGTGTTGGGGGTAAAGCATTACAAGTAACTAGAGTTACGTAATCAGATTACTTTTGGAAACAACTAGTAACATAACACATTACTTTTTCAATTTACAATAAAATATCTAAGTTACTTTTTCATATTTATTGACTGACAGTACTCCTGTCCCAAGCTGAGAGAAATAAAGTGCAGAGGTGTTGTGTGCATTGTGTGAACATGATGGTTATTGTAGTTCTAGACTAAATGTGAATATGCATCTCACTTGCACAAAAATATTCAGTATTCCTCAAAATGAATAAAAACAGTGAAACGCAATCTCAGAATTTTATGCAAACCTGTAATAATTAACTATATTAACTAAATTACACAAATATACTTTATGTATTTAATCGCACTTTATTAACCAATATCTTTGTTGCTGATCTTCAATGATCTAATTCAACCATACTAATAAGCAAAAATTACTTTAGATTTAGAAATAAGAGTGTTAAACTTCCTTCTTTATCCTGTTCTTCTTTAATCCAGAATTCAGCACAGCTGAAAGGTTTGTTTGAGTTGCGCTCTCTACTGTACAGGCGTAAATATGCATTTCCTTCAGCCTGAGGCTTATTCATTACACTTTTGGTGTGAAAGGGCCTTAACATTTGCCAGAAATAGAACTTTTTTTGTTGTTATTAAAAAACAAACAAGAAAGCTTTTTCTTAAATTACTTTTCATAAAAAGTAACTAAGTAACACAATTAGTTACTTTTTTAGGGAGTAACGCAATATTGTAATGCATTACTTTACAACAATGTCCACTGTCTGTGTTTTCAGATCATTAGCGGTTTTTTTTTGCAACCCAGTGAGGGTGTGCTCATGGTTGCCAGGTTGGGAAGAATAATTCTGCCTTCACATGCTATTGGAAATTTGATAATTCCCACTTCTGAAGTCATGATTACAAGCTCGAAATTGGAGGGCTTTCGTGTGCAATTTTTACATAGGAAACTTGTATTTACAATAATTCCGAGAGGACATGAAGGCAGCATAAGTAAAACACTGGACAGAAAAAAAGTTTCGTTTGGGGGTTTTATGCTCTTGACATTTGGCAACCCCAAGCAAGAAAAGATAGTGGAGGCTTGTTAACAATGCTCTTCCATGCATTATACTTTTGCTATTAGTTAAATAAGACATATTTTTGTTTTCTGTGAATGTGCACATGCATATTTTAATGATTTTATTATTTTTATTGAATTTCATTTTATCTTATTTCTATGTGTGTGTGTGTGTGTGTGTGTGTGTGTTTTTTTTCTGTGAATTTCTCTTCTGTAAAGCACTTTGTAAACACTGTTTTTAAAAGGTGCTACAGTAGGATGAAGCGTTACTTACTTACCAATGCAAGATTATGGAAATGTTACCAGAGGGCCAGTATCAAGAAGATTATTTTTAATTAATCGAGAGAAGCCGAAATCGTTATTGCGATTAAAATACGATTAATTGTGCAGCCTTAGAATATCTCAGGTCAGGATGGCCTGAGCTCCTTGGTAAAAAATAATCTATAGAGTAATATTTTTAAGACTTGCAGGCATTTTTTCTTTGTATAGGGAAATTTGTGTAATTTACTCACCCTCGTAATGTCATTCCAAATGTATGATTTTCTTTCTTCTGTGGACCACAAAAGAAGATATTTTGAAGATTGTTGAAAACCACAAGCATAAGCTGTTGTATGTCAATCGTAAACACAATTACTATAAAATCCTGTTCATGTTTATTAATTATTATGCTTATTTTACATCTCTTCATTTCTCCAAATGCATGAATAAATGAGGCTTTCCCTCATGTATCTACTACTCCTATCTCTGTAACATCAGAATCTCAAACTCAGAATTACAGTATGTTGCCATAGAGGACTTGTATCTGTATTTCACCTTCCATCTGGTCCCTCACCACACATATTCAACCTGCAAGTTAGGGAAATTATAAAAAGAAAAGAGCACTTATTGCATGCTAACCCATTAAAAAAAAAAAAAAAAAAAAATCTGTATGAGCACTACTTTTACTTATGTACCACCTAAAAAGATTCAGTACTAAGACAAACCCTTCCCATTATAATTTATGACTCTAAAAGTGGAACTTTAAATGACCTTGATCATTACATTTTGTCTCTTAAATTCAAAGAATAGGGAACAAGAATGTGCAATGTTATATATGTAAACATATTTCTTTACAGTATATGTTTATATGTACATGTACCTTGAAATACTGGCATAACCTGATTAGCGAGTTAAATTTCTTCAAAATATTCCATAAACGTTGACACTTTTACCCTTTTGCCCATACGATTTATCCATTTTTTGCCACAGTTTTACAGCACACATTCTCTTTGTATTAAATTTCCTTAATAAAATAGCAAGGGCTGCCAAATTTTTTTAAATGAGTGTGATCAATTTAATGTTTTACTTTTAATTTCTTTTAAGATAAGAAAACAGTGCAAGAGTAGGATTTGTGAAAGTTTTTAGTGTTTTCAGCACACCTGAAAAAATCAGTTTAGTTCAAGTTTATTTATATAGTGCTTTTCTCAACACATATTGTTTCAAAGCAGCTTTACAGAAAATGCTTGTTTCAATGTTACAATCCAGGAAATATTCTGTTATCAGTCAGAGATGAGTGTGTCAAAGCAATGATGTCCATATGGCAGTAATACACAGCTAATATAATATGTGTTATGTGTTTAGTTAACATCATGTATTGAGTTAAGCTAATGCAGTGAAAGTGTTCAGCAGCAATTACAAACGGTGCTCGCAATCATTACAATATAAGAATAATATTACAATATTAGAAAAATATTTGAAAGTTTTGCACGTTGATCCAAAGTTGCGTCATCAGAAATCTTCCAAATTGTCGGTGTCGCCTAAAAACTTTGCAAAGCCTGGATCCAAACTGGAGCCGGCGCATGTGTTTGTACTGCCATGATTTAGCTTTTCCTTCAGCCTGATGTTTATTTGCTTTTGGTGTGAAGGGACCATTCATCTGCTACTCGCTTTGCTTTTTCATTTGGCATGAAAGATCCTTAAAACTGACTTCACCTTGATTCGCTTTTATCGTGACATGTTGTTTGGGTGAAGAAAAGTAAAGAAGGTCAAATATTTGCCTTATCTTGCTGAGTTCATGATATGATTCAGCATGCAGCATTCTGTTCATAATCATTAGTGTGTCTCTTAAGAGAAGTGTCATCACTTCTGAAAATATGAGCAAACCGTGTGAAATAATCCAGTTCTGTCATTTCTGAGAAAGTGTACAGCATTTAAGCAGCGATTTTATCTGGTTTCACAAACCATGTATATTTAAACACAGAAGTTGAAAAAAGCCTCAAAACCTGAAGTATATTTAGATTTCACACATACGGTTTTTCAACTGTGTGTACTCTGAAAGCATAGTATGCAAATATGATTTGAATATGGAAAAAAGAAAAGAAAATTCTCTAATGATTTACTCACCCTCATGCCATCCCGGGTGTGTATCAATTTCTTCTACAGATCAGCAAAAGTTTTAGAAAAAAATATCACCTAGGCAGTGCAAAAGTAAGCCATATTATTCCTAAGCATCAAAGTTTTAGTCACCATTTACTTACTGAAATATTTTTCGTTAAAAATCTTTGGTTGTATTTTGTAGAAGAAATAAAACCATACACATCTGGGAGTTATTGATGAGGGAATTATTATGTATTTATTTTTTGTTTTTATTTTTTTCAAATTAATTGAGAAACAAACAAATAAAATAATATTTATTTATTTATTATTTTTTGCAGGATAATAGATACAAACTCTGAACCTGTGGTCATCTGTGGATTGTTTTGACACATCTGAGAGGTGAGTCCATTGAACAGACAATGGTTTCTGGGTCGATCACATTCAAATAATACTTTAAAAGTGCAATTAATACATACAATAACTTGAATTCAATGTTTCTGTGATAAACATGGCCACATGGCTGTGTGTCAAGGTCAATAATTTTGGCTAAAGTATAGCAAAATAGAAAATTGCCATTTTTTTGTAGAATGCAAAAGAAACTATCAGATATTTTATCAGATAATTGACTTTTATGACAAGGCAAGGGTAGTTTAGGTTGTAAAATGTCACATGGTCTGACTACCTAAACATGTAATAATGTTTATATATTCATTTGTGAAATAAATTCATTTTGGAAATAAATAGGATGTGCACACTCGCATATATTTATTTTTACTTGATGGTTAGACCACATGATGGTTTTGGGTTTTGGCGTCATTCAATTTAAACCTTTCCTAAAAATGGCATTTAAAAAAAAAAACAAATAAAAAAAGCAAATTTACTTCACAGTGGACAGTGGACACTAAATTTGTCATTGACGCTCATATTTTAATAACTAAATATAGTACATAGCCAAAAGTATGCAAGTAATGTGAAAAAATTAAAATGTTCTTAAACTTAATTTTAAAATATATTAATTCAGAAGTCAATTATTTTAAATTATAATAATTTTACAATATTTTTACTGTATTTATGATCAAATAAATGCAGCCTTGCTGAGCACAAGAGGCTTCTTTAAGAAACATTAAAAACCACCTTGAAAATGTTTTTTTTTTTTTTTTTTGCTCTGTTAAAGAGAGGCAGTGAAGATGAGTGGCTGTGAAGAGCAGGAAGGGGGCTATGAGGCTGGACGTTACCAGCTCTAACCTTCATTTTAACCTCTGCTGTAAGCAACTGACAGCTGTCTTTAGTGAACATGTCTGTGCACGAGGACCTAGATCACCCTCGCTTCTTTGTGGGAGCTGATGATGGCGAGGGAGACGAACTGCTCGATCCAGGCAGAGTGCTCGGCTATGATTGCCTGTACGAAAACGTGGAAGAAGAGGATGAGGAGCGAGATGATGCAGAATATGATTCGGTATGTGAGATCCTTTTGCCTTGCTTGCCCAGAAGGGCCTTACATGATGCTTATTGGGTCTTCAGATTCTTGGCCCACTGGATGGTTAATAGAAAGAATTAGTTTCCAGATCAAGTAAAGAAAAAAAAAAGTTGGATCACCTTGTAATTTGCATTTCTAAAACAAATACCGGCACTATGCTGATTAGTCTGCAGTTAAAAGAGAACACTGAAAGGCCTTAACGAGCTGTTGGACTTGACTAATTGAAAGAAAATATCGCCCCAACAAGAGAGTCAATTGATTATAAAACTCCATCATGAAAGAAATGCAACACATTAGCTGTGTCCCAATTCAGTGGATGCATATTCAAAGGCTGAATGCGTCACAGCAGCGTGACAAAGGCTGGACCAATTTGAAGGCTCCTTCGAATGTGGCCTACAAATGCGTCTTTTACAGCCTAGCCTATCCCAAGATTCATTGCGTGCCAGTGATGACTGGATTTTTTTGAGAGAAATTGCTGGATTACCCTTTTAAATGTAATTATCGTTGGGTTTCACCTTACTCAAATATCTAACAATGTTTTTTTAAAAAACACTTTTAAGCTGTTTAAAAGTTGACATATCTTACCAATATGTGATTTTATAGAAAGTTTATACTCTTTATTATGTACATAAATGGACCAAGGTGAACATATTTAGACATTTTATGTCCAAGTCCTTCGAAGGATGCAGCCTCTGATTTGCGACTTATATTTCAGGTAAGAGCGGGCACATCCATTTGTTATTTTAATGTGTCTGGTTTCCGGTATCACAGAAAACAACTTATTTCCACATTGAAAAATAAAGTGGATAATGTGGATAAAGAAGTTGGTTCTTCCCAGTCAGCTCTGTATAAATTTTGGAGCAAGTACAAAAAAGGGAATCATACAGGTATAGATGAAACTTATAAAATATGTGAGTAAATTCTGAGTAACTTGCACATAAAGTAGATCTTCCCAAAGAATCCTCCAGATTCACAAACAATTTGAAAATAAGTTACTAGGGCGAGTTTGCTCATTCACGTTAGCATAATCCCCACACATGAATTACACCTGCTTGAATTACGTGTACAGGAATGCTGTGGCTTCTTCTTTGTTCTCAGGTTTGACTAAAGTATTTTGCATAAATGCAAAATAGATTATTTGACCATATGCAATATGCAAAATGTTTTACTAACTATTAAAGGGATAGTTCACCCAAAAATGAAAATTATCATCATTTAATCACTCTCAAGTTGTTCCAAATCTGTATGAATTTCTTTGTTCTGCTGAACACAAAGTAAAATATTTTTGAAGAATGTTTGCAACCAAAGAGTAGTGGGGCACCATTGACTTCCATAGTATGGGGAAAAAATACTATGTAAGTAAATGGTGCCCCACAACTGTTTGGTTACCCATATTCTTCAAAATATCTTCCTTTGTGTTCAGCAGAACAGAAAAATTAATACAGGTTTGGAACAACTCGAGGGTGAGTAAATGATGAGAGAATTTTCATTTTTGGGTGAACTATCCCTTCAAGTGTGGTTGGGAGCAAGTGTACTGTAAGGCTTGAAGCTTATACTGCTATTTTAAATGTGCACCAATTATTCATCTGACTCCAGGATAATTCATCTGACTCTTTTTAAAGTTGTTATTCTTTAACCTCTTATTCTTATAAAGGTAAAAGTCTTTCTTAGAACTGATAGGAAAACCTAGGAAAACACAGTAGTAAAGGCCAACTGACAGGAATTCAAAAGACTATAAACCTGAAGGCAAATGGGTGGTGATCTAGAGGGGAAGAGGTGCTTAAGCAATAGTTCCTACAGTGTACAATAGGATACTTTAAAATCTCTGTTAAGCTCATCACAATTCAAGTTTATAAGCTGTAAGATGAGACCAAACTTTAGTTAGCCCACATGTTAGAACACACAAGTGGATAAATAATATGTAATGGGAAGCACATGTGTCCTGTGAAGATGGTACAGATACGTGTATTAGAGGTTCAAGCGACTCCCCAGACAGAACCTTCCTGTGCCTGGATTGTCCCAACAGTCCTCAATTAGCATATTGATGATTCCCTTGTACCAGATAGGCCTCACGATTTGTTTTTTTGTTTTTTTTAAAAATGGAGATCATGATTCTTCCATGATTCTGAACAGCTAAACAAAATAATGTAATTTTCTAGAGGTTCTGACAAATGTTAATTGCTGCATTCTATTTAAAAAACATCAAATTAATTTGAATGAATAATTTTAAAAAATCAGTTTGAATGAATGATTCAGTGACTCGCTCATAAAGACTTATCTTGTTTCATTACTGGATGAATCAACATTTATAAAAGAATCTCTTGAATGAATGATTCAGTGACACATTTTTTTACAGTCACTTGTCGTCACCTACTGGTGTAACAATGTAATTGATGCAATCTTTATTTGTCATGTTACTTTCAATTTTGATCGCTTCTGTAGTCATCAGTGTTTATACCCGAACTATAAACTTTTATCCTAGTACTTTTGTGATAATATGAATATTTGTGACACAAAAATAACAATACCATCCTGCAAAGCTGATCTGCTGTTTGAGAGAGTTGAAGTCCATGCCACAAATAATTCAGATTTTCATAGGAGCACCAAAGTACTAATTTTGAGTTGTGTAATTTTTCCCTTCAACACTGAGTGAATTTTTTCTCCTCTTTGATCGGGAAAACAATGTCATTAATTAAAATAATTTAATTCATTTATTTGTTTCATGAAGCTAGAATGTTCAGCCATTAATATTTTTAGGGTCATGTCTGTGATTTGTTTATTTGTTACAAAGTGGGTGAACATCCTGGGTAGTGATCCCAATTTTTTTCCAGTAGTTGTATTAAACACTTTAATTTCAAAAGGGTAAGGAACAACATATTCTAGAATAAGATCTCTTTAATGTTTCTTGCATGAGTTTTAGTAGGTATGCCAAAATTGATCTTCTATTTTAAGCTTAATTTGAGATGCATATGTTCTTATCTGCAGCCCCCAGAGAGACAAATCGTAGTGGGTATCTGTGCCATGTCTAAGAAGTCAAAGTCCAAGCCTATGAAGGAGATCCTGGAGAGACTGTGTTTGTTCAAATACATCACTGTGGTTACGTTTGAAGAGGAAGTCATTCTGAATGAGCCGGTGGAAAACTGGCCACTCTGTGATTGTCTCATCTCTTTCCATTCCAAAGGTTTGTGGCATCATGTCTGTTTTTTGTGTAACAGATTAAAGAAAAGTTGTATTTTCCATTAAATAATTCACATCTGACATCTGACCCTCACTCTATAACAAATCCTTTAATTTAACACTGTTCAGAACAGAACAAGAATGCAAATTGTAAGTATAAAACTGTATAAATTATAAAACAAACATAAGTTATTAGTGGCATTCATTATAAACATCAAGCGTAAACAAATTTATTTAAAGCACCTCTCTCATTTGACAAATCCAAACAAGTGCGCTTTGTGCCTGTTTTGCGTTATATAAATCACATTGGAATAATAAGTCGCAGCACATTTCAGATGATAAAAAACATGAAAATACAGTAACTGGATTACATTTTAAATTCCTTTTATCAGCTTACAGTTACTAATTTTCAGGTGTGCACATATTTGCAAAATAAAATAAATTAAGTTTATGTAGAATGTGAATTATGCTAATTTATATCGTGGTCAGTCTGAACACTCTTGTGATTGGCTGGATGTTGTATGTTAAAGCCATTGAATGCACAGGTAGTTCCAGTCAGTTACTGTATTGAGAGCAAGAACATGTGGAAAAATGTTCATTCCTCTTGATATGATCTCTTTACACATTAGAAGAATGACCCCATAGTTTTGTTCATTGTTTATTGTCTGATTTTAAAGGATTCCCTCTGGATAAGGCTGTGGCTTATGAGAAGCTGAGGAATCCATTTGTCATCAACGACCTGGATCTTCAGTACTTTATTCAGGACAGGTGTGCTTCATGACCACCATCAGAACATCTGTGATGGTGATGTATAGTGAACCGTGTTCAGGGGAAAACATCATGCAGTTGTTATTATTTTTGACATGATTATGGGCAATTCCACTGAAATAACAATAGGGAAAAGGGTTTTAAAATGTTTATTTGAGTAAATAGCATTGTTTGAGCACACATGATGTGTGCCACCAAAAGGATATTGCCAGCCTTTATGGTTTTAAAGCTGGAAAAACTTTCACTCTCTATATATGATAGAGGGGTTGATAGGTAGTGAGAGAAGTATTTTTTTTTAATGACACCATTTAGTCTTGATGTGACACTGTTTAGTCTCGTGTTAACTCTTTCAGCAGCTAGCTAATGTTATTAACTCCTTGAATATTAGCATTTTAACTGGGTCAGCATGGTAACCTACAGCATGCATGCCAGCATTCGCCCACAAAGAGGTCATCATTGCAACAGCAGTGATGTATGCATTCATCTGATTTTGTTTTAGAAATGTCTTGCATCTCCTAAACAATCTCCTTGACAAATTGCCTCCTATTGATTAAATACAAAATATCACTGCATTCTCTTGCCTACGGCAGAATAGCTGCTTTTCTAATGTTTGGAACAACGACACTCTTGGTGGTGTGACTATTGCTTAAAGGGTTAGTTCACCCAAAAATGAAAATTCTGTCATTTACTCTCACTCTTGTCATTCTAAACCCATAAGACTTTTATTCCTTCTAAACACAAATGAAGATATTTTTAATGAAACCCGAGAGTTTTCTGTCTTGCCATTGAAAGTCTATTAACTCAAAACCGTGATGCACCAAAAATTTCATAAAAACATTATAAAACTAATTCATATGAACGTAGGCCTTCATAAACGCATGAACGTATGCTCACATAAAAACATTGATCAACGCGCATACATAGAGCACATCAAATATGGTAAACGGAAGCTCAACCCTGTTTGATTGAACAAACCTCATTGCTTTCTAAGATGAAAGTCTTATGGGTTTAGAATAACAGTGAGTAATGAGAGTGAGTAAACGATGACACAATTTTCATTTGAGTGAACTATCCCTTTAAATGACAAATTTAGTTTTCAGAGACTGACATGGAACATTTTTTTGATCTATTTTAAGTGTTGCTGTCAAATGTGTAGCCGAAACGAAATGTTTGAACACTGATTTTCTTGAAGCATATTTTAAAGACTTTTAATGAAAATTGTGCATTGGTGCTGTACGAAAACAGGTGATTTGTTTTTCCCACACAAAATTAAAATACAAATGTTATGTGTTGATGTTTAGGAGAGAGGTGTATCGGATCCTGAAGGCCGAGGGAATACAACTGCCTCGCTTTGCGGTTCTGAATAGAGATCCTGACAGACCAGAAGGTTTGTTAACTCCCATAAATCTCACACTGACCTAGTTTGGACTACATAAAATAAGCCTGTGGCACCAGTGAACAGATAATGTGTTTGGATAAGCTACATCACAGCGGTGTTTCCTCAGGACTTTGTAGTGTGAAAGTGTCATTTCTTTTATCCAGTGCATTTTCATGCCCCGTATTCATTTAGCTGATACTTACAAAATAAAAAAAGAAACAACAGCCTACAATATTAGCAGTAATATATATATATATATATATATATATATATATATATATATATATATATATATATATATATATATATATGTGGGGAGAAAAATAAATAATTTTACAAATGATTTCTAATCAATTTCTAATCAAATCAAGACCATGTTAATTCATTTTTTCTTTAGTCTTATTTTTTAAAGCTATGTTTAGTTAAATGTACTGAATTGTCCCTTGAACTTAATGTGTTCTCTTTGAGCTACTCGTGTACTGTGAATGTGAGGTGGTAACAGCAACTTACAAATGGAAAGTCATGTGAGAGGAGGTAGTGCATCCACTTTGATGTGACTGTTTGATTGCCCTGCCAATCTGCCAGTGAGATCATGACCATGTGCATTTGGACTCTCAAAATATGTCCTGCCCCAGTTTCCCGTTTCAAAAAGACCTGTGTCAGAAAGTTGCATTCATCAAGCCATTTCATCAGTTCTTCATAAGATATGCTGTATGATGTTTCTATAGAATGTAATCTGGTGGAGGGAGAGGACCATGTGGAGGTGAATGGGGAGATTTTCCAGAAGCCTTTTGTGGAGAAGCCAGTTAGTGCTGAGGACCACAATGTCTACATCTACTACCCCACATCTGCAGGAGGGGGCAGTCAGCGGCTCTTCCGCAAGGTGTGTGACCCTGCACACCCAAATACACACCACATTACAACATTTGATTCTTTGCAAAAGTATTTTAAAATCAGCTTAAAAAAAAAAAAAAAAAAAAAACTATTTACTTAATGTTTTTTATGAATATACAGTGTATCCCATTTTGTGAGACTATGGGGAGCAGACCCTGGTTCTGTAAGGCAGGGCTGCCCAATCCTGCTCCTGGAGATCTACCTTCCTGGAGAGTTCAGCTCAAACCCTGATCAAACACATTGGAACCAGCTAATTAAAGGGTTAGTTCACCCAAAAATGAAAATAATGTCATTTATTACTCACCCTCATGTCGTTCTACACCTGTAAGACCTTCGTTCATCTTCAGAACACAAATTAAGTTATTTTTGATTAAATTGGATGGCTTCTGGATCTTGAACTTCTCAAGATCCAGAAAGGTACTCAAAACATATCTAAAACAGTTCATGTGAGGTCAGTAGTTCAATTATAATATTATAAAGCGACGAGAACTTTTTGTGCGCCCAGAAAAACAAAATAACGACTTTTCAACGATAAGATATGTTTTGAGTACCTTTCTGGATCTTGAGAAGTTCAGTGACATTGCTGTCTATAGAGGCCTCACTGAGCCATCGGATTTAATCAAGAATAACTTAATTTGTGTCCCGAAGATGAACAAAGGTCTTACTGTAGAACGACATGAGGGTGAGTAATAAATTACATTATTTTCCATTTTGGGTGAACTAACCCTTTAAGATCTTCAGGAGCGCTTGATAATTATGGACAGGTGTGTTTGATCAGGGTGGGATCTGAACTCTGCAGGTAAGGTCGATCTCCAGAACCAGGATTGAACATCCCTGCTGTAGGGGGTCCAGGGGTATGCCTCCCCCCCTAAGAAAATTTTGTACATTTTAAAGTTATGTGCATTAATCTCAGTCCGCTTGTTTGGTGTGGTTCGACTGAAATATAAAAGCAACACAGACCAAAGACATCTAAACGAACCTGAAACAGGACGTGATGTCACAAGATGCGATTCTAAAAAGGACAGAATGCTCAACTGTACCTGGTTTTCTGTCATAGTGGTGTTGCCTATTACATTTCGGTACATGTGTCTGAAGCTCGTCTCCTGTAGCAGATCTTCATTTGTGTGCAACGGAAGAATTCCTGTCAATGTTTTGACTCATTTATACATTTTATAAGCTCTTCACGAGTTCTCAGCTTGTAAAAATACCATCATATGTACGCATATACAGCAAACGCATTTAGCCCAGCACACTGCATTGTTCTAGATGTTTGGTAAGTTTCGTTGCAAAAAATGTCATAAAAGCATTTTTTGTTTTGTTTTGTTTTTTGTATCTTTAGGTTCGATGTTAAAAATGACAGTGTGAATGCTAAAAGAACCAGGACTAAATATATAATTTTCTTTTTGGACCGGACCAAAAGAACCGAGAGATCCGAACTACAAGTGTGAACACACCCTCAGTCTACATTCACACTGCTGTTTTATAAAGACAAGAATTGGAATATAATAATAATAATAATAATAATATTACTTTTATATTATCTCTAAGCAGTGATATATCACAGTAATAGTATAACTGGACTGTAAAATAAAGTTTTTGTTATCACTAAAAATAAACTACTTTACTTCTGGAACACTATTGTTGCGTATCAATAATAATAATTATAATAAATAAAACTCAACCCTTTTGGGGTCTCATTTGAACTCATCCTAACTACTATGTCTTGTGGTGTGCTTCGACACATTTCTGATATCTGTACATCTATTTCAGATTGGTAGCAGAAGTAGCGTCTATTCTCCTGAGAGTAACGTCAGAAAGACTGGATCCTACATCTATGAGGAGTTCATGCCTACAGATGGAACTGATGTGAAGGTATCTCAATATGTCTTATCTTCAATAGGATAAAGAAGCTCATACACAACTCAGCTTTTCATTTATTTTCTTATTAGCGGTGGCAAATTTAATTTACCAAAGTGACTAAAGTGGTTTGATTTCCTTAATAAGGAGAAAGTGGGTTTTTTTCATAAAACATCATGAAATGTGAGGTATATGTGAAACTCTTGAGTTGTGTCAAAGTCCCTTTCAAGGAAAGTCTGTTCACTCGGCGGCCATATTTGCAACGCCTCCGGGCAGTTATTTCGGGCATCCAAGTCCTATTTATTTGAACAATGGAATCCTGAAATCTCAAAAACTGTTTGCCAAACTCACAATTAAATAACATATTTATAAACGGTCAAAAATGCTGAAAATAAATGTATTAAAATATAAAGGAAATATACTTTAATAAACTAAGGTATTAAAGTATATTTAATATACTTTAATAAATGGAAGGTAAGTAACTACATGGAAGTGAATAAAAATTATTGTGACACTTGAAAGAGACACTGATTCATTGATGAATTAAACGGCACTACTTCATCTACTTTGTTTGTGTTTGTTTGCATCAGGTGTATACTGTAGGTCCTGACTATGCCCATGCAGAGGCCCGGAAATCTCCTGCTCTGGATGGGAAGGTGGAACGGGACAGCGAGGGGAAAGAGGTCCGTTATCCAGTCATCCTCAATGCCAGAGAGAAACTCATCGCATGGAAAGTCTGTTTGGCTTTCAAGGTATTTGAAGATCTTGCAAAACATGTAATTGAGTCATTATGCCACTCATTTTAACCATTAGAACCTAATATCTGAAAGTTGGTCATCATGACTGACTAAATTTAGTTCCACATGTGCATCATCAGGAAATATGTTCCTTGATATTTTCTGTCCTCTATATAATATTCCTTTTACCAAAAGCAGCAAAAAGGCCAAAACTCGGTTTTTATGTGTATATATCACAAATATGTAAGAGAGAAGGGGGCAGTCGTGGCCTAATGATTAGAGAGTCAGGCTGGTAACCCGAAGGTTGCGAGTTCGATTCTCAATACCGCCAGGAAATGACTGCGGTGTCCTTGAGCAAGGCACCTAACCCCCAATCGCTCCCCAGGCGCCGCAGCAAAATGTGTTAGCATTTTCTCATTCATAGCAAACCGTGTGTGGCTTTGACCTGCTCCGTGCCAATGGCCAGTCTTATGTCTGTGACGTCAATGGCTTCAGCTTTGTCAAGAACTCCATGAAGTACTACGATGACTGTGCAAAAATCCTGGGGTCAGTACATCATACAAATCCAAAATGTACAATAATTTACCAGATCTATTCTCTTATCTGTGATTAGATACACAGATGCAGTCTTTTATTGTATGATGCAAAAAGTTTTTTTTTAATTTATTTATTTTTTTACATAAACTGCTACAATTGTATTATAATCAGATGATTACACTATGAGAATTTATGGTAATGAATGCTTTATGCTATTCATAAGTTATCAACACATATGTATTTATACTAGTGTATTTATTTAAACACAGTTGAGTCAATTGATTATTATTTTCCCTTTTGCACAACAGGAATATCATCATGAGAGAATTGGCTCCACAGTTTCAGATCCCATGGTCTATACCTTTAGAAGCAGAGGACATTCCCATAGTTCCCACAACCTCTGGAACGATGTATGTCCTTACAAGCAAATACGAACATCACAATCTTTGAATCTTATAGTGATAATTACATGAACTATTAATGACATGAATTACATGAACTACTAAGGCTATTAGTATCTCAGCTAGAGCAATCTTTTTCTTTGAAGTTAAGAAATTGTTCTGCCAAAAATGAAACCAAAATGAAAATTGTAAACTCACTCACATTTACTCACCCTTGTGTCATTCCAAACCATAAGACTTTCGTTCTTTTTTGAAACACTGTAGTAATGTTAATTGATCCGGGAAGAAGGAGGCGGGAACCGACGAACGTTCAACACAACTTTAATATATAAAATAAACAAATACAAAACGAAAGTAAATGCCGGCAGACTCTCGCGGACGTCTGCCGGCCACACAAATATAATAAAAACATAACATAAAATCCAGGCCTGGTCCTCTCTCATCCTTCACAGACATCGCTCCCCCTTTTATGCTTCCGGAGCTCCTCTGTGAGATGTTCGAGACTGGTGCAACATGCAGCCGTTCCCTCACGGCTCTCGCCCGTCACAAACACAAAAGAAGATTTGTTCTGAGAGATCTCTGTCTCTCCATTGAAAGTCCATTCAACAAAACTTTGACACTTCAAAAAGTTCATAAAGACATTGTAAAAGTAATCCATATGGATTGAGTAGTTTAATCAGGTCTTCTGGAGCCTTTGTTTAGCTTATTTGATGTTCTCTGTGGATGTGCATCAACCAATAATGTTTAGATGTTAAATTAAAATCTAAATTAAGTCTGTTCATCATTTGAGCATTTGTGTCTTAGATTAAACCGCTCAATTCATATTAATTCGTTTACTATGTTTTTAATGAACTTTTTGAATCATCAACATTTTGGTAATATGGACTTTTTAAATGGATGAGACAGAAATCTCTCAGATTTCATTAAAATATGTACAATTTCAAAGATGATTTCAAAGAGCGAAATTCATGTGTGAAAATCATTCTTCATGCTCCCTCTCAACCATTTTTTCACATTTTGGGCCTGATGAATTTTGACTTTGTCATCCTGGAATATGTCCATGATGTGTCTTTGTACATGATTGTTTAAGAAATGAAAAGCTACACTCCATCAATTGATTAGAAGAACTGTTCCCAAACATATACTAGAAACATAATAATCACAGCAATAATGATCCAATCATAGACTCTTAAGCTTTTGCCTATTTAAATCCAAATGGTGTCCTTTTTTTGGCTGGGAAGTGTATATATTAATAATGATGTATTGATTTATATCTTTTTATTTCTGCATAAGCTCAAAACAAATATCCTTTCAAGTGCTGCTGTGTGACTTTCAGGATGGAGTTGAGGTGCGTGATTGCTGTGATTCGACATGGTGACAGAACTCCCAAACAGAAGATGAAAATGGAAGTTCGACATCAGAGGTACATTTTAGGTCTACTCTGTCACTAAGCAATCTTCATTATAAACTGTCACTAACTCCAAAAGAATTTGAAGTTCAAGGTGACCGTATGCTCAGCTAAAGACTACCCTTTGTTAATTTCTCATGTTGTGTCTTTCAGGTTTTTTGACCTCTTTGAAAAATGTGAAGGCTACAAAAGTGGAAAACTAAAATTGAAAAAGCCAAAGCAACTCCAAGTAAAATTTTGTTTTAGCAATCAATTACAAATAGTATTCACCACACTTATCTAAAGCATTAATTTCAAGATTATCTTATTTGCACAATTTTGATTGAATTGAACAGGAAGTGTTGGACATTGCCAGGCAGCTGTTGGTAGAGCTTGGCCAAAATAACGATTCCGAAATAGAGGAGAGTAAAGCAAAGCTTGAGCAGCTGAAAACTGTCCTTGAAATGTAAGTGTTCTGACAAGATTATTACTAGGGGCCAAGCAACATGTTAGTGTCTGTTAAGGTAATGATACACAGGGCAACTTTTTGAGCAGTGTTGCCGAATGATGTTTCTTGGGCACTTTCCCATTGACAATGGGCAACAAATTTCTATCTGGATACTTTAGATCGAAATTTGTTGCCGTTCTTAATGCTCAAACATTGCTCAAAAAGTTGCCGTTTTTCGTCTGCTGTTGCTTCTGGCTTTGAGATCTGGGGAAGCTATCCAGCCCAATTTTATGCCACTTATGACTTTCTCAGGCTTGGCGCAATTATATATAAATATACAGCTATATTTCAGTCTCTTTTCTAATATCTCATTTCATATTTTTTTTATTGATAAGATTCAAAAATTAAAATGACAATAAAATTTTGTTTGTTCAGGTACGGTCATTTTTCTGGCATTAATCGCAAGGTTCAGTTAACGTATCTGCCTCATGGTTGCCCTAAAACGTCCAGTGAAGAGGAAGGTAATGATGGTCTTGCATGTATCTTTTGGCTAAAAAAAAATTTATGCTGTTTCTTAGACCTTCAGTCTGTTTACATAGTTTTATGTATGTGTAAGATCAGTTACATTTTATTAAAAATGAAATGGTATAAAAGAGACTTATTTTAGAGTAGTCTTATGTAGACCAAATTCTGACGTTTTGGTCAACATTGCGGAGCTTTGTCAAAAACCCATCCACTCAAAGGATTAGTTCACTTTCAAATGAAAATTACCCCAAGCTTTACTCACCCTCAAGCCATCCTAGATGTATATGACTATCTTCTTTCAGATGAACACAGAGTTATATTAATAAATATCCTGATGCATCTAAGCTTTATAATGGCAGTGAACAGGTCCAGCGAGTATAAAGCTCAAGAAAGTGCATCCATCCAAAGCAAAACGTATTCCACACGGCTCTGAGGGATTAGTAAAGGCCTTCTGAAGCGAAGCGATGCCTTTGTGTATGAAAAATATCAATATTTAACAAGTTATAAAGTAAAATATCTGGCTTCCGCCCGACCGCCTTCCGTATTCAGCTTAGGAAGAAAACGTAACTGGCGTCACGTCAGTTAAGCTTTTTCCGTAAGTTGAATAGGAAAGGCGTAGGATGTAGCGCAAGCATTTTGAACTGCGAGAGGTGTTGCACTTTCTTCCGAAGTTGAATACGGAAGGCGGTCTGGCGGAAGCTAGATATTTTACTTTATAACTTGTTTAAATATGGATATTTTTCATACACAAATGCATCGCGTTAGAAAGCCTTTATTACCGCCCCGGAGCTGTGTGGAATTCATTTTGCTTTGGATGGATGCCCTTACTTGAGCTTTATACTCGTTGGCCCCGTTCACTGCCTTTATAAAGCTTTTGTGCATTTGATATTGATTGTGTGTGTTTTTGTTAAGACGTGCGGAGGGATGACCCGTCGCTGTTGCTGGTTTTGAAGTGGGGTGGTGAGTTGACTCCAGCAGGCAGGGTGCAGGCTGAAGAGCTTGGTCGGGCCTTTAGGTGTATGTACCCTGGAGGACAAGGTACTTTTACACCCATGGTGTTCAATACTGTCCCTATTATGTCTGCCCCTTGTTGTTTATTGTTTTTCTCCTGCGTCTCAGGCGACTATGCTGGCTTTCCCGGCTGTGGCCTGCTCCGTCTGCACAGCACATATAGGCATGACCTGAAGATATACGCCTCTGATGAAGGACGCGTTCAGATGACTGCTGCAGCGTTTGCAAAAGTAGCATTAAAACTTCATAATTAACTGTATAATGTCAAATTGAATATGTTAATGTTGTTAAAAGTATAAACTGTTTTAAATATTTTTATTTGCATGCTTTAATATTTATTTTTAATATGTTTATTCATAATATACTAATTTCTCATATAAACAACTGAGATATGAGTCAGAGTAAAAGTGCGTCTGGTGTCCTCAGGGCCTGCTGGCATTAGAGGGAGAGCTGACGCCCATCTTAGTACAGATGGTAAAAAGTGCCAATATGAATGGCCTTCTGGACAGTGACAGTGACTCCTTAAGCAGCTGCCAGCAGAAAGTCAAAGCACGACTTCATGAGATTCTGCAGAAGGACAGAGACTTCACGCCAGAAGACTTTGAGAAGGTAAGGGACAATCTTGGACAATCATATTTAAGGTTGCTTAATAGATTAGAGATGGCAGATACTTTGAGTAGGACATTTCTAAAAGAATCGGTCTGTGAAGAATTGTATTGTGTTGTTGATCTCGGGAACTATAATTTAAGTTGTAGTCATCCATTAGACCATTCAATTAATGAAAACTGGTGCAACTGTGAATTTGCTGCTGAGAGTTGTTGTAGAATCCCCCCCCCACTTATCTTAATGTCTTTTTACACCAAGCCTTATTGACAGAGGCTATTTACTGTAACTTTACCCACAAATGTCTGTTTGAGCCAGACAAAATTACAAAAGAAACCCATCTGTTAACAGGGTCAGTGTTGTGGTGAGTAAGGCAGGCAGTGTTAGCTTTTGACGCAACCAAGTAATGTCTCAATAAGGCAGCATCTATTTATGATTTTAATAAATATGATCATATTCACTGAATATGTTGTTATTGCATACTGTTTTATAATGTTATAATGTACTACAATACATTGAGGTGATGTATTTTATTTTTGGACCAGCTGGCACCCACCTCCAGCACATCTCTTGTGAAGTCCATGCAGATGATTAAAAACCCTGTGAAGACATGTGATAAGGTGTACTCCCTCATTCAAAGCCTAACGCTGCAGATCCGCCAAAGAATGGAAGACCCCAAATCAGCAGGTACAAGTGTAAAATAGTGTTTACCATTTTAGTGGTGCATATTTTGTAGACATGTTAAGTATAATTCATATACCTGATTCAAAAATGTATGTTGTTTATGGCTTTTTTTTAATTTTTAATAATTGATCTGTTATTTCTTGATGGTTACATTGGGACTATTTTAGACTCAATACATCAACTTTTCTTGGAAAGTTTTCTTTAAAATGTATGAAACCAACATAATATGAGATTTCTTAAAAAATGGCACATGCATTTCATCCTCACGTGTTATTGAACCTATTAACGTGCAACTATTTTATGTAGCAAGTAGTATAATTATCACTCAGTCTCTTATTATAGGGATTTTTAATGTGAGATATTTAGATATATGCAATTTACATTATGTTTTTTTAAATTTAAAGGCATGATGTTAATAGCTATTTTATTTAGTTTTCTTTTTCTTTGGTGGACAGGGTTTTGGAGCAAGGGTGTGTGGTTGAGGGCATCTAATTCAGTGGCACAGTTTTTTTTTTTTTTTTTTTTTTTTTAAATCAGATATCCAGTTGTACCACAGTGAGACTCTTGAGCTGATGCTGCGTCGGTGGTCTAAACTCGAGAAGGATTTCAAGATGAAGAATGGCCGATACAACATCAGCAAGATACCTGATATCTATGATTGCATCAAATATGACGTGCAGCACAACAGCTCATTAAAGCTTGACAACACCATGGAAATTTACCGGTTATCCAAAGCACTGGCTGACATTGTCATCCCACAGGTAACTATTTTTTTTGCTTTTAATCAAAGGTCAGTGTAATGAATTATGAGAGCTGGTACATTTTTTTGAACAATTTTTGGTAATTGTCCTTATTTGCTCTTGTCAGGAATATGGTATTTCTCAACCTGAGAAACTGGACATAGCCAAAGGTTACTGTACACCTCTTATTCGCAAGATCCGCTCTGACCTACAGAGGACACAAGACGATGACACTGTTAATAAACTGCACCCAGTGTAAGACCTAGTCAGAGAAAATAACACTCATAACAGAGATCTTATGTTGACAATATAAAAACTAGTCAATACACAGTTCAAGAACTAAAGGGATTATGGTATGAGGAATAAAATTGTCCTTGATCTTATGACATTCATTGTACATGTAAAAACTTGGATTCCTTTTTATATTCTCTCATAATTTTTTCATCTGTTGAAGGTCCACAAAACTTAAATATAAACTGTGATCAACGCACATACTTAGAGCACATCAAATATGGTAAATGGAAGCTCAAATATCTGCTTGTCGATGCATGAAACCAGTGATGTTTGTACAACCTAATGGATTTTTCACCATTTTCCAATAATCATCATGCAGAGGGTCACTTATAATGTTTTGTAATAAAGTTTTTTTGCACAGAAAAATAAATATAAATGTGCAAAAACAATTACTTTCAACCTTCATTCTGACCCTCTGTCTGAAATAACCAGTTTTTTAAGGCGCGGCTCCTTGAATGCTTGTCAGTAAACGGCCACTGTTTTGATTGGCTAACGTCACTATATAGGAAGCAGTATGAACTTTTCACTATTTCACTATGTAAGTGTTTTGAAAACATCTGTATAAAACCGTCATTTACAGACAAAGCATTATGAAATCATTTACTTATGGTTCGTGATGCAGCTGCTGTCAGATCCAATACAGTGGGCTGCTTCATCTTTCAACAAAAGTTTCTTTGTGAACTCTCCATTACACTGTCTCATTTACAAAACAAAATGCTCCGCACAAACATATAATCCTCCGACGCGATCTGGGACACCATTAAAATAAACCATCCAGTTGTTTCCAACACTGGGATTCTTCTGAAGTTTGTACAGAGATGCAAATGAGCTGTTTAAACTGGACGCGTCTAAGCAAACATTCTTTCACTCTTCCATTTGTCCTTTTGTTGGCAGAACCAAGTGCGTGGAGTCCATCAGAAATTGAATGTGCATCTGTATACTATATCAGTGTAGACAGTGTCAGTGATTATAATGGGTTCAATTTGCTTTTGACTTGATGCCCATATCCAGTGTAGGCCTATGGTGCAATGATGTCTTGCTCTAGAGGCAGGCATATGCAAATGTATTTGCCCGTGTGATGTCAGAGATCCTGCAATATACAAACGAGCCATTTCTTTCAGCTTGATTAAATAAATGCCTAAAGAGGACGTTTTAAGCTATGAAACTTACAGGATGGTACAAAGACCTCTTATGTCAAAAGATCAAGTCAAATTTGATTTCTCGTGTCATGATCCCTTTAAAAAAGAAATGGCACAAAAACAAGCATTTCATTTATATGGTTAAAGACATTGTGCAAAATGATTTCTATTTTTGGTGCATTAAACTTACAGTATAAGTTGACCCCAGAGAGAGAAATAAATAAATAAATAAAAACATGTATGTCATGACCCCTATAATCATTGTGTCTCATTTCAAAGGCTGCGTCCTCCGGAGGTCGCATTTGTCGGCCGCATACGTCATTTAGGCTGCTTTAAGTTAACTGACCACTACATTACAAATTCATAAAGAAATTACAACAATTTATGCTTCACTGGGAATAACAGTCAATTTTATAATGGTTACTTTTCTAAAATAAGCAATCCTTTATGACGTATGCGGCCGACAAATGCAACCTCCAGAAGACGCAGCCTTCGAAATGAGACACAGGCATTGTATTCATATTTGACTGTTAATCTTTCACTTTTTGGGTGAATTGTGGACCTGAATTGTAAGTGTAGTTGATTGTTCTGTCCACAGTTATTCCAGCGGAGTCATGTCTCCAGAACGCCATGTGCGGACCAGACTTTACTTCACCAGTGAGAGTCACGTACACTCACTGCTGTCTATCTTGCGTTACGGAGCCCTCTGTGATGTATGTCTTTATTTATATAATCATTTATATAAATATCTAATGTAAATCTAATAAGTATATATTCTAGCTGTTATATATATATTTTTTTGCTATGCCAAGCAAAATGTATTTCTGCTCAAAGGATTTTTTTTTCACTGTATCCTAAGGAGGCCAAAGATGACCAATGGAGGAGAGCCATGGATTACCTTAAAATAGTCAGTGAGCTGAACTACATGACGCAGATAGTCATTATGCTCTATGAAGACCCCAACAAGGTACCAGGATGTCAGCACACATGCAATACTTTTAAATAGCAGAAATCAGAAGTAAAATACTTAGAAACAGCTTTTGTTTATCTTTGTTTTGATGCATAAATGCATAGAATGATTTTTGTCATAATTCTGTGCATGCAAGATCATATTTTTAGCACACAAAACTTACATTATGCAGTACTTTTTGAACTCTCTAACTAAAATCAGTGTGCTTATATTTAAGAAAGGAAGTTTTAGGTATGCAGAACTTTATATTTTATCCAATATATTAAGGCGTGTATGATGTATGAGTATAGACATGTGACCCTGTTAATACAGTGTTAATGAGGGGTTTGAATTTTTAGGATCCTTCTTCAGAGGACCGTTTCCATGTGGAACTTCATTTCAGTCCAGGAGCTAAAGGGTGTGAAGAAGATAAAAACCTGCCATCTGGATTTGGATATAGACCAGCATCTAGAGAGGTTAGCAGTGACACCATAGTTATCACTGATGACTATGGGTGTACTCACACTAGGCACGGTTGCCTTGAACCGAGACCCACGGTTGCCTTGTCCCACGGTTGCCTTGTCCCCCCTCCCCACTCCCTCGCTGGCCTGCACTCACAATGCACTTAACGTTCCGGGCCGAAGCACGCTTACGTCATAAACGATGCAACTTTTTGAATGGAAGAAAACGGGAAGAAATGCACTTTCGCTAAGATAATAATAATGCCTAATATATTTATCATTTATGCCGCGCAGCGATTTTCACTTGCACGTATCAGAGGGTTATTACAGCAGATGACGTTAATGGAGGAATTTGCAGCTTTACTCGCCAACTACAATTCCTGTTCATCAATAAGGTGAGAATCAGACCCGTTATAAACCCAAATACACTCAAATAAATTACATGAATTTATAAGTGTACTATCAGAGTAGTAATAAAGATGTTTGCTGTCATAATGATGACAGTAGCGGACACTAAAGTAGTAGCTGTTCAGTGTTCAGGCACGGTTAGCGCTCACACTGCATGCGAACCGCGCTCTGGCCCACCTCTTCCAAGCGGGCCAGGGCCGGCTAAATGAACTGCGCCAGGGCACGGAACAGAGTGCTCACACTTGTCAGACGAACCAGGCTTTGAGGGTCAAATGCGCTCGGGCACGGTTCAGAGCGCCTAGTGTGAGTACATTCCATCTCAGTTGAGAGTTGCTATTGATGTACTGTTAATGTTTTCATTTACAGTGTTTCTCAATCTCTGTCCTTCGATCTCAAATGCACTTAAATGTTGAATGTCTCTTTAGAATGAGGGCTCCAAAAAGAAATCCCATAATGACAGTGACGAGGAGGCCAGTGGTGCTAAACGGGACGAGCCGGATCGAGCCCTTATGATGTTCCGCCCCATGGTGTCAGATCCCATCTACATCCACCGGAAGTCCCCTCTTCCCCGCTCCAAAAAGATTGGCTCTGTGGAAGTAAGTTATTATATGTTGTCACTATAAAGGGTCTCTAAAAACTTTCAATTAATCAATTTCCAATTTATTACTATTCTTCCATACATATGTATATTGTACATATATACAATCTTAGCTTAGATAGAGACAGTCATGAATTCAGGAGTTAAGGTTTATTTATACAAAGCTCAAACTTTTACAGCAAATTTAAATGAAACAATCCATCTGTATGTAGTGCAACAAAGCATTTTTTTAAAAGTTTTTTTTAGTTTTTTTTTATTTAGTTCTATATATATACTGTATACAGTACTGTGTAAAAGTCTTAGGCCACCATTAGATGTTATTTTAGCAATGATATAATGACCATATATAATTATTTCTTAGTCTCTTTATTAGAATATAACCAAAAAATACAGTAAATTTACATGCAGTATAAAAAAAAAAAAAAAAACTGAAGAAAAAAAAAATCAGAAAAAAAAGCTTTTATAGGCTAAAGTGGTAAGTATTTATTGGCCTCCACTTGTACTTGGGCAATAGCAGGAACCTGGCTCTCTTAAACCTAAATGGAACATAAAAGGCCTGGAAGACCAAGAAAACTTTAAAAATCTAATGAGAAGTTTCTCAGAGTTTCATTTTTGAAAAAATGGAAGAAGTCCAGGAGGTCAAAATAAATACTGATTTTTGCTTAAAGAAACAACTTTTGCACAGTACTGTGTATGTGTGTATATGTATAATATTAATACACACTGTAGTCAACATTTAAAGTGGATCAAAAAAAGTTCATCAGAGTTGTCCTATGAAGAAGGTTTTAGGATGATAAAAAGGTTTTGATCCACTTCAAATGTTGACTACTGTGTGTGTATATATATATATATATATATATATATATATATATATATATATATATATATATATATATATATATAGATAGATAGATAGATAGATAGATACAGACAGAGTCTTGTCAAGGCCAGGATTCATTCATAATTATGCATCATCGATGTACTATAGCGCTGTAAAAAGTCACATCCTGATGTTAAGATAATGTACATTTTAAACCCAGAAGACAATTAACCATTTTTCTCCTAAAATGTAAGTGCAACACAATAATCCCTGTTAATGTCTCAGAAATGTTTAGCGCTAATTTAGTGTTTCATGACCCTTTAATCAACGTTCTAAATTAATGTGCTGACTTAACGCACACGCATACAGTCACTAAAACACCCAGAAAGATTCAGGAGCCCAGAAACTAGTAAACCCTTCCCTGTAACTTTTATCAATAAAATAACTTTATTGATAGAGACAAGCTACATTTTATTTTTCAGCAACTAGGTGGTGATGTCACTATTTTTGAATTAAACTCATAGCTTCACTTGTGAGATGCTGCACAGACTCAGTCGCCAAGTATGCTGGACTCAGCTATTTTAAAGTGCCCCTATTATGCTATTTTAAAGGTTCCTAATTTTGTTTTGGAGTCTCCAACAATAGGTTTACATGCATCCAAGGTCAAAAAAACACCTTAACTTTCTCATAATATATATTGCAGCATCACTTTATTTCTCACAGTGTCTGAAACAGTTAAATAAAGGATTTGGTCTCTCTAAACCCTTCCTTTCCAAGAGCTTCAGATGGCCCAGTCTGCTCTGATTGGTCAGATGTCCAAGTCTCTTTTGATTGGTCTACTCTGCTCTGATTGGTCAGATGGCCCAGTCTGTTGCGACTGGTCAACCGCTTACTGTGTGTGTCAGAAACCAAAAGCTCATTAGCATATCTGAATTTCAGCTCTTTCTCAGCACTTGATACACAGTCATACTAACATCCTTTGGAAGGGCAGACTCAGAAAACAGCATCTTCTTGATATGAACAACACAAACAAAACTCTTCCAGTCTTATCTACAGTGTTTGAAAGTAGATCAAAGTAGATGTTGTTCGCAAGCCAATAAAGACCATAGACTGGCATTATGCAGATTTTTTACAAACCTACATAGGTTTGAGCAGGAAGTAAGACTGGAATTAATGATGACTCATTTCAGGCAGTTTCAGAAACCCTTCTTTCTTTTAGGAGACTACAACTTTATTTGTTGTGCACTTTGATCTTTGAAATTTTGCAGATCTTTTACATTTACTAACAATTATAAATACTATTTGAAAGGTAATATTTGAAAAAGCATAATGGGGCACTTTAAAATAAAATACTAATTAAAATATTACTTTTAAGAAATTTGTTAACTTTACAATAACGTTTTATTTGTTAACATTAGTTAATGCATTAGCATTAACATGAACTAACAATGAACAGTATACTTTTATAGCAATATACAACAAATCTTTGTTAATGTTAGTTTAAAATATACAGGTACATTAACTAATGTTAACAGATAGAACATTTGATTTTAAATATATATTAGTGATTATTGAAATTAATATTAATTACATTCTGTCGAAGTATGTAGAAGCACAGTATTAATTGTTAGTTCATGTACACTAGTGTAGTTAACTTTTGTTAACAAATGAGACCTTATTATAAACAGAAATTCAGAAATCATGGCACAGTTTTTGTTTTTATACAGATTCAAACATTTTGTAGCATAAGCTTTTAGATTTAGGTTTTTAAGATCGCAAGAAACAAATTCATTGTTTCCAAACTTTTGTCTGGTAGTGTACGTACTGTGCATATTGAATAAATTTTTTCCATTGCTGTGACATTAACATCATGCATCAATGAGGAAAAAGTGCTTGCAATTTTCATCAATTTCAACTCCATCTCTCTTCATGTCAATACGCCTTTATGTGTCCTTAATTTTTAATGAATTGGCACAAAGCTTTTTCATTTTCAGTTTCTTTCCTGAATATTTTTCCTGAATGTATTTCATTTTTAGGAAACGGGTTGATGTTTTTGTATTTTCTTTTCAGTTTCTTTTATGTCATTTAAAGCATATAAAAAGGCTAAAAATGGGAATGAAATTGTCACTGTTGTTGTTCTGGGAATGTTGTACAACTTCATGTCAAACGTACACTATGTAACTTTTTTTGTTCAAAATGAACAAAATTTAAATAATGAGTCAATATATCTAGGGCTGCCCCCTAATAGTCGACTAATCATTAGTCAACCAGAAGAGGCTTAGTCAACCAAATTTTATTAGTCGGTTAGTCACAGGAAAAAAAAAAAAACCTTGTGTGGAAGTCACTCAGTCCGTGAGGGACAAATCGTTAACGGCGAATCCTTGTGGTAATTACAGTATGTCGGGCAGGAAATCCAAACGTTCGCCTATTATCCATCGACCTCAAATATGGCCTATAATTGGAAACATGTAGTAGCAACTTTACATGGCTGCTCGCTCTAACGGTAACTTAGATAATTGTGTACTATTATTAGGCGCATGTCCAAGTGGTTGTGTGGAGTGTGGAAGCTAAAGTATAGCGTGCTTACTGCATGACATGGAGATGCTGCCACAATCACTTGCATTTTCTTCTAATAACAGCGGAAACAATACTATGGCATTTTTGGTCATACAGATAGGAGTAATACATCTGTTAAGGTTCTACTCTTATTTGTGTAAACTCACAATAACAAGAAAACGCCTTTGTAAAATAAAGAAAACAAACATGATACGCTTTCTGCCACCTCGGTCTCTGTGAACTGTAGCGCATCACAAAAATAAACCGAAACTCAACTTTTAGGCTACTTGCCTCACAGACATGAGAAACATCTTGAAAAGCTTGAAATGTCTATTTTTAAATGAACCAATACAAATCAAAAAGAAATACTCTCTGCTTATGTAATCTGTATGAAAGCTGCAATGCTCTATAGGTGCATTCACTATATTGCGGAGATGGCGAGGCAGCGTCGTCAACTTTATCTTTGCAGCTGACACTGACTCAGAAAACACTAGTTTATTAATAAATAATTAAAATGTCTCCTTGCTATTTTTTTCATGACTCGTTCATAATCATTACTTTTGCCGGTGCTTTATGGCAAGCTTAATGCCTGCGCTTGAGCACGGAATAGGCTGTATATTACGCCCAGGACTTGACATTAACTTTTTTGCTCACCAGCCACTGTGGCTAGTGGTTATCCAAAGTTACTAGCCACTCAGCATTTTCACTGGCCACAATTTTGACAGTGATACTATGGGGAAAAAACTGCCATATAGATATTTTTAATATTATCTCATAATTTGGCAGCAGGTATATTAGGCTGCTGTCACTTTAAGACCTAATGCATGGATCCATTACACTGTTACACATGCTTTTTTTTCTATTAAAGATATGATTCGTTGATATGGTGACAAGTGATAATGTTGTGAAAGAAAATTAGACAAAAAGACCTGACATAGTTGTATTGCACATTCCCATGTCTATACAGAAAAACAAACTTTTAAAGGAATATACCGTGTGCAGAATTATTAGGCAAGTTGATTTTCTGATCATATTTTTTCCCAGACGTTTTTCATTTCTAGCCTTCATAAACAATTATATATCACTTATAAAAGATTACTTATCACTTACAAAATTAATAGTAGTTATTAAGATCTATGTGGTTTGGAATTGGTAAAATGTGCCTGGAAAAAAATATGATCAGTAAATCAACTTGCCTAATAATTCTGCACACGGTGTATGTAACAACTCTCACCCTCATGTCATTGCAAACCCTATGAATTGTTTCCTTCTATGAAACACAAAAGATTATATTTTGAAAATTTCCTGTCTTTTTTTCCAAAAAAGGAAAGGATATCAATTAAAGGAATAGTCCACCCAAAACTGAAAATTGCGATTCACTCACCCTCGTGTTGCTCTTGTACTGTTGCTTGTTGTATTTATTGTACAATGTGATGCAAATTATTCCATCTTGCCATACTAATGTCACACAATATTGTTTCAAGCATTCATTTTTCAGTCAACCAGAACCAGCTAGCAGCCTTGTGAGCGTGTATATAATACCTTGGGTGCAAAAGCATGTTCAACCGCACCATGATTTTTTTCATATTTCAGTTCAAAATGTATGTTATTTTGAAAATTGCCACAGTCTCTTATTTGTTTTCTTTTTTAGTCCCCATTGCAGACAGACTTTTTCAAGACGCCTGCTGGCAAAGTATGAGCGCACACAGCTGTTTGTCTTCTCTTGAGTAAAAAGCCTTCCTATAGTGAATGTTGGTGGACACGTAGCCGGACTGTTGTTAACGTTGCATGACTGTGCTGTTTCTGCCCCCTGTCTCACTTTCAGGAAGAGAGCCCCCTGAGTGTGTCTAGCCCTGACTCTATAGGTACCTGGATTCATTACACCTGTGGTGTTGGTACTGGGCGTCGAAGACGCAGATCAGGGGACCAAATAACTTCCTCCCCAGTCTCCCCCAAATCACTGGCTTTCACATCCAGTATTTTTGGCTCATGGCAACAGGTTTTTACCAATTTAATTCATTCTTCACACCAACCACTAACGTACTGTTCATTCACACTCAAGATTTTGGCGGCGGTCAGCAAGGACACCTAATAAGCAGATGAATTAAAAGAGAGCGCTATTACTTCATCCGTCATGTGTTTTGTTGATTTTTAATGCATTGGTTTGTGTTCTGGAATATCAGCTTCTTTTCAATTTGTATCAAGTATCTTAGTCTTGACAGTTTTAGTCTTTACCTTAGTCTTAACAATGTTGTTTTTTTTTAAACATTGCATCTTAATGAATGTTTTTTGTTGTTGTTCTAAACATATGAAAAGTAACTTGTTTAATATTTCCCCATTGACTGTAATTGGTACTAAATTCTGTAATTCTTCAGTTTACACAATTATTTTCATTTGTGTAACAACACCGATAACCCAGTCTTTTTTTTTTATATATATAGACCACTTGGTTTAAAGTCAACATGAAATCAAAATTGCCTAAAAGTTTTATTTTCTTAAAACATGTTCCTGATCTTATTTTTTTATGATTCACCTGTGCATGTTATTCAAAAAAAAAAAAAAAAAAAATCACATACAGCCAAACAGTTTAGTCTTTTTTTTTTTTTTTTTTTTTTTTTTTTTTTGAGATTTTTATAGGTAGCTCACAAGGGATTCTTGTTAATAAATAGTTAATGTAGTTTAGTGTTAGTGTAAGTAAAGGTTATGGTAATAATAGCAAAAGAAGATTAAATATTACCATTTTTCTTTGTCAAGATGCTCTCAAAGATCAACTTTTTTAGGTATGTTTTTAGCATCTCTGCTTTTTCTGGATGTGGTTTTTCAGGTGTTGAGTAGTCCTGCTGCAAACCCTCATTCGGGGTTAAACAGCTGTTTCAACATCCAGTCAATTCCTGATGTCTTGCCCCACACATTTTTCCTGTTTGAATATTCTCAAAAATGCACAATTTTAAGGAAGTAAAATGGGTTGCAAATGCCACTTCAGGTTGACTTTAAATTCTGTTTTAAATGTTATTTATTTTATTTTATTTACAAAATTTGTCAATTAGTTTTGTATATTATTGTTGTATTTATATATTTATTTATTTATTTATTGTGACTTGGATACTGATTAAATCAAACTTGAATGCCATACCATGATGAGGAAATATATTGATTTGAAGGTAACACTTTACAATAAGGTTCATTAGTTAAAGATTAGTTAATGTATTAAAGGGTTAGTTCACCTAAAAATGAAAATAACGTCATTAATTACTCACCCTCATGTCGTTCTACACCTGTAAGATCTTCTTTAATCTTCGGAACACAAATTAAGATATTGTTGATGAAATCCGATGGCTCAGTGAGGCCTCTTTGAGAGCAAAGTCATTCAAACTATCAAGATCCATAAAAGTACTAAAAATATATTTGAAACCGTTCATGTGAGTTCAGTGGTTTTATCTTAATATTATAAAGTGACAAGAATACTTTTTGTCTGCCAAAAAAATAAAATGACGACTTTTCAACAATATCTATATGGGCCGATTTCAAAACACTGCCTCATGAAGCTTCTGAGCTTTATGAATCTTTTGTTTCGAATTAGTGATTCGGATCTCATATCAAACGGCTAAACTGCTGAAATCACGTGACTTTGGCACTCCAATTCACTTATTCGATTTGTAGTAGAAGCAGTGTTTTGAAATCGGCCCATATAGATATTGTTGAAAAGACTTTATTTTGTTTTTTGGGAGCACAAAAAGTATTCTTGTCACTTTATAATATTAAGATAAAACCACTGAACTCACATGAACTGTTTCAAATATGTTTTTAGCACCTTTATGGATCTTGATAGATTGAATGGCTTTGCTCTCAATAGAGGCCTCACTGAGCCATCGGATTTCATCAACAATATCTTAATTTGTGTTCCGAAGATGAACGAAGGTGTAGAACGACATGAGAGTGAGTAATGACATTTTTTTCATTTTTGGGTGAACTAAGCCTTTAACTAACATGAACTAACCATGAGCAATACATTTGTTACTTTTTTATTTAATCTTCGTTAACATTAGTTCATGTTAGTTCACAGTGCATTAACCAATGTTAACAAAATTTTAATAATGTATTAGCAAATGTTGAAATTAACATTAACAAAGATTAATAAATGCTGTAGAAGTGCAGTTCATTATTAGTTCATGTTAACTAATGTTAACTAATGAACCTTCTTGTAAAGTGTTACCGATTTGTAGATATCAGTTACTACTTTTGGCCTTTTGCTGCTGCTTCAGACCATAAACTAAAAATCTCATTACAACCCTTCAGTGTTTTATTTTTCTCTCTGCACCAGTCTACTCTCTTTATCCATGTTTAGCCTAGTGAGTCTCAGCTCTTTTCATTCATCTGCTCTGCTATTAGCTGTCCTTTGCATCCTGCTCCATTTCAGTGTCCAATAAAAAGTTGACCTCTGGGCTGCTACGGGATATGTGTCACTGATGTCATACATGTATAGGGTGGATTTTGCTTGTCACTCACCTTGGACAGAATTTGCCTCTGCTTTGGCACCTTTTAATATACATTGGTCACTGTTAGATCGACATTTCTTGTTCTTACAGTTTAGTATGAAGCTCTTAGCTCTATGGTGGTTAACCATTTAGTGAAAATCACAATTTTTTTTTTTTTTTTATGTTTTACAATAATAATTATAACCCATGTGTTATAATTATGCTTGTGTCTTTGTTTTACAAGATATTATTGCTTCATTATGTCAGTTTTCCTGTCATTTTTACACAACATTATAACAAAGTGGGAACCTCGGTCAAGTTCTTAACACAGTAAAATGTTTTGAAGATGGTGGCACAGATTAGCCAAAGTCTTCAACTAAATACAGTGACCCCAAAAAAGAATTTGGACACTTTAGTCGCACTTAAAAATGTCTGAATGCCTGTATGTTAGATGAGAAAAATATCAAAGCAGTTTTCAGTTTTCCTTTAAAATATGTCAAGGTGATTTTTAGCAGATATAGTGTGTTATAATGTAACTGAAATCTTTCAGGTAAATTGAAATTGGTTTGATATAAAAACACAAATTTCCTGTTTCTTAAGTGTATTTTTGGAGCCACTGTCTCCATTGAAAATCCTTTTAGTTGAGGACTTGGCTGAATCTGTGGCTTGATCTAGGCTTCATGTAAAGCCTGTTCAGGCATAGAGAACTCTGTGCTGTTTAGTGTCCAATAACCCTATTCCTATGCCCAGGATAACCTCTTTTTACCTCAAAGTAGATTCCTAATTTTGAACTTTCCTTTGGTTTTGCATGAAACAGAAATTTTTAACAGAAAAATAACTGGGCTGTGACCGTTTTGTTCCCTGCTCTGTTGGGTTTTACATGTATGCAAATGCATATTTGTTTGAAATTGTGGATTGTTCAGTTATACTCTATAAACTGTTGCCATGTTTGTCCTCATACCTTCTGCATTCCTGATCTCATTTCCTGTTTCTGATATGGAATGGAGTCTGTGTGGCTATGCTTAACGCATGATCCATTTCTGTTTCTTCATGCTGGTTTTTTTTTATTTTTGTATAGACCTGTGAACTCACATATATACAGTGCTGCTTATTAACATCTGTCTATCTGTAAATTGCCTTTATGAACAAAGAAGAATGAAGGTTGAGTTTTTGTTGAGCAGTTATTGTTTTCTGCTTGTGCTCTTTCAGGTTCTGTCAGAGAACAACAGCCACAGCAGACCGGGCAGACTGCACGCCGATCACAAGCTCACCACTGGAATCGGTAAGATGAGCACTCACGGATCTCATAGCACACATCTTAATATTATAAAGTCAGCAGACATATCTTGTAATATCCTGAATGTTGTTGGATGTTCATTATGGAGGAACTCTGACATACTGTCCTGGTTTTCTATGTCCAAATAATGTTTTGCCGTTCCATTTCTAATCTCTGTTGTGTGTGATGTTATTGTGGCTGCTCTCTCTTGATTCTTTAAACTTAACGACCAATTAATTTGGGTCTGAATTGGAAGTGAATGTGTAATACTGTCAGTGAGCTTTACTCTGAAACACACTGTGTTCTAAGATTTTTGCCACACAGCTGACTAATACAGTGCTGACTCTCATATATGCTTGTAATGTCCTTTGTGTGTTTGTAGGCCATTTATACACAAACCTCCATGGTTTATGTGGAAGCATATACTTTTGTCTTACTGTGTAATTATAGCTCTTTAGTAATTGTTTGTAGATGGGTAGGTGACAGGAAATAGTTTTGGATGTCCTGCGGTGTGACATGCTATACTCTTCACTCTTAGAAGAAAAGGTTCTATATAGAACCGTAGAGTTCTTGACTTAATTTTAAAGAATGCCAAAAAAGTTTATATATATATATATATATATATATATATATATATATATATATATATATATATATATATAAGGAGAAATTCTTAAATGATTGCGTAATATTTTCATGTTTAATGGTTATTTCAATTTTTTCTTATGATGTGTTTATGAGCTGTTTAATTCATAAAATTTAATTGAAAAATGTATTAAAACAAGTGCCTGACAGAACCTTTTCTTCAATGAGTGATTTAAAACTGTTTTAACCAGTGGCCAGTTGCATAAACTGCTTAGACTAGTCTTACAAGTTAGTCATCTCATTTTTTTCTTCAAGACTGGTCATAACTTTAAGTCAGTTACATAAAAACATAGATTGGTCTAATTTTAATTCTATAAAGTAAGACTGATTATCCCTGAACAATTGCTAGTTGGTCAGACTAGTTCTCAAGAGACAGTCTTAACTTAGCGGCTATGTTTATGCACCTGGCCACAATATCGTAATAATAATTTTTTCTTTACTTTTATATTTATTATACATGCAGCTTTTTGAGCCCAAAATAGAGACGAGTTGAACTTTGTATTACCGGTAATTAAAAAAAAAAATAATTTGTCATACTGCAGGACAGTTTAAAACTATAGTGAAGACAAAATGTGTTTAATAATGGTGACCAGTTACAGTACTAACAATGTGCACTTATACTTTCATATATATTTTAAACTAAACTTTTGATGTTGGTTTGGGGGAAAAAAGTACAGTAACTCATGGACATGTTACCAGGAAAAAATTTAGTGGAAATTCGACTGTGATCTTTCAAACAACTAAGAGCTTTTGTGATTTAGTTTGTTATTTTGCGATGTGACACATTAATGGCATCGTGATTTGTGAAGTGACATAATGAAGTGGCACAGATTTATACTATAAAACCATAAAGATTGCCACCTGAAGAGTTTTTGGTCAGCTGTTAAAAATGTGTGCCACCAAACAAAAGCAAAATTCATTCTGGTCATTTACAGCAAATTGTGTTCCATCAATACAGATTGATTTGCCATTATGCAAAAAAACTTTGTTAAAAAGTAACTGATATGAGCTTACACTCCTGGGGCTGCATTCACAAAGCAATAAATTAAAAATATTCTGTATTCTCAAAAATATTTAAGTACGTTCTTGTTGTTTTTTCTTAAAATTGTTCTAAAGACAAAACTCTGAATTCCTGAAAAGAGTGTTCTTAAAAATCATTGTAAGTAACATTTTAAAGGCAGGATGACCTCCAATTTGTCTTAATTTTAAAGGTAAGATGTTTAATGAATCTATTAATTTATGTTGTTTCAAATATTAAGCATTACATTAGACTAGCTACATACACTCACCGGCCAATTTATTAGGTACATCTATTAAACTGCTCATTAATGCAAATATCTAATCAGTCAATCACATGGCAGGATGATCTGCTGAAGTTCAAACAGAGCATCAGAATGTGGGTGATTTTGAATGTGGCATAGTTGTTGGTGCCAGACGGGCTGGTTTGAGTATTTCAGAAACTGCTGATATACTGGGATTTTCACAGACAACCATCTCTAGAATTTACAGAAAATGATCTGAAAAAGAGAAAATATCTAGTGAGCAAAAATGCCTTATTGTTGCCAGAGGTCAGAGGAGAATGGCTAGACTGGTTCAAGCTGATAGAAAGGCAACCATAACTCAAATAAGCACTTGTTACAACCAAGGTCTGCAGAAGAGCATCTCTGAACTCAGAACACATCCAACCTTGAAGCAGATGGGCTACAGCAGCAGAAGGCCACAGCGGGTGCCACTCTGGTTAGCTAAGAACAGGAAACTACATTTCACACAGGGTCACCAAAATTGGACAATAGAAGATTGGAAAAACATTGCCCGATCTGATGAGTCTCAATTTCTGCTGTGACATTCAGATTGTAGGATCATATTGATTGCTGTAAACAGCATGAAAGCACAGATCCATCCTGCCTTGTATCAGTAGTTCAGGCTGCTGGTGGTGTAATGGTGTGGGGGATATTTTCTTGGCACACTTTATGCCCCTTATTACCATTTGAGCATCGTTTAAATGCCACAGCCTACCTGAGTATTGTGGCTGACCATGTCCATTCCTTAATGAACATCACAATAGCCACTTTTCCACCGTAGGGCCGAACATTTCTAAGAATGGTAAGGAACAGTTCCGGTCATATTTCCACTTGAGATTGGTTCAGCACGGCACAATTACAAACCGTTCTTGGCACAGTTGGCTAGAATGCATGTAGTGACGTCGCCACTCCCGATTGGTCACTTGTCTGTTGCCTGGCTGCCAGTTTCTCTATATCTGGCAAAGCACGGTATTTCAGTGAATTTAATAATAAAATTGAAAGAAATATTTGATCATCCTCCATAACGCGGTTGCTATCTACATCTTTAAGCATTTGTAAACCATTGCGTTACCAAGGCAACGACAGACGCATTTGTATGACATTCCAAAGAGCAGCCGTTATCAGCCCCACAGTAGAAAATGAAACCATATCTGTACCAGCTGAGCCGGATTGACACAGAATGGAATAGTTAAGCAATGAGAATGTTTGGCCTGACAGTGGAAAAGTGGCCAGTGAGTTCACTATACTCAAATGGCCTCCACAGTCACCAATCCAATAGAGCACCTTTGGGATGTGTTGGAACCGGAGATTCGCATCATGGATGTGCAGCCAACAAATCTGCAGCAACTGCGTGACGCTATCATGTCAGTATGGACTAAATCTCTGAGGAATGTTTCCAGCACCTTGTTAATTCTATGCCACAAAGAATTAAGGCAGTTCAAAAATGGGTCCAACCCAGTATTAGCAAGGTGTACCTAATAAAGTGGCCAGTGAGTGTAATACATATTACAATCATTAGGGATGTGCATGAATTCTCTAAAGTGACACTATGGATCGATAATGTAAACAATAATTGGTGAGTTGACTTTTTGCTGAATTTTAAATTCAGTAACAACTCTGTGAAACGACGAAAAAGGGTGAAAGATTTACCCCGCAGATTTCACATCTGGTTCAGTTGGCCACTCAAATTCGCTGCACAGACCAGCAGAAAAGTGCTTGAATTGAAAGTGATTTCTGTGGGAGCTGTGCTTCATACATCGCTACACTAATGACAACTGACAATGGACCTTTTTGGCCTGCAAAAAAAAAAAAAAGAAAAAAGAGTTGATTGAGTCTTCTGGAAAAACCACCATACAATCAGATAACACAAAGTTATAACAAATCTGGAAATGTTTGATAACTTCAAGAATTACCCTTCTTACGAACTTCTTAGAAATTTCTTAACTTTTTTTAAAAAGATTTTTGTGAATCCAGCCCCTGTATTGGAGTGATGGAAAATATTAATGATTATCATAGTGATCTACAGTGGGTAATAATACTGTAATAGTTACAGCAATTGTAGTAAAGATGGTGTAAGTGTATTACACATTTAATTTTGTCAGTAATTGCTTGATATGTCACTTCATGTGACCCTTAAGCTTATGTCTTTTTGGTCAGAAGACCGTTTTTTATTTTTTCTCCTGAAAGTGAGGTCCTCTGAAGATCGGTTTACCTTACTTGGTTACAATGACAAAAGACATTACTGTCATTATGGGATGCTTTCAGTGAGGCTGCACTACTCATTCTGTGGCAAGAATCTTCTAGAAATGCATGCTGCATGCATTGCGAGGTGTGTCTCTTGGAACACCCGATTGCTGTATGTATCTTCTCTAACTCCCATTAGGGTCTCATTGTGCTGGCTTGTTTAGCACCATGGTGCTGGGCGGCTCCTCCAGTGCACCTAACCTACAAGATTACGCTCACGCACACCGTAAAAAGCTGACCTCCTCTGGCTTCTTAGATGGTATGTGCAAACACGCACACACACCTTCTAATGGTGAATCCCCGTCCCTACTTTTAAGGAATCCTGGAGTCTTATCTGTGTTTTCAGTGGGAAACTACCAGACCTCGGGTTGTTCTCAACTGGTTGCATTGGGATAAGTTGTCCTTTTGTTGCTTTGTTGTGGTACTCATGCCCATCTGCTCCGATTTATTTATGATGCAAATCTTTTTTGTTTACCCCCCAAATTTTTTGTTATAATCCCTTTAAAAAAAAAACATGTTTTTTTTTTGTTGTTTTTTTTTGGTTAATTCTATGTGTAGCCTATGTCTCGTCCTGTGTAACACAAGCTGTATGTTGAATTCATCTTAAGAGTCCGTCTCATCTGAATCTCATGCGCTGTTAGCAAAATAATGTTATTTATTTATTAATTTAGCTTAATGTAACTCGTTACCACTGTAACACTGTCAGTGCTGGGTAGTAACTGATTACATGTAATCTGGATTCCGTAATCAGATTACAAATATGAAGTACTTTTAATTAGATTATATTACATTTTAAATACTCGTAATCGGACTTTAGTTACTTTATTTATTACATGATTACATGTTATTCTCACAATGGTAATAAATTAATAATTCATTGATTCTCGCTACTACTACTTATTTATCTTTTAATATTTTCCTTTCTAATAAAGCCTACTGCTTATATGCGTTCATAAACTCTTCCAGGTTTGTGGAACTGCGCTCACAGACCAGCCACTAGTCATGTGACTGTCACTGAAAACTGACACCCACACGGCATATGATTGTTGGATTTTCATTTCACTTTTAAGAAGTGTTTTTTTAACATTGCAACATTGCATATCTAACGAACACAATTATTATTATGATTATTAACTTGGAATGGCCCCTGATCATTTAAAAATTAATAAGTAGGTCAATAATTAAATTAGGTCAAGAATAATAATCATAATAATAAAAGTTCACAGTTCTCTGATGTTGCTTAATGGTCACAAGACATGCAGGTAAACAATTATTTTTTATCTTTTTTAGTAAGTGTTTTATTTTGATTGTTTTTGTAAAATAATTTATTTTAAATTTAAATTATGATTTGATTACTTAATAGCTTTTCATTAAACTCACAAACCCCCTGCAGTTCGGATGTTTAATGCACTTCATGTTGTTGATAAAGAATAAAATATATTTTCTTTCTCTTTGTATTTTTATATCAATATGGTACAAGATTATCCTATCCAAACCAATGTGATAAACGAGTTAGGTCAAAAGTAATTTAAAAATAATCAAAAAGTAAGATTATATTACCTTAAATGTGTAATGCAATGGGTTATGTTACTAACTACAATTTGTGTCATGTAATTTGGAATCAGTAACAGATTACAATTTGTAAGTATAATCTACTCAGCACTGAACACGGTAAACACATCTGTTTTTCAGTAGTCAGTCCATACAACTTAATGTATGTACAAGAATGCAACTGTTTTTGTAGGTTTCCCTATAGTAGCTACACCACAGTATTATACCACAACTTTGATGATCTTTTTTTACACTGCAAACAAGAGTAACAATAACACGCATTTCATTTAACCCTTGTGCGTCAATTAAAAAAAAGTTACTTTGAGGTCCTTAGTGGACAAAAATATCTGTCAAACAAAACTGTCATAAAAATTTAAAGCTTTGGACTTAAGTTTGGTCTCATTTTAAAGATCATTGGCAGATTATTGTAAAAGTTAAAGTGAAACAAACAGTTATAGAGGTTTTAGTTTATGAAAATGATATATAAACAAATTTTGACATAAAATATATATTTTATAAAACATGTTAAACTGATAGAAAATAATTTAACCAAATTGAAACACAAAATTTGAAGTTGATATCTCAAAAAATTAGCTTTCCGTAAGATTTTTGTTTGGGCGCAGTACCAGACTTTTTCCATTAGATCTCAGCAAAGCTCCAGTGGTATAGACAGTGCTGGATTTATGATTTGCAGTACAGTATAATTTCTCTCTCAAACATTACATGTGCACACACTGGGATTAAAAATTGCAGTTTTAATGGGTTTTATTGGGGACCTTTTTTGTCCTTAAGGGCCGAAGTGTAACTATTTTGTGTACCTAGTGTAAAATAGGAAAGGAAATGAGGGTAAAATCTATTAAAATTCCAATAAAAATACACACTTCTGCAAAAATGTACGCACTTAACATTGACACAGGCAAAATGATGAAGAAAAAATGTGTTTTTGAAAAAGAATGTTCTTAAGGATGGACAACTATGTATCTTAATATTAAATAAATATAGGTTCTATTCAAATACAGTGTAGCTAAAATTTTACTGAATTAAGTGAAACCATTAAAATTAGAAAGATCAAAATAATTTTTTTTTTGCAAAATGTTTTGCATTTATAGTCCCCCTCCCAACAAAAAAATGTCATGTACTCACGCTCATGAACACATTCCTAACCCATAAGACTTTCATTTATCTTTGAAACGCAAACAAAGATATTTTAATGAGACCTGATAGATTTCTGTCCCTCCATTGAAAGTCCATGCAAAAAAATCTTTTCAAAAAGTTCATAAAAACATGCTAAAAGTAATCCATATGAAAATAATTAGGCTTTTGTTCACATATACACATTGATCGACACACATTATAGAGCTCATCAAATATGCTAAATTAAGCGCAAACCTCATTGGTTCTCGCATGTCAAGAAATCATGTTTGCCATTTAAATAAAGCCATATGCAACATTTATAGTCTTGAAATTCTTGACCTAACCACATACTCGACTCTTCAGCACAGTAGTAACCCCCAAAACTCAAAGACAACAGAAACCTCCTTAAATCCCAACATAACAGAACATGAAATGCGTAACAGATCTCCCCCTATATTAATCTTGTGCAAAAACACATTTTATAACACTTAAATTCAGCAAGCTGTATCTTAAATCTGAGTAAATTTTAATGGTTAATTTCACTGTTTTACAGTGCAGAGTTTTATCAACAGTGCTATTAAGGGAGTTTTATGTCATTGGAATGAGTTCTGTTGTTGATGCTCCAAAATAAAAATAATTGGATGAAACTTAAGATCTGCAGCAGAAACTAAAGTAACCAATTTATTTTTTTACCCTTAAAAGGGGTCATGACATGGATTTTTTTATTATTATTTTAATATGATCCTTGAGGTTCACTTATAATGCGCGCGCACACACAAAAATATATATATGGTAAAATTATTATTTACAACGTTCATTCTGACTCTCTGTCTGAAATAACCCTTTTTAAGTAAGTGTTTTGAAAGCATTATCCATATAAAACAGTTGATTATGAAATCATTTACTTACGGTTTGTGTTACAATACAGCTGACTGCTTCATCTGTCAAAAGTTTCTTTGCAATCTCTTGCAAACAAAATGCTCCAAACAAACATAATCCTCCGACGCCATTAAAATAAACCATCCACTTGTTTCCGACGCTGGGATCCTTCTGTAGTCTGTACAGAGATGTAAACGAGCAGTTTACACATTCATTCGTTCACTCTTCCATTTAAAATAATTATTGCATACTTACCATATAGTGAGGCAATAATGTGGTTTTGAACACAGATTTATGTACAGATATTTTGTTAACTTCTAAAGAAATATTGAACAAACAAGCACAAGAAAGTCGTCTTCGTGGATGTGCCGATATCCAAGAGGCTAGTTTCTGTTAATGGTTCTGTTAATGTGTTCATTCTAGTTGTAGTGTCTGTGCTGGAATAATATAACTGTTCAAAAGAATTTTTTAAGGCCATCTGTTATAATGCAACAAGTGACTTCTGACTTTGTAGCTATTATTTGAGGAGAAATATATCTCAACATTTTAGGGTAGGATGTGTTTTTATGTCCCGTTGTTTGTTTTTGATATTTGGTACCTACAAATGATTTTGTGGAAATCCGGGATTCCATGGCTAATTTGTGTTGTGAAGCAAAACCTTTGTAGATGTGTTCATGAAGCAGGAGTGCTGTTGTGCATCAGTAAAGAAAGTATAGCATCAATCATAGAATTAACCCTAGAATGCATGACCCAGAACGCCTACATGAATGCATAAAGGAGGCAAAATGACCCATACAAAGAGATGGCATCCTGGTTTTATCTTTCAGTGTAATTAAATCATTGAAGAATTTGATTATATACCAGTTTAAATGTTTCAGCACTGTTCAGTTGCTCACATCGTATGCCATAACCAAATTCAGTTCAATATAATTACTTTTATAATTATGAGATTTTAATTTACTAGCAACATTTGCAGATTATTTCGCTGATGCTTGCAGATAAGTTGTCTTATGGAAAGATAGACTGTTGTTTTTCTGAAACTAAGGTGAAGAACAGGTAAATGTGTAACTGTTGCTGAACTGCAAATCTGAATAAGTGCACAGTGGATATGTTGTAGTCTTGTGTCCATTTAGTGTAAGATGTTGTGTAGAGATTCACTGCATGGCCAGTGGTGGCAAATGACTGTGGTGAACCTTGAGAGTCAAGATCGGTGAAATGGAGTTTGTTCATAAGAAATAAGCTTTTGACCAATGAGAAGTCCTGGTACTAGGATTGTAATGTTGCCTTGTAAGAGCTGTGGTAGCAGCCTTATCTGATGCCACTGGGTGTTTATTTGTGTTAGTCCAAGATCCAAAATTCCATTAAAAAAAAAAGCCTACGTGTAATTTTGAGACCCTTTACAAAGGCTTGGGGGTAGTGACAGAAAAAAAAAAAAAAAAAAGTGGTGCGTCCCAAAAAGTGGTGCGTCTCTTGGAACAGCATTGCACATTTTTGAATGTCTCACTTATCTGATACAGTCAAGTGATGGATCTATCTTCTGGCTAGTTGATTATCTGAATTAGGTGTGAGATACAAAAAAAGGCACAGTGCTGTGGGTCCCCGGGGCTAGAATTGAAAACTACTGTTCTATCTTGTCGATTTAACCCCCAGTATGCATTCTAGGGTTAATATGGGGTGCTTGCTTAAACAGAAGGGAACCGAAGGTTTAATTTTGAAATGTGGAACGTGTTTTTTTTAATCCCTATCCCTATGGCTGTCCAAACACTAAACACAAGCATCCCTATGCTTTTCTTCTGCGTCTTTCCTGCATGACTCTTGCCTTCTTTAGTCTTTCTTTAACCCTCTTTCTTTTAGCTGTTATACATTTCAGGTACCTGTTTTTCTCTTTCTCAGAGGCTACACGTGGTTCTGCTGTAAAAAGATTTTCTATCTCATTTGCGCGACACCCAACCAATGGTATGTTTGCTTTTGTTAATTCCTAGTCACGTTTTCCCCTCACATTCAGTTTTTGATTTATTATTTGTTCTTCTGGATATAGAGTTCCTCCATCAACCCTAGAATGGGACACAGGGAATGTGACAGCTGTTCATTTTAGAGGACTAAAAATACTCATTCAACACACCAGACATCATGTATATATTTGATCAACAATTTAGTCTCCTCTGCACGGTGATCTCATTACATGGATCTTTTTTGTTCCATCATCTACCCGAAAGTACAATAAGGTTAAAAATGGAATTTGAAATATTTTGTTGTTACTAATTTTAAATTATTTGTGGTTGTTTATCTGTGGTTGAAAGAACTATTTCTTAGAAACTGATGAAATATGTTGACAGTTTTCAGGTGCAGAATTTGCTGCTCTTTGGCCTATTTGAAGAATATTTATTTAATATAACTCTTTATTTTAACCTGTTTAAATGTATCTGCATATTTTAGCTTAGCTAACGTTTTCATGTTTTCTGTTTTTTTTTTTTTTTCTTTCCAATTCCAAATTCTATGGCATAAATTAAACATTAACATCTATCAGAGTAACATGAATAAAAAAATATATATCAATGAATAGCTAAAATGTAAAGCATTATTTAATGCATTGCAGTGTTTTATAAGTTGATAACATCCAAAATGATGTTTTTGGAAGTTTAGAAAATTGCCCATTTTTAGCATATCATTTTTATTGTTTGTTTTTTCTTTTAATCTGCTTTTCTAAATGGGTCAGTGTTTTCCAGTATGTTCAGTGGTAAGTGTTAATCATACTTAATATACACATTCTATCCTGTCTAATTAGTGTTTGTTGTTTTATTTTGGCTCTGGTTCCCAATCGTGTGTAGCAAGTACTCAGATCTAGTCTGTAGACCTTAGTTTTTGACCCTCCTTTTTTGTCTCCCTTAGATGTGTCCTATAATGATGAAACAGAAAAAAACCCTCAGAATTCTATTCTTATCTTTCTTTATGTACCCACAAGAAAATCAGTTTTTGGTTTATTCTTTGCATTCGCAGAAGGAAAAGTAACATATTGCATATGCTTCTTTTGTATTTTTAATTTTTTGAAATAATCGACGAGACCTAATAATTGTTTCCTTATACTGATGTGTGATTGGCTTCTTCACTCATTCTCTTCTTAAGATGGCTCTTCTTTTATTGTTAATTGGTATTGATAATTTTTTTTAAACAGTAAATCAATCTGGGTGTTCAGTTCTATCTTTAAATTCGAATGGAATGAGTCCGATTTGAAGCCACAGTACACTTGTAACGCACATAATATATGAATGTGCCCAACTGTTATGTTGCTTGGCAACTGTAAACAGTCTAATCCAGTGGTTCCCAAACCTGTCCTGGAGTACCCCCAGCCCTGCACATTTTGTATGTCTCCCTATTTTTGACACACCCATTTCAGGTCTTCCTGTCTCTACTAATGAGTGCTTGAGTTGAATCAGATGTGATATATGAGGGAAACATACAAAATGTGCAGGGCTGGGGGTCCTCCAGGACAGGTTTGGGAACCACTGGTCTAATGAATTATGTAACTTGACAAAAGAATTGGTAATTCTGATTTTTTTTTATTTTGATTAATGTAACTATTTATTGAACATTGGTGTCTTTTATATTCTCTGTTGCTGGTGTTAAAAGCAATATAAACCATGAGAGACTGTGTTACAGTGGTTTTACCGTGATTAATAACACTGCTTATCTGTGGTATAATAACTGTAATGCTTGACCTCTTGTGGCTTAATGCTTTTATTAAAAGACACCTGAAGATTATATTCTGGCATCTTGTGCCAAATTGCATGACTTGAATAAATCAAATCATAATCATGTTGTTCCACTAGTTTCATTTGAGTAATAAAAATATTTGTAAAAGGTAGGTCGATTATCATTTCCGCTTCATAAAACCATCTTGGCCAAGTGATGTTTTTTGGTAGATTGAAGGTATTGTGAACTGTTCTTTGTGTGACCCATCTGCCTCCATCTTGCCCACCTCAAACTCACGTTTGACGGTGTTGTTGCTTGTCATTTTCAGAGGAAATGGAACGCCATATCTCTGCCATCTCTCCAAGATCTTAAGTTATAGTTCATGCTATATGATTATTCTAGCTGAAGATGTTTTCTAGCCATTTTTTCAGATTCTGATGTTGTATATTTCATTGAAGGTTTTGAGTTGTATTCCATGGTTCCTTCAATCTGTCCCTTGGAGACCCTCCACAATTCCCTGTCTCTCAAACAAGTGGATGACTTCCTCGCTTCCATAGCCATATCCCATGATTCAGTACTGGAAATATCGGCATCCTCTCCAGGTACTGTCAAAACAACATGCACTGACTGCCACTGTGTCATGTTTACCGTACATTTGTTTTAACCTGTTTTTTATTTGTTTTAACCCTCAGCTATGCCCACAAAGAAGGCTCCTTTGAACACTTATACTCCAGCAAAAGTTTTGCCCTGTCCATTCACCCAATCCCTTGGCAAGAAGACGTGCTCACCAGAGAAGAGTGCATCAGGCATGTTGCATATATAGATGCACCATTAAAAAAATAACTACACAAAACTAGTAGAACTTTGCTTTGCGTTTACAAATGCCTCATATACAGTTTATTTAATGCATAGTGTTTTGAAAATGAATCAGTTCAACTCTGATTATAGATTATTCCAGGGTTTACACAGTCATGGAAACCTGAGAATATCACAATAAATTGTTTTTGTGCCTTTTTTTAAAGCTAGGATCTTGGTATGATTGAAAATATTTCATTGGCTAGATATTGCGCCAGTGTAAACTGAAACTTGCTTTGAATTCTTTGATTTGAGTCTTTTCGATGAATTAGTCGAAGTGGTACAAAACTCATCTGAAATATAGTGAATAAATCTGAAAGAAAAAAAAAAGTCTTATCCAGTAATCTTAAACAAATAGAAAGTTCATGGGGAAGTCACCAAAAAGTGTGGGAAATCTGTTATTCAGAATTGGAAAAACTCTCTCAAGACCTCCACAATCCAATGTGCCCCTTTCTTTCTGTTTTTCACCTCTGTTCTATGTATTTTTTCCTTCAGATCAGGATGGTTTTCCAGCCAGAAAGCCCAGAGCATCTTCAGCAGATGTTCCGGAGCATGGTGCAAGTTGTGGCAAAACTTCACACTCAAGCTCAGAGACCAAGCAGCACAACCCTGCTCCAATCATCTCCATCCCTCTACCACCTGAATGTCATGATACCTCTATTAAAACCCAACAACTATCCAGTGTCTCATCCAGTGGCACACCAGCACTTGAAGTCCCTGCTCTACAAAATAAGAGTGCTACAAAAAACATGCCAGGCTTTTACACATGACATCAATCTGCAAACCACCACCTGGGAAATGTAAAAATGAACTCAAATCACAGCACACCCTAACCCAGGGCACAACTAAAGCAGATGACCACATGCCATTGACCCAGTGAACCAAAACAGGATTTTAGTTCAGAGAGATTAGATCAATTCTTAGAGCATGTTACAGGCCTGACTTTATTACCTTTAGTGACAAGAATTTGTCATAATTAGCAGTACCTTTATTTGCATTTAAAGGAACATCTCACTGAATGTTTGTTACCAAAACACAGTCCACCAAAAGATATCACATTGTTGTAATTACAATCATATCGTAGGCTTATTCTTCTGAACCATTCAAGGTGAATGGAAGAGCTAAATGTGTTACATTTATCTTGTATATTTGAATGTTGAAATGTAAAAGCTTGCATAGAATTTACTGTCATAGTATGACATGTTTCTGCAGCTGGTTTTAATATTTAATGAATACAGCATATTCTGGGGCCTCATCAAACAAGGTCCTAAGTGATATTTCTTGTTTAGAAACATTTTTTTAATGCATATATTTCATTACAATCAGAATGTGCACTTCTTTCCCTCCACTGTAACGGAAATCTGCCTTATGTTAACAAGTACTTTTCCATCAAATTGAAATTAAACTGAATGTTGTGTATATTGGGAATAAACTTTGGCAGAAGGTATTTTTAAGTTCATCATTAAATCAAAACTACATTTAAATCCTAGCAATGGTAGCCACCACTTCAATTCTCTGGCCCCAACATAATTTGTGTTCTCTGCTTTCCTGTAGAGTTTAGTGCCAAGCTTCTACAACACTTCTATAATTTTCTAGTAATTCTGAAGTTTAGCTGATTGAGGTAGAATTGAAGCCATGCAACTTATTTTTACTTGTGAAAATGTGATTTATTTTAGAGTGAAATAGGACAGTGGTTTACAAACCTGTTTCTGGAGGACCGCCAACACTGCACATTTTTGGCCAGATTTACTAAATGGCAAATTAGTGTGAGACTGCAATCCCATAAAAGCATAGATGGGAGTGCAAAGTTCTGTGGCTGATCTACTGATGATGTGCACATTATAGAACACAGGCACAGCCAGATCATTTCCATAATGACCAACGCAATGTACCGAAAGCAGTGCAAATTATCGTAGTGTCGCAAACTAGCAGAGCCAATGATAATAAGGTGTGGGTAATCTACTAACAACACAAGTTAAAAATAAATCAGCTTGGCAAACGATATGTTTGGATAACATCTTTCTCTGGCCTTCTAAATGAACATGAGTAGAGAAAATTGAATCCCTTCTATCACATGCTCTCTGTTCACTGCCCTCCATGTCAAGCGCTAAATGGATTATGCTTTTTTTGGGGTGGTAAATAATGGTGCAAATACCACTACATTGACTGCCACAAACCTTAGTAAACCACGTTGCATGATTAATACTCTCCTCCCATAATTTTTGCATATGAAAGGGAAACTCCTACAAATGTATATGCGATAAGGTCAGCCGCAAAAATAACTGTCCACGACTTTTCATCGCTATTTTTTTTTTTTACTGCGTGTCTTTAGTAAATCCTGAAAGTAGTATTTAAACGTCAAAAGAGGGTTTGCACTGGCACAAGCTGTTAGTAAATCTGTCCCTTTGTATGTCTGCCTAAACAAACACGCTTGTTTCCAATCATTAGCTTAATAGGAAAGACTCCAAGGCCTGAAATGGGTGTGTCAAAGACATTCAAAATGTGCAGTGTTAGGGGGCTCCAGGAACAGGTTTGAGAACCACCGAAAGAGATTAATTTTCAACATCAAAAAGGGTAGGACTATTTTTATCTGTAATTGACTGGATCATGAAAAGTGGGTGTTGCATACCACAATGGAGTCTGACAGTTGCAGAAAGGTTTAAAAATAAGAGGGATTGGTTTTGTTAGACAAAAAGGTAAAGGTGTTTCAGTTGTCTTGTCTGGCATCATAAGGTGAGACAGGACCTACTTTGCCTCCAACTGGGGATTTTGAAAATGTGTAGTATTGATAGACACTCTAACTTTAGCCCAGAGCTGGGCAACTCTGGCTCCATTTAGCTCCATCCCTGATCAAACTCACCAGCTTGTAGCTTTCTAGTAATTAGTTTGTTCAGGTACGTTTGATCAGGGTTGGAATTAAACTGCAGGAAAGTGGATCTTGAGGGCCCAATTTTCCCACCTCTGCTCTAAAAGCCTTTATAGCAGTGGTCTCAAACTCAGTTCCTGGAGGGCCACAGCCCTGCAGAGTTTAGCTCCAACCAGCTCCAATTCACACCTGCTTGGAAGTTTCTAGTAATCACGAAGACCGTGATTAGTTGGATTAGGTGTGTGACCGTGATTAGCTGTGCTAAGCTTATTTCCTCTCTCCTTTTTCAGGTTTTGTCCATTTGACAGCATCCACTTTTAAACTAATCCTGGTTGTATGTTTTCTAGTTTTGGGGCCTGAAACGATATCTCCAGGGCCAGATTGATGCTATGGGAAGGCTCCTCGTGAAGCTGGTGTCTGAGGCATGTTTGCTACATGCTAGTCTTGATTGGCTACTGCAGTCAGGTGATGTCACAGGTGTGCTGGAAGGGTTTACAAGGGAACCTAGAAAGAACATCATCAACTTCAATATCTGAAGGAAGACGTAAAGGTATGCCTGAAGTATCGTGACACAGTGTCTCCATTTCCCATCTCAGGGAACCAGGGTTACCTACATAACCTAGTCGTTCTTTTCTAAGTGGATCTCAACACTGCGTTATGGAATTGATGTTGTAGGAACGAAATACCCATTGCGCCATACTGATCATATGCCTGCTCATTGTGGTGTGAAAATAATAGCGAGCTAAGCTGTAGCCAAAAACTTGCCATACAGCGCACCTAGTGACCAAGATCTTTGCCTGTGGTACGAGGTCCACAACTTAATATCCTTAACCCATGGCAGAAGTAGTTAGAGAGGCCGCAGTTTCTGTGTCCGCCCACAACTCTCAAAATAGGGAGGGGGCAGACCACGGCCTGCTCTCCTGACCATCCAAACCTTTGGCCATCAGCTCTAAGAGACAACTTCACCAAAGGGAGCTTAAAAATGTAGCATCCTATGGCTTTAGGAGAGAACCCCATTCTCCAATCCCTGCAAAATAGCTCTTTACTAGCTCACGGGGGGGGGGGGGGGCATGGCATGGGTCGTTACATCGTCCATCTTCCATCATTGCAGTCGCCGGGCTGCCTTGGCAGCAGAAGGACCTGACATGTGGGGTGCAGATGCTTGGCTCCCATCCTCCTTGAAATGAGCTAGGCGGGTGTGGAGTTTTCTCACTGTGAAGCGGTCACAGTGAGAACAACCAGCCCCCTTGAGGGCTGATTGAAAGTGCTCCGCTCCAAGACACACAGCGCACAGATCGTGGCCATCATCTGACGTTATATATCTTGGACACAGCGTGACACATCTCCTAAACTTCGACATTTTCTTTTTTTCACTACTAGCCACAACACAAAGATCACATGCACAGACAAACAAACGGCTTCCTGAAGACAAAGAAGCTGAGGCACAATTATATACCCTGCTGGCTCTCCTATGATGTCACCTGACTGCGTTAGCCAATCAAGATTGCCGTGTAGCACGCATGCTTCAGACACCGTCTCACGGGGAGCATTCCCATAGAAGATTTTGGTCGATCGGATCACAAGTGGACGACGCTAAATACAGGTGAAAATGGGGCCTAAAACGTTTTGAGCTTGTCCACTTTCAACCACTTCCACAGGTAGTCGAAAATGCATTAGACCACATTGCTTTTGTAGTGTAGAATCTCATGTGGTCTAATGTGTTAGAACAGCCACAAAAGACTGCCTACTCTCCACTTACTGACTTAAAGCATAAACATTACGGGAAACGCGCTAGCCAGATGGGATTTAAACATTTTTTGGCTGAAGACCCAAGTTTGGTTTTAAGATGAAAAACATGCCAAGCACAATGTTTTCTTATCATTCCTGCAGTGATTTCTAGCATGCTCTCACAGAGCATGCTTTTTTTTTTTTTTTTTAACCTTTATTTATATAGCACTTTTTACAATGCAGATTGTATCAAAGCAGCTTTACATTGATAACTGGTATATAATTTTGGCTGCACAGCAGCTCTTAAAGTGTCAATGTCGGCAGATCAAAGCACTGTTAAATATCAAATGTCAAGTGTCCCCAACTAAACAAGCCAAAGGCGACAGCGGCAAGGAACCCAAACTCCAACAGGTGACATCAGATGGCAAACAGGTGACAAATAGACTTCTGTGTTAAAATGGAGAAAAAAACCTTGGGAGAAACCAGGCTTAGTCGGGGGGGCCAGTTCTCCTCTGGCGAACAGTGCTTTGTTACGATTCAGGTTGCTATCTTATGTCCGATAGGATCGCAACATTCAAAGTATTTATTCCAGTTCAGTCCAGGATCACTGAGGCCCCCTAGTGGGCTGCGGCCCACAGGTTGAGAACCACTGCTGTAGATCATTAAACTCTTGCTGCCTCAGAAGTCTGTCCGAAATCCGTTTTATGAGGTGCCTTCATGCACAAACGCTGCCTTACAAGTCATTGTTTGATAAGGCAGCAAGTCAGCTATCTAGGTTTTCAGACGCAGCCCACATGTAAACAGGGCCTAAAAGAAATTTGACTGGCACAACCCCTAATAAGCACAATGAGTGCAACCTGGATAACAGCCTTCAGTAATGGAAAGTGGAAACCAGCTGGTTGTAAACTGTGGGCATGTCTTGTGGAGCTGCACCAGCGTTGTTTTAGTGCATCAGAAAAGATCAAGTTAACTTAAACGTCGAACTAGGCCTGCATGCTTGAATACCTGGATTCAGTTCTGGATTTACACCAGAAAAATGGTTTGGCTTCACAGTGGTTATAATGCAAATGTCTCATTAATGGTGTTTGAGGTAAACATCAACATTATGAGGGCTATGGATTTGAGCAAATACTTTTACACTAAGTATTAAAAATCTCTATTTGAATGAGTGTGGTAGTTATAGGCCTATATGAATTATAAATGATTATAATTAAATGCCTTTTAAATATAACACTTAAAATTATTCCAGATTTTTCTGATTCTTCAAAGTAAAGACTATTTAAACATTTTAAAGCCTGTTTTATAAATTGAAGCCTTTTCATAGCATCATTGGAAAGTCGCTGAGTCCCCCTACTGGGCCCCGGCACCCTGTTCGAGAACCACTGCTTTATATAAGAGCATCCGACCCTCAATACATCACGTGACTGGATCCTGGAGCATCAGTGGCTCGCGTCACGTGACTGGTGTCGACAGCAGACGCTGGAGCCGCTCCACTCCTCTGACAGGGATTTCGTCTATGGTTCACTCAAGCCCAGGTGTGCGGTCTTTCTGAACAGGTTTGATTTTACACCATTTTCTTCATTACATTTCTTCGCAGCTATGAATAGAGCGTTGTATGTGAGCGCGCCGCTGTTGTAATGTTAAATCCCCGTGTTGCTGTTGTAAATCGCGAAATGGTGGCAGTGACACAGCCCAGAATAAAGATAGTGTATGGAGGACGGGTGTCTGCTTTAGTGTATATTGCTATTACTCGGATTTTCGTCGGTGAACGCGTTTTTATGGTACATATGCTACTCAGCGCAGTATTCTAGTCCCAGATAGATGTCGAGCATCATCGTCAGCAGGAGGAGAAACAGGATGAAACTGGCTGATTCCTCACAGCTCTTACTAAACCCTCAGAATTATTGGTTATTATCATCATCATTATTCCTTCTTTTACATCAACCATAATGTACAATGTGTTAAATTGGGCGTATGATTTTTACGAAAATGTTCCATTGATATTGGATTCGTTTTACAGTAAAGCGTTGGCCTGGTTTCTCGGGGTTTATTCTTGATCATGTCTGGCATTAAAACACATTTCCATTTGTATACTGTACATACCACCGCTGTTCTGTTTGAGCTCAGTTAGAGCTCAGGTCCTTTTGTTTTTAATAACTGAATAGTGGATGTATACTCCTCTTTTTTTTATTTAACTTAGATCCCCTTTAAGATTTAGGAATGTCAAGGTGAATAAGCCCAGTGGGGTGGACTAAGCTAGAACCGATACTTTACATGTATGCTATTATCTAATAAATGTCTAAATATATGTTTTTGCAGAATTTGTCACAAACTGACACTCCAAACACTCCCCTGCAGGGGAAGATTTTGGGGAATTTCTGTCCTTATTTTATTCTAATGAACTGGACTGGTGTTGGCAGTAAGATAATGTAATTCTAGCAGTTAGGCCTAACTACTATTCAGTGATGTCATAATCATTTTGTATGTGAAAATGATTGTGTAATTACTGTATTAATGTATTGATGATTAGTATGTAAATATGATTTAAATTTGTTCACATTTTCTTTTTTATTAGATTTTTTGGTCACACTTTAGATTAGGGAACACATTTACTACTAACTAGGAGTTTTCCCTCAATAAACTCATTACTGCTTATTGATAGTAAGTAAAGTAGTTGTAATGGTTATGTTTAGGTATGGGGTAGAGTTAAGGGATCTAGAATAGGGTCATGCAGAATAAGGCATTCATTTGTGTTTTAGAAGTACTAATAAACAGCCAATATGCTAGTAACATGCATGTTAATAAGTAACTTGTTAGTTAATAGTGAACGTATAGGCCTACCTAACCTAAAGTGTTAACGTTTTTCTTTTTTCTTGTAGTGAAAATAGGACATTACACTATTTAGTCCAACCAAAATGTAAAGTTTTTCTTATCTAAATGAATCTCTTATCTAGACACTCATGTAGCTTTGTGGGCTTATTAGGATCAATGGAGCAGTTTCTTATAAGCCCACTTGAAAAAAAAAAAAGAAAAAAAAAATAATATTAATAAACAATCATTCAGACAGTGTTGTTGGTTATTTTCAATGCAAAATACTGCTTTACAATAAATATAAAGAATACAAAAAATCATATCAGGTTTTATTTTAATTGGATTTATTCATCTCTTATAATAATAATAATAATAACAATTATTATTGTTGTTATTGTTATCATTATTATTTAATCAATACTTCTTCAATAATACTGCACAAAGTGAATTACGTTTTTCGGCATACCTTACAAAGCATAAATCTGTATTTAAAGTGTGCACTTTGACATTTGCATTATAAATTCACTGAGGGGGGCACTACCAAATCAAATTACTATAGTATTTCAGAAATATGTGCAGTTACTAATAATAATACATATTTTGTCATGAAAATGCACAATGAGCTTGAATTGGGATGCAGATGTTAATTTACTTTTATTAATATAATTTCAATAATTTAACACAAATGTAAAATTATTTACTTAATTTTTATAGTGAAAAATGTAAATACTCTGACAGTGTGTTTTAATTGAGACTCGACAGCCCTTGATTCTTCTACATTTGCTTACAAAAATGTACCATTGTTCTTCTATCACACTGTTTTTTGTTTTTTGTATAGTTCAGAATAAAATTTTTCTGGTGTAAAACATATGCCTACTAAATATGCATGATCTCTCAAATATCTGGCAGACTTCAGAGCTCTAGTAAGGGCTTAATTCATCCGCTGCAGGACTGCCAGAGTCACCTCAAGAGAGCCGAACTGGGCCTTGTGTTTTTGTACCTGACCCACCGAAGCCTCCATCCTTCCTGCATCGACATCTGCAGAGACACAAAGTCCCCTTCAAATTTGTTTAATCTTTGTGCTTGCCAAAATCCTGTTAGATTGCCATGTCAATGGCATGTCTCCAAACAGACGAGGCATTTTTACTCGACTCGATCATCATTGTATTATTATAGTGCAACTAGGAGTAATTGTCCTTTAAACCATCAGGAAGCAGCAGTGAGACGTAGGGTACACATGTGATGGGTGTTTTTTTTTTTTTTTTTTCTCCCACACTACAAAAGAACCAAAGAATCATGTAAAAACCCAGTAAACCTTGAGATTATTACTTGTGACATTAGAACAAAATATATGGATATGAGAACATATGTACACTGCTCAAAAAAATTAAAGGAACACTTTAAAAACACATCAGATCTCAATGGGGAAAAAATATCATGCTGGATATCTATACTGATATGGACCGGGTAATGTGTTAGGAATGAAAGGATGTCACATTGCTTGATGGAAATAAATTATCAACCTACAGAGGACTGAATTCAAAGACACTCTGAAAATCAAAGTGAAAAAATGATGCAGCAGGCTAGTCCATTATGCTGAAATTTCATTGCAGCAACTCAAAATGGTACTCAGTAGTTTTTATGGCCACACGTGCTCCTAATGAGATGACGGATGGTGTCCTGGGGTATTTCCTCCCAGATCTAGACCAGGGCATCACTGAGCTCCTGGACAGTCTGAGGTGCAACCTGGCAGCGTCGGATGGACCGAAACATAATGTCCCAGAGGTGTTCTATTGGATTTAGGTCAGACGAGCGTGGGGGCCATTCAATGGTATCAATTCCTTCATCCTCCAGGAACTGCCTGCATACTCTCACCACATGAGGCCAGGCATTGTCGTGCATCAGGAGGAACCCAGGACCCACTGCACCAGCGTAGGGTCTGACAATGGGTCCAAGGATTTCATCCCGATATTTAATGGCAGTCAGGGTGCCTTTGTCTAGCCTGAAGAGGTCTGTGCATCCCTCCATGGATATGCCTCCCCAGACCATCACTGATCCACCACCAAACCGATCATGCTGAACGATGTTGCAGGCACATAACGTTCTCCACGGCTTCTCCAGACCCTTTCACGTCTGTCACGTGCTCAGGGTGAACCTGCTCTCATCTGTGAAAAGCATAGGGCGCCAGTGGCGGACCTGCCAATTCTGGTGTTCAGTGGCAAATGCCAATCGAGCTCCAAGGTGCCGGGCAGTGAGCACAGGGCCCACTAGAGGATGTTGGGCCCTCAGGACACCCTCATGAAGTCTGTTTCTGATTGTTTGGTCAGAGACATTCACACCAGTGGCCTGCTGGAGGTCATTTTGTGGGGCTCTGGTGTTCTTCCTGTTCCTCCTTGCACAAAATTGTAGATACTGGTCCTACTGATGGGTTAAGGGCCTTCTACGGCCCTGTCCAGCTCTCCTAGAGTAACTACCTATCTCCTGGAATCTCCTCCATGCTCTTGAGACTAATATGGGAGACACAGCAAACCTTTTGGCAATGGCACGTATTGATGTGCTATCCTGGAGGAGTTGGATTGCCTGTGCAACCTCTGTAAGATCCAGGTATCGCCTCATGCTACCAGTAGTGACACTGACCCTAGCCAAATGTAAAGCTAGTGAAAAACAGTCAGAAAAGATGAGTAGGTAAAAAAATGTCAGTGTCCTCCACCTGTAAAACCATTCCTGTTTTGGGGGTCGTCTCATTGTTGCCCATCTAGTGCACCTGTTGTTAATTTCATTAATACCAAAGCAGCTGAAACTGATTAACAACCCTCTCTGCTACTTAACTGACCAGATCAATATCCCAGGAGTTTAACTGACTTGATGCTATTCTCTGATTAAAAAGTGTTCCTTTTATTTTTTTGAGTAGTAATTTAAACAACAATCTCTTAAAATCATTTTTGCCACGCACACCTTCGCACTTATGCGGACGTGGCAAGTATAAACCAGGCTTCACTCCTTCTATATGGTTTTCTTTCTGTCAAAATGTCAGTCAGCATTTGGAATTATCCTTCAATGTTTTAATATCAAGATCCAATCTCTGTGATGCTCTAAGCCCTTCTCAGCTATCTAAAGATTTCATATCTGTGGTTTGCCGCTACTGAATCGGTGGACAGATGCAACCACTTCTAATTTACTACCAGAATAGAAGAGTAAAATAACTGTATGTTTTTATCTAAACATTGTTTAGCAACTTCCCAGCTCCATATGATTTGTAATTTGTAGATTTTTGTATTTGTTGTCCAGCATCTGCCTATGACTATCACATTTGGCTTCAGTGTACAATCACATGGACGTTTCGCAAACATTCATTTAAACTCAATTTGAGCACCAGCCCCATTCAGTTGCCTGCAGTTTTGAGAACTATTAATTGACCTTGGCTTTTATGTGTATGCTAGTGTATGTGCACTGTGCATGCAATGTAAATTTCATCATAAGCACAGCACTTGAGGCACACAAGTCAGTTTTTTTCCTACTCTTTCATACTTCGCCCAGAACATGCGTGAATTTTTTTTGTGCTAAATAGGTTGTCCACAAGGTGGCGACACTGTCCTGGCCCGAAAAAGAAACTGCTGAGATGGAACAGCAACAAACTACTGTAGAAACAACAACAATAGTCACCCTAAATAAAGCTCTTGTGTGAGGAGGTTAAGAGATACACGCAACTCTAGTTCGAAGACATTTTTATCGGTCATAACTACGGAAGAGTAGCGCCAAAACATTGCTTGTATGACAACATTGGGCAGGATGTGAAATACATTTTTTTTTAAATAAACACAGAAGGAAATTAGCTTTTTTTTTTTTTTTTTTTTTATGTAGAAAATACAGATATATACATTGTATATCACCAGTTATCGCCTAAAAATACCAATATATGATTTTTTTGCCCATATCGCCCAGCCCTAGCACCAGATAAATTATTTCTGTCAAGTGACGTTTTGTATTGTCGCTACAATGTATCATCACCCAGCCCTAGGTTTAAATGTTTATCATATTCCAATTCAAATTAGTATTTGGGAAATGTTGAATTCACAACCAGGTACTTTTAACTGAAGACAACCGAATTGTATCTTCACTGATGGTGAGAATTGTTTACTCTTGCTTACAACTGAATGGACCATTATCTAAATCCCTTAAAGGATTAGTTCAGTTTAAAATGAAAATTACCCCAAGCTTTACTCATCCTCAAGCCATCCTAGGTGTATAGGACTTTATTCTCTCTGATGAACACAATCGGAGTTATATAAATGTATATCCTGACTCATCCGAGCTTTATAATGGTAGTAAACAGGTCCAACAAGGATAAAGCTCAAGAAAGTGCATCCATCCATTTAGCCATGTAATTCTTCGAGATGAATCACACCCTCTTTGTGGTGAATATGTGTTGTTACCATCTGGATGAAGGTATAGGGTACCGTTATTACAGACTGCCTGTGCACAAAGATCTTTAATACTCTGGAGTATAGCTCTGTTAAATAAATTCCTGTGATATTAGGGCTGGGCGGTATATCGAGTTTGTACGATATACCGATATATTTTTAATATACGATACGGAATGAGGCGATACCGTTTATATCGGTATACAGTAGTTTTATAGGAGCGCATCTGAAAAACAGCGGTGGACGTCGCAAACTGCTGCTGTGGGGGAAATGCATAATACAATTTGGCTTAAACATGAGACATGCTTAATATTAAGGGCTTTAAAAATAACTCGTAAGATTAAGATATAATTAACACCTTGGCCTATCGTTTAAAGCGGCTTGCCCCGTCAGATGCTCTGACAGATTCATGTGCTGACAGATATTTGCGCTGTTTAATTGCTTTTGTGATGTGGTGTTTTCCTAAGCGCATAACTTACATTTCACAGGTATATTCTCTATCTGTAAATGTTAGAAAGTCATTCAGATATTTCCATTTTGCTGTCAGGAGTGGACGAGCCTTCTGCTAGCGAATCTCATTCTCCTCTAAACTTCATAGACTTCCGTGAACGAGCGCCGCCGCGCGCATTCGCGCCAAACAGACGGAGCTCAATAGAATGGGATCGCCATAATTCTGAATAAAATATACATTTTGATAAAATGTTTGTTGTTGAACAATAAATGTGCCATATGTAGAATTTTAAACCTACAAGTAAGTGTATTTTTATGATAGCAGTAATATATATATATATATATATATATATATATATATATATATATATACACACGTGTGTGTGTAGCTAATTAGTCTGTGCTTTTGTTTTTATTTAATTTTTAGTGTAGTGAATTTAACTTTTGCTGTAAAAAGCATTATTATTATTTTTAGATTGTAATGTTAGAATGTTAAGTAACTTTCTCTTTTTTGCACATACCGTAGGTCTATTAGTGTGCCAGACTACATGGTTACATTCACTATATTTGTATTAATAGCTTTCAATATAAACTCTGTTTGTAGGACAACATTAGGCAGGGTGTTAAATTAAGATTTTTAAAATGTAAATACAGATTTTTTTTTTTTTCCAAATCCAAATAGAAAAATGTAGAAAATAGAGATATATACCGTATGTCACCATTTAGCCAAAAAATACCGAGATATGACTTTTTGGCCATATCGCCCAACCCTATGTGATATCACAGTTGTCACCTGTATAGGACTATGGCAGTAATTCTGCTGTTGTGAGAGGGATGTTTGTGTTCAATGGGTTTTTTTTGTTTTGTTTTTTTGTATTGTGTTGTAATGTGGTAATGTTTGTTTGTAAATTGTTGTTATTGTTGACTGAAGGGTGCCACAGATGCAAAAAGATTTTCTGAAAGGACATTAAATAAACTATAAATTATCCAAAGCAAAACGTATTCCACACGGCTCCAGGGTGTTAATAAAGGCTTTCTGAAGTGAAACGATGCATTTGTGTAAGAAAAATATCCATATTTAACAAGTTATAAAGTAAAATATCTAGCTTCCGCCAGACCACCTTCCATATTCAACTTAACGCATCAGTTAAGCTTTTTCTGTAAGTTGAATAAATAAGCTTTTTGAACTGCGAGAGTTTTACACTTTCTTTGTAAGTAGAATACGGAAGGCGGTAGAAAGTCATATACACCTAGAATGGCTTGAGGGTGAATCAAGCTTGGGGTAATTTCATTCATTTTACATTTTAAAGTGAATTGATTCTTTAATTACTTTCTCCCAGCTTATACTCGAGCATCAGACTTTTCACTCATTATATTTTCATTAATACTTTTTGAGAATTGCGTACTTTGAACAAAACTGGCAAACTTTTTTTTGAACAAAACTGGCAAAAATTTAAATCTAATTGGTTTTGAATATTCAGTCATGTGTCATGAGTCACTGCTGTACTGATATATGTGCTAGACAACTTTGCAAATACAATATAGCTATATCTAAATGCAGAGGATCACTCATCTCGTATCATTTTACGATGTTATAAATGGTCATATTGTCCAATCCTACACTTGCTCTATGGTTAAAAGCACTAAGGCATCATATACAAAAGAGTACAACTTTCTGTAAAGCTGCATGAAATATGTATTGTGAAAAGTACTAAAAGTGCTAATTTATTTGTAACATAATGTATATTATTTATTCCTCTCTGTTTCAGCCAGGTCATGTCACTAAAGATGGAAATGGATGCCAGTGGAACGTCCAGGGCACCCATATCCGTTCTGTCTGCCGCTGAGGTCAAAACCACCCTGAAGCCTGAACCCGACAAACCCCGATGCTCCAGTACTCCCTGCTCCCCGATTAAAAGTACTGTCTCAGGATACCAAATCCTTCACATGAACTCCAACTATCTAGTGGGCTTCACCACTGGTGAGGAGCTTCTAAAATTAGCCCAGAAGTGGTCTAGTCCTGACAACAGCAACACAGAGGCCTTGCCCAGCCCCATCAAAAAGCCTGTGGATGTAAGTCTGCACCGAGCCTCACGGATTTGCAAAGCCAAAAGCCGCTACTACCAACCATATGACATCCCAGCCATCAACGGACGTAGGAGGCGGCGCATGCCCAGCTCAGGCGACGGCTGCTTGAAATCTCTTGTGAGCGGGGAGCCCGGCAAGGCTTTACATGGCCCACTGCCCCTCTGCCTGTTGAAGGGCAAACGGGTGCACTCCAAGTCCCTGGACTACCTCAACCTAGACAAGATGAGCCTCAGGGAGCCGGCGGACACTGAAGTGCTGCAGTACCAGCTGCAGCATCTGAATTTGAGGGGCGAGCGCGTGTTCACCCGCAACAAGACATGAGTCCTCAGATGCCCAGCACTTCAACGCTCACCCGCCCGGCTGCAACGTAGGGCCTTGATTTTTACCACTCTTCCCCACTACGCCATACATAGACCACTAATCTTCTTTGTTAACCAGAGGTGTGATGAAACACCGCGAGGCCCAGTTAGGGGAAAATTTAAAGGAATAGTTCATCCAAAAAGACTAATTCTGTCATTATGTACTCACCCTCATGTTCTTTCACACTGTTATTGTTTTGTTTCTATGGAACAAAAAAAGCTCATTTTATACAAGAACAGTTGGTGGTGACCATGGCTGTCACATCCATATGGATCGTGTGCTATATTCAAAGTGTGCTAAAGATGTAGCTTTGAGTGGGGAACAGGCCAAAATTTGTTATTGATGCTAAAGCTCTGAAATTTCATCTGTGTCCAGCAAAAAAAGACTTTTATTTCAGTCTGTCACACAAAACTATCAAGATACTTTGGAAGACTTGTAATTAAAGTTGTAGTATCGATATAGAGTTGTAGCGTAGTCAGACTACTTATATGGTAGGGCTGCACGACCAATTGAAATAAAACCAAAATCGCGATATGGCTTAGTGCGATTTTCAAATCACAAAGGCTGCGATTTAATTAAATAAATATCTTTATATGTGTGTTTCAGAGTGAAGCATGGCACCGTGTTCCTTTACACACGAGCAGCTCATGATCAGGTGTTTTCTGCATCTGCTCTGAGTTTGAGTTGCTTTAACGTGCATTTGGGAACAACAACATGAGCCAACCATCTTCACAAACTTGTAATGAGAAGCTGTTGTCAACAAAAGAGAAATTTTGAGGGCTCCCTGTAGTTTTCTGCCCCAAAAAAGCATGATGGTTTAATTTTTGAAAAGGAATTAAGACAGCCATAAACATTATAGTATTGTAATTTATGGCTAAAATGTGCAGCCCTACAAACAAGTACATCAAACCTGGAGATGTTTTTATAAATCACATTTTAAATCGCAATCTCAGTTATCAGAAAAATCGCAATTACATTTTTCATGTAATTGTGCAGCCCTATTATGTTTATGGAACTAGTGTCATAGAGACAGAGGGCTGGGACAATACATCAATTCTCGATTCGCAATAAAATGATTCTGGATCGATTCTGATATTTTCTCTCTCGAATCAATTCTGAGCTTAGTTTTAACAGCAGATGGCGCTCTATGCTAGTTTTTAACCACACATTTAAACGCTCATCTAAGTGGTTAAATATACTTGCACCTCGTCTCAGAATGGTTTTGACATGAGATTAAACAGCCCACTGCGAACGCCCTTGTAATTCGCTTCAATTTTTTCGAACTTTATGAATGATTATTTTAGGTTTAACTGGTGTGTGTAAAGAAACTGGAAGCAAGCAGAGTACAGGTGTTTCTAAAGCACGTAGTGCCATCTACTGTTAAAAACTAAGCTCAGAACTGATCAGAGAGAGAATCGCGATACATCGGAAAATATCAGAATCGCTCCAGATTCTTTGTATCCTGTATCGATGTATTGCCCCAGCCCTAGTGACAGACATAGTCACTATGAACTGACTTTGTATGAAAAAGAACTGCATTAACCTTTTTTTCTCCCTCCTTTTTCAGTTTGGAAAGACATGAGGGTGAGTAAAAAATGACATGTGAATGAATCCTTTATCCTCACAATGAATCATTGTAAAAGTGTGTGTTACAGGGCATACATTCATTGTCATGGTGAGGTTTTTTAAGATTAGCAATAAATTGTGTCTTAATTACCTAATTCCTACTGTGTGTGTGTGGGTGTGTGTGTGTGTGTGGGTGTGTGTAAAAAATGATACCTTTGGAAATTAAGTGTGAAAATGGCTATACTGCAAAAATGCATTTAGTCATATGTTCCCCTTCAACATCCAGTCACAAGCTTGTGTTATTGTGCTAACATTAGTAACTTGTGTCAGGTGAGGATCTTGACTGTTACGCAATCCGGATGTTCTTTAAGACACACTCTGATAGGCTTTGTGCGGGAGAGGCTTGTCTTTAGAGAAGCCAAGCTCACATTAGCATATAGAAACCATTAATTGCCTTTTCATTTCTTTAATCAATATTTTACAGGAGACTCACTGGATCATCTTACACTGAATACTATATTATTGTCTGAAAGAAATGTTTGTTAATGAAGGTTGTGACATTTGTCATTTACTTTTTATTTTGCTTTCTTTTTTTGCCTGACCCCTTCATGGTGCACATAGTAGATAACTTTGCTATAAAACCAAAGTCCAGGGGGAACTTGATAAATAATTTTTGAACAACAGACAATCTTTCACCATTTCACCCAATAAGCACTGGTAACAGTTTATGGGATCTTATTTCTTCATTTTGAACACAATGTTTAAAATGTATCCATTTGCTTTTTTGAGTTTTTTATATCTTTATCATGATGGAAGATATATTAGTTCCAGACATTTGAATACTTCTGTCGGGATCATGTTTCTTTAGGATCTTTGCTAGATCTTTGCTAGTTGTTTGATACTTTTCAGAACTCCCTTTTTCTAACCCTCCTTCATAATTTTTCTTCTATATCTTTTTCCTGTGATTTTAATGAATGCATTGAACTGAATTGCTAGATTTCACCCTAAACATTACAGACTGTATTTTATAGTTTTTTTTTTTTTTTTTTTTTTTTTTGTCTTTAGGTTATCTGACATCTAATCTAATTGATCTATCCTAATGTTTTACTGTTACTGTACATTCAGCTAACCATCTGTGGAATATGCTCTAAAAAGCACCTTAGATTCATTCATTATATATTTATTAATTGTGATGTGTTGGTGATATTTTATTACAGTATTTCCAAAAGTTTTTTTATTTACATATTGGTTTTAATTGAAGCCTAATTAATAATTTTGTTGTTGTTTCATTTCCTAACGGCATAGTTTTCATGTTCTATGAATTCTTTGGACTACTGTTAAAAAATGAATTAGTGACATTACACTATTGGAACAGTGTCATTTTTTTTTTATTTATCTACACAGCTAAGCATATACAATGCTTAACATAAAGTGAAAGAGATCAAGCCTATTTCAGCCTATTTACAATATTTAACAATAATAGGCCTACTACTTATAAGGTGAGTTTTCAAGTAAACAGCTTTTAAAAACACCACTAATTCTGTTTTCCACTTTTGTATTTACATTTCTTTTGGTCAGCAGTCAGACAGCTGTCAATCATTCCATCTGAAGTAGTTTCTCTCTGACCCAGTCATGTCCAAAGTACCAAAAAGTGAGCGGTTTGTTTTCCTGCAGGCTGGCTCGTGATTGGCTGTCCTGCTGCGGCCTTTTATCATGGAAGACTGATAAGTGAAAAGCATTTGAAAAAGCTGGTAACTCATTTTTAGGAATAGATTTTTATTATTATTTGTGTGTGGAATTCTAAGCAAGACATGTTCATACACCCTCTGTGATATTTCAGAGCCAATAAGGGTAAAAACTTAAGCTTGAAAACCTGTCATGCACTGACAATGTTGAACTGTTGTATTCTCTTTTTGTCAAAAATGTAATATTATTAATAATAATTTAAAGAAATTCTCCTGCCTAGAGGGATACAACGTAATTGATTTTAGCACTTGTAGATTTTAACATCATAATGAATAAAAATGTGTTAGAAACCACTACTGGCTGCAGTGCCTTCAATAAGAAAGTACATTATTTATCCAGAAGGCATGTCTTAGTTTGTCTTAGAATACTTGAATGCACATGTAATATTGTTACATTATCTTCTATTCTGAACATGTTTTATGCTTAATGTTCTTTTACCCTCTGCAATGTTTCTGTCAAAAAGTTTAACTTTTGTTTTTGTCAAAGTTTGAGTTTCATTTGATATTAATAAAACACTGTTCTTTGCATTGTGTATTTCCTGCATTGTGTTCTCAGGGAAAGTATAAAAAATATTTATACCTTAAATGCAAGTCACTTGGGATAAAAGCTTCTGCCAAATGCATAAATTTGTTCTTAATCAGGGAGAATAGTGTTATTTGAAATATGGGATTATTTACATCTGGCCTCTTCGTAGTTATCCGGTCATAGTAGGACCAAGTAGGACTACAATGTTCATCACTGCAACCTTTCATACCACGATCTAAATATAAGCCTTGGGCCTGTACCATGATGATGGTTGAACAAACTCAGGGTTACAGGATTAGTTTCAAGTTGACAAAACCAAACCACTCCAATCTGGCTTTGTTGGTACCATGATGCTGAACGTCAACTTCTTTGTCAACTCAGGCTTTGATCCTGAGTTTGTGGAGCCTGTGCATATGAATGTGTGACATCAGCGGTCAACAGCCAATCACATGCCTTTGCAACAAAGAGAAACTGTGATTCACTTCTCGCGAGAGAACCAGTGCCATTCTCTTTTGCTGAAGGTTAAGAGATTGAAGAAAATGAAGAATTTAAATGCATTTACCCTAAAGAAAATACTTGTCCATGAAAGAGGACAAATAAAAGAAATGATCTTGCTCTATCAGTGCAAGTGAAACTTGTGAAGTTAGTTTATATAGTTGATAGTAGCGATAGAGACTCAAACATGTAAGGTCACAAGTAGTCATTTTTAAAGAGTTTATTGATTCTACAGCTTATTTATATTACATATGATCTGTATAAATATTCATTTAAACTAAATGCTAATAATAATTTAAAATTGCTTGTGTGTAATGGATTAATATTAATATAGATCATATAATAATTATATAAATCATATTTAAGTCATAAAAAAATTTGAATTGTCATTAAAGCCTGACAATTTCATGGTTAAATATTTGTTTTTATTATATAGTGACCTTTAATTTGGAGAAAGAGAAACTGGGGAGTGACTTCATTGCATTGGATGTGTTAGTGTTACTTTGCTCACATCTGATTGGACCAATTTCGGTTTGAGATCTCTGACCCAGAACATAACCTGGCCCGGAGCAGGTTAGCCGTGGAGCGTAAGTTACTATGGTGGTGCACATTGCTAAAAGCCAAGTCACTTTCATGGTACCTCAAACCCAGAATTGTCCTAAACTAATCTGAAATTTACCTGGCTAACCAGCTAATCCGGCTTCATGGTACAGGCTCCTGGTTTCACAGACGGGGCTTAGACTAAGCCAGGATTAGGCCTTAGTTCAATCAGGGTATAAGTAGCTTTTATAAATGTACTCAAGAAAAAGAAAAAACATTACTTGTGTGAATCTTGAGACAAAACATTGTATCTGACATATTTTAAGATATGTCAGTGCAAGTTACTTTTCAGTTAAAACAGCCCAAACATGCATTTTAGTCAAGGACTAGCTTAAGCCTTGTCTGTGAAACCGGGGGATAATGTCATAGACTTAAATGTAATGCTATAATCACAACTTTTCACAATTAGTTAACCTTGAGAGCTATAATATGAAAAACGTGCTAAAAGTTTTCGAAAGAGTAATACTTGGCTATTTCATATTGCAAACATATCAGCCAATCACAGCAGTGGGTGTTTACACTGAAGTCTCACAGCAGACACGCCCCTTAAAACAGAGCGTTCAAATAAATTCGTTTAAATGAATCAATCAGTGCCCTCATTTCACTATGGTTGTTCGAAGCTTTTCAATAATTATTGCCTATACAGCCCCTCATTATAAACACATACAGAATATAGCCTAAGTGCAATTCTTGTTCGCTACCACCACTATCATGAGGCAAAGAAATCGTACTGAATGTTGCTGAACAAATTCTTAAGCTTAAATGGATAGCCTACCTGGCTGGACAACTTTAATACCAGCAATATATCAGTGCTGGTCCTAGATCTCGGTGCTGCATGCTGCTCATTATACAATGTGAGCAACACGTATCTACATTTTTATTTATTTATTAATTATTTTAACATCCTTGCACGCATTCACATAAACAACATGTTGATTTAAATTTTTGTGTGACACTTTTTGTGTTAAATGGCTGCATGTGAGGGAGTGAAAAGTGCACAATAAACATAGTGCACAATATAATCAAAACATAAAAAAATAAATGGCGGTAGTAGAGTGTGAGGATACGAGGCACGGAGGCAGATAAACACTGGTCATTTATCGTTTCTCTAAATGGAAGTGTCTTACAATATTGGTTGTTTCCTTGGTTTGTTTTGTACATTCTGCAATAATAATAATAAAAATTGCCTATTTTAAATGCCTATATGCAGCACATATTTATTTATTTATTTATTTTCATAGTTTACAGACAGATTTAAGTCTGACAGCAGCTCTGAAGTAGCCCAGCAGGTAAATCATGTACATGCTTTTCTTAAAATAAGATGTTGACTAATGTAAATACAATAATAGACTTACTCGAAAATGATATCATCCGCTAGATGTCGCTCTTCTAATATGGAATGCAACCGTTACGGTCGCGCTCTTCTTCTGAGGAAACGATAGACTAGTATACTACTCTTACTACTTTGACCGACAGAAATTAGAAGAGTAGTATTCTAGTATGCGGTTCCGCATTCATTTGTGTGCAATGATGCCTTGCTGTCATCTTCCAAAAGCTACAGGAAGTTTATGAATGTGAGCACGCATGTTATCTTCATTGGCATCGCATTGATGAGGGCGCTTACTATTTAATATGAAACGTTATGGCTTGAGCGGATTTCTCTCCATTGCAGTCGACACGCACTGTTACACGTGGAAATCTTTGAGGAAAACAAGGAACCATGGAGAAATTTGAGTCTTTAACATTGCAATATAGGCTATGTCTATTCTTTTGTTGGATGTAAGTTACATCTGATTCCTGTTGTAGCCTACTTTGTAAAGTAAAATTGTATCGATTGGTCATGTGCAGAATATGAGAAATAAAGCTTAGACAATACATACATGTATTCATAATTTCAAATGACCTGCTAGAGTAGTTGCAGCATAAACGCTTCCTCAAAGGAACAATAGCAATATGCTATCCAAAATCGCATACTTCCCTACTATGTAGTAGGCGAAAAAGAGTATGTGACAAAAGAAGTATGTCTGAATACACAGTACTCATAAAAGAGTAGGCAAAAAGTACATGGATGATCTAGTGTGCATATGATGGACACTTCCCATGAGGCCACAGAAGAAGGTTTGTGAATGGCAGTGAAGCGACACAACTGACGCTGGTAGGTCACATGATAATGACTATGTAGTATGTAGTATGTCCAGATTACATTCATACACACATACATAGAACTTACTTTTTTAGAGGTGGTGAAGTAATTACTCAAAATAAGTACTTACTCAAGTGAGTATGCTATTTCGAACACAGCCCAAATAAAATGTAGATCAAATCATGTATCTTTTGACTCATATGAATGACAATAGTGTGTGCAGAGACCCCGGAGATAATGTGATGCTCACTTCTGTCTGCGTCTCCAGGGTTTTGTTTTGTTTTGTTTCATAATTTTGTTATTATGTTAGGATGCAAACGAAGTTTGACAAGCATGACAGTAGGGCACTACTACTCTCAATTTTAAACATGGCATTCTTCATGCAATATCAGCAAGACAAATCCACAGTATCACTACAAACTTTACACTGTAAAAAATATGATGAATAAGGCATGACAGCATGTTTTTACAATATTTTAACTATTTAACAATATTTTAACTAACAAAATAAGTAATTTTCAACTTTTTTCTAAGTTATACAAGATTCAACTTAAGTCAGTTTAATTTAAGTTGAAATTGCTTATACAGCCAAGTTGATTGTACTTAAAATTTTAAAGCAACTTTTTTTACAGTGTAAAATTTGCTAAACTTCAAAAACACAAAGTAATGTTTGTTTAGCAACATTTCAGTTACACAAACCTTAATTTTCAATTTTACAAGTTATTTTTTATTGGTATGATTAATAAAATGAAGAAATTATTAACCTATAAAAAAAATTGTATGGCATGTGTATAAAAAATTAGTTTAACCAATACAATATACACTATAATAATAATACAAAATGATGCTCAGTGAATACTGTGAAAAGTTTCTGGACAAGACAATGTTTGCTCATTGTGCACTGTTTTTAAAATGTTAATGTAAATAATTAAACACATACTCTACATTTTATCAGAAGTGAAATGTTCATAATAAAAAAAATAAAAATTTACAAACTGACAGCTGTGATTGACAGAAATATTATGATTCACCATAAAATTAACAGATACATTTAAAAAAAAAAATAATAATAATATAAAAACATCTTTGCAAGTTATATCAACATGATGTCCAGATTTCTGTTGAAAAATTATTAATCCTTCCAAATGTTATTTTAAAAAGATGTATTATATTTTTTGTCTCATCTAAACAAACAAAAAAGTCCATAAATGTTGATAAAGTGTATTACAGACAAATATGCTATGAATTTGTTTTAAATGTAATTCTCGAATTTTCATAGATATACAAGAAAGAAAAGGGAACAACCAAACTTTTTTCCATGTAGCCTAATCTCTGAGAAACAAGTATCCCAAAAGATGTTTTCTTATATAACACATTGATGCCGCTGTTCCGCGGGAGAGCGGCCGCCTGTGGGTGACGTCACAGCCCGGGGTTTCTCTCTCTCTGTGCTTGAGCGCGTCATGGCGGAGACCGGCTGGTGTAGGATTTACAGCTGAAATATGCCTGCTATCCCATCTGTTTCCCGGCACATGGAATACACAAAAACTGTTTAGCATTTAATCCCAAGGCACTCTTGACCGTGGAGGGGAAACTCAGAAACTCATTTCTCAGAATAAAGTACAAGAGTGTTTTTGTGGAGTTCTCGAGCGACAGCGGCGATCATCAGAAAGAGTCCGAGAGCAGCGCGCACACAGGCAGACAGGTAACAGATCAAAACATCTTCAATGTGACTGCACTTGTGTGCAGAACGTGATGGACGTAGTTGAGAAACCAATCGTGGTCGGGTATCCATTGGTATATGTCTGTATGCTGTTCGTGGTGCTGTATTTGGCTATTTTGAGGGCTAATGAAAACAAACCGAGCGGCGGATCTACAGAAACGCAGTGCGGGAATCAACAACAGCATGACGATCAGACAATATTACACTGAAAACACCTACATTTCAGCGCGTACGTCCGACCATGAGACAAAGCCCAAGAGTTCATTATCGCAACTGTTTGTTTTAAGGGATTAAGACAAGCCAGCTGAATTCAAAGCAGAATGTCCCATAAAATTAAACTCCAGTTAAGTGAGGCTGCTCATATAGCTTAGCACGCGTGAGAATAACTGTCTAAATAAACAAATATTATGTTAAACTGGGAAGATACTATATAAACAGGGTCTGAAGACTGGTATGTAATTGATCTTACTAGGATTATATATATACATTGTGCTCCAATAGCGTGAATGTGTTAGCGACCGGTAACCAAATAGCTAACACGCGCTTCTCGCTTAGCTTTAGCATGCTAAGCTAATTTAGCCTTCCTACAACAGAAAGAGACTGATGAAAGATTTGAAATGTAGCGCCAATCCAGCGCGACAAGTGGGACAAACGATCAAAACATAGTCCCAAAATATGTATTTATGTTGTGTAACTTAATTTTAAGGCCGGCTAAACTTCATGACAACAGATATTTGTAAACGTCGCTGAACATAAAGGTGACCCGACAGTAATGCGCGCCTGTGCCCGAGGATGGCGCTGCTTCAGTTGGCCATACAGCGCAGGAGAGTCCGCGGCTTTTTAGGCCTGACCCTTAGAGGCCTCTGCGGTCACCATCGCACTCATCACTTTCATTCATTAGGCAATGCTTAAGATTTTGCTTTACATAAAAGAGAAACTTCTGTACGACTAATTTGTGGATTTTGCGTGGGGATAAAACACGTGGTTTGTCACTAATGTATGCCAATTAACGATAAAGACAAAGTTAAGTGTTTCAAGAGAGGAAGTAGAGAAGTAATCCTCTCTAAGAAGCAAATGGTGTTATAGTTTATTCTAGCAATATCAGGACTACAATACTTTAGAATAAACAATTAATTCAGATCGTATGCAAACAAATGTTGCCAAATTTTTACTTTCATGCAAACTGGCAAACAAGATACAAAGACCTTTCTGTTTGTTACATTGTGTAACGTTTCTGAAAACCAGCTGTTAAACTGTTTCAGCAGTAGTGTTTTGTTCATCTCAGATTCTCAGACTGATTAAGACCAGTCTCTTAGAAATAAATCAGTAATGTTTATTGTCAAACATAAGATAAGTCACTTTGATAGGAACCTGTCATGTATGAGTTTTTCTAATCGCAACCTTAATTTCTTTTTAGGTGAGCTGCTCTGAAGTGGCGCACACAGACTGTACGGATCTCATCAGGGATTCATCTTTAATATTTGATTGAGATGGATGCACGCAGTGAGGATGAAAGTGTCAGCAACAGCAGCGGAGAGTCCAGGTAATCAGAATACATGTCATTTCCATGTTAAAAAAAAAAAGGAATTGTTTTGTCTGTTTTGTCTTGTCATTTGCTCACATTCATGTTCCAGTCTATTTTATTTTCTGCAGTGAAAAAAAAGATTTTAGGTAGAATATTTGAGCTTTTTTATCTGTACTGTGAATGCTTAAACTTGATGTTTATTCATACTGTCCGGCTTCAGAAAAGACAGACTCTTGCAGTGAAGACGGATTCTTTGATTGTAATCTGAGCCATTTACGTTTAATGTACTGCTAACATCCGATGTAGACACCGTGTTTGACAGCAGACATTTACATCAGCATTCCAACTCAAACTGTCTGCTCTCACATAGCATCAAAATGAACCATTACATGTAACTAATCTGCATACCAGGAGTTGATTGGCATGCCAGACTAATGGCTACTTTAGTTATCAGTAACGCATATGTTCCTCCACTCTTTCTGAATTGATAAACAAATCACCTGTTTCTCCAGACTTGTGCTTGTCAGTTGTCCATGATTTCAGTTTTTTAACTGCAGTCTGTTTTCCTTGATCTGAAAAGCTATATAGGTTTAAATTATTGCTGAATAATGAAGCATGATACTTTGTTTGCCTTATGAGATGACGTTGTTCTGTGTGTGAAGACGGTTAGGGTTAGGGTTATGTGAGACATGATAAAACTGCTGTTTCTGTAAGTGTATATATATATATATATATATATATATATATATATATATATATATATATATGTAAAGTAAAAATACATTTGTTTATTGTTTGTTCATGTTAGTTCACAGTGTATTAACTAATGTTAACAAGATTTTAATAATGTATTAGTAAATGTTGAAATTAACATTAACAAAGATTAATAAATGCTGTATAAGTTCTGTTAATTATTAGTTCATGTTAACTAATGTAGTTAAGTAATGAATCTTATTGTAAAGTGTTACCAAAATATGCAATGTTCAAAAAATTTACCCAATTAGTCAACTAGGATTTTTAGTACCTAGTCCTGATTTGACCTGTAAACTATGCAAGCCTGTGTTATTTTGTTCTATGAGCATTCACTGCCATTAAAAATATTAATGCTATTTACTAATTTAGATGTTATTGACATGTTGACATGTTTAATTGTACAAAAACCATATAAGTTTGTAACTTTGTGGGGAGGAATAATTGATGACAGACTTCACATTTTTGGGTGAATTATGAATCCTAGAAATGTTTCATGATAATTATATTGTCTAATCATAATAAATGCTATCACTTAATCTGCTCTCTATTATTTATGATTACATATAGTTAATTTCATCATAGTTTGGAATCATGCAAAGCATATGGTGTATTGAAGGAATTAACTCATGTACACGTTTGTTTGTGTCTCAGTAATTCAGATGACGAGTCTGGGTCAGGATCGGGTTCTGGCTCGGGCTCGAGTTCAAGCAGTAGCAGTTCTAGCAGTAGCCAATCAGGGAGCAGTGACTCAGGAAGTGGCTCGGATTCTGGAAGCCAATCAGACTCGGACTCCGAGAAATCCAAGGAAAAAAATGATCAAGACAACAAAATCGATGGAGCAGCGGTAAGCTTCATAAAGCTTCTGTGTGAAGTTGTCAGTGCTAATCTGATGCTTCATAGTCCATTTATTCCACATCCTGCCAGTGTTATCCTCCAAACAGAGTGCAAATTGACACGCATGTTAAATTTATGAAGGCTTTACTAAAAACTAAATGGTAACTGATTGTAGATTGAATTATCTACAGGAACAAACATTAACAACTCTGAACATAGTAGCATGTTACTGTCATTTCTGTGTCCTGTTAAAATGAGACATTTTACATTTATATTCAATTTCTTTTGTTATAGTTTTATAGAGTCATGATGGTTTTTAGTCTAAAAGACTTACATTTCTGCCTGTAAGATTGTTCTACCGTTTACAAATGTTTTCACTACTGTGAAGTAATGGAGCTGGCAAAGATTTTCCATGCACTACACACAAACTTGAATAATTTATGAAATTCATTGTCACTTATTTTAAAGCCCTAATTCCCATGCTTGCGCACATAGCGTTTCTCTCGCAAAGTACACACTCCACTCGTGACTGATTTCAGTAAAGTTTTGTGGTGATGTTGTGATGTATTCCAGTAATATTAATACAAACGTTTTTGAGTTCTACTTAAGTGTACTCTAAAATAAACATTTCTCAATATTGTCATCATAATTATTCACAGCTTTTGCATTTAGAGCACCTGTGATTCTTTAAAATGTTGGCACTGTACACTGTGTTTTGGAACAGAACATTCCAAATGTTTGAAAATATCCTTGTTTCAATACTGTAGTTTTGGAAGTCCAACCCTAGTATCCTGACAGTACAAAGGTCAGCCATGATCAGGAAGCAACAGCTACAGCAACAGCAGCAGATCCAGCAGCAGAGCTCTTCAAACACTGGCTCAGACGAGGTACTGCATGCTGACTTAAAATGAACTCCATAAAAAGCATCATAGATTTGCAAGATTGTCCAAATCCCTCTCATTTATAATTCATTCTTCTGTGTTATTACCTGCAGGACTCTTCCAGTAGTGATGAGTCAGATGATGACTCAAAGAGCAGGAGTAAAGGGTGAGTCAATGTCTGTTTGGTGTGGAAGCCGTCTGCATTAGTAAACCTGAGATTACAGCCTCACTCTGCATTTAGTTAACATTTACGCTGGTGTTCTGTGTGTAGGTCTGGATCAGACTCTGACTCGGGATCGGGTTCAGGAAGTGGCTCATCGGACTCTTCAGCAGAGGAGAACAGTGACGAGTCGGTGTCAGACTATGAGCCCAGTCACAAAGTCAAGAGCAGAAAACCTTCAAACAAGTACAGTTTTCACCTTGATCTTTTGCCATTTTATGTAGTGATGCACCGAAATATAGGCTACCTGAAAATGGTTTTGAAGGGGCGAAACTATTGACCGAAACTGTGACTTTTTAAATCTGATTCAGTTGCATAGAACTGAATAAAGAATAATATAGTTATTTTCAATAATGTGGCTATTTTTTTTATTGACTTCATTGATTATCATTGATTAAATTATTGAATTTAATTAATACAAAAACTAATTTAAAATAAGAAATAATTTTTAAAAAGTGCATCCATTTTTTTTTTTTTTGGACTCATTTTAATATTGTTATAATACTGTATACCCAGGGCATAAAACTTTTTGCCACACCTACCAAAACTATTTTTTACCAGCCATGAAACATAAACAGTCAGTTATGACGCCAATATTTTAGATACTAGTGAAAATTGGAATAAAGGATTGTGAATTTCGATACCACAGCTAAAACTACTAACTTAACTAACTTGCTTGTTTGGTTAACATTAAAAACTCTGACAGCACAGCAGCAGGATCATTTTTCGAAGGTATAAGCTAATTTAATTTTTTGGCATGGACCCTGAGTAATTGATTTTAACACCTACCAAACTCAGTTTAATTTAGTGTCTAAGCATATTGACGGTGTTATTCGAAAGATATGAGCAAATATATTTTTCTGAGATTTGACTTCAACCTTTTCTTTAAATTATTTTATGCCAGCCAAATTTAATTTTATTGATGCAAGATGGCACTATAACTTCCTGTGTGTGGAACTGCAATAATAATAATAATAAAAAAAGGAAAAATCCATGATTTCTATATTCGTTGTTTTGGTAATGTTCTTTTGACATATGCTTGGATCCTAATGATTGGTGCTTATGGCTATTTTGTTGTTTAATTTTCTTTTAAGTAAACACTCCATTACTGATCAGATCTGTTAATCTCTCAGGGCCAATGCTAGGAATGGGAGAAATAACAAAGCTCCCAAGAAGAAGCCCTCCCGCTCATCCTCAGATGATGAGGACGATTATAAAAAAGCCCTAGCGGGGCCTCGGCGGCAGGCCACAGTCAATGTGAGCTACAAAGAAGATGAAGAACTGAAGACTGATTCAGATGACCTGGTGGAGGTGTGTGGAGAGGACGTTCCGCCACCAGAAGAGGATGAGTTTGAGACACTGGAGAGAGTCATGGAAATGAGAATAGGTCGAAAAGGAGGTGAGAACAGCGGTGCTGAAATTGAAATGCTGTACAAAACTAGCATTGTACAATCTTTTGTATCTGACAAGTGTTCAGTCTGTTTGATGTGTAATTATATCCACGCAGGTTTCAGTGGACAGGAATGTGTAAAGTTATTGCATATGCACAAAGTGAAACATGACAACACAAATCAGATTGGGAGGAAGTTTAGAAGGGATATAAAATACCACTATAAAACACCACTACTTTTGTTGAAATGTTTTTTGTTCCTTAACAGCAACGGGGGCTGTAACCACAGTGTATGCCATAGAGGCAGATGGAGACCCCAATGCCAACTTTGACCACACCAGACAGCCAGGAGATGTGCAATACTTGATCAAATGGAAGAACTGGTCCCACATTCACAACACCTGGGAGACAGAGGAGACGCTCAAACAACAGAACGTCAAGGGCATGAAGAAACTGGACAACTTCAAGAAAAAAGAGCAGGAGAAGAAGAAATGGTATAAATGCTTACAGAAAAATAATTTCCTATAGGCAACGTGGCTTCAGATGTTCATTTTGTTTTCTTGCACTGCCATCCGCAGGCTCAAAGCAGCCTCACCTGAGGATGTAGAGTACTTCAACTGTCAGCAGGAACTCATGGATGACTTGCATTCTCAATATCAAATTGTGGAAAGAATCATTGGTAAGAGAATGCTGCACCCTTTTTTGTTGTTTTTGATTGATTGTTCTGACTTGTGACTGTTTATTTACCTTCACTGTTGCCTGAATCTTGCAGGACATTCAAATCAAAAGTCTGCCGCAGGTTATCCAGATTACCTTTGTAAATGGCAGGGGCTGCCATACTCTGAGTGCAGTTGGGAAGATGGTGCTCTTATTGCTAGAAAGTTTCAAAAGTGCATCGATGAATACATGTGCCGGAACCAAAGCAAAACCATCCCCTTCAGAGACTGCAAGGTAACCGCAGTCAACACTGTAAACCGTCATCTGAGAAAGTAAATGAAACCAGGAACTATCCAACCAGTTAACTGTTTGATTTCCTTCAGGTTTTAAAACAGAGACCACGGTTTGTACCCATGAAGAAGCAGCCTCTCTACATTGGTGGAGATGGCTTAGAACTGCGAGACTATCAGTTGGACAGTCTGAACTGGATGGCCCATTCCTGGTGCAAGTACGCTAGTTTTGTTTATCCCTAGTAGACATAACCCCAGTTTCAATGAGTCATGAATGTTTTATGAGTTTTTTCATCACTTCTACTCTTCTGTTTTTTTTAGAGGAAACAGTTGTATTTTGGCAGATGAGATGGGTCTGGGCAAAACCATCCAGACCATCAGTTTCCTCAATTACATGTTCAATGAGCACCAGCTTTACGGGCCCTTTCTTCTGGTGGTGCCTCTGTCTACCCTCACATCCTGGCAGAGGGAGATCCATCTCTGGGCTCCTCAGATGAATGTTGTGGTGTACCTGGGAGACATTAACAGCAGAAATATGGTATGAGGTTAAAAAATGCAACGGAGTGAGCAGATCATAGATTTCTTGCACTCAAGTGTAATTGAATCTGAAGATTTTACTGTTTGTTCTTCAGATCCGGACACATGAATGGATGCATCTGCAGACCAAGCGACTGAAGTTCAACATTCTGCTTACTACATATGAAATTCTGCTGAAGGATAAGGTACCGCTCAAACCAAAAGCCCTATTTGGAGGGGAGGGGTATATGTGGAAAATGACTTAAATGCATATTTTGTAATAAAGGCTAGTCTAAAACTAAGAAACACTCAGAAAACGTGTATATTCTCAATCCATTTGAAATACCCAGTCTGTTATTCCAAAAGTCACATCCAGTACTAAATGAGCTGAGAAATAGGGCTTATATTTGTGACATACTTTTTGCTGAATCAATGTTAATATATAGATAATACAGGCATATTTGTTGAAAACAGTTGAATAGGCAGTGCAGAGTTATTAGTGTAATACAATACTGTTCTCATTAAAAAAAAAAAAAAAAAAAATACAATTCATTACATTTATGCTACACCTGAAATTTAAAGGCTTTATTTTTTTCTCAATAAATTAACAGATATAAGTTAAATGTTCACACACTGTGCTAGGAAGGTTGCATATATATATCACTACCAGTCAAAAGTTTGGAATCGGTAAGATTTTTAATGTTTTTAAATGAAGTTTCGTCTGCTCACCAAGGCTGCATTTATTTAATTAAAAATATAGTAAAAACAGTAATATTGTGAAATATTATTACAATTTAAAATAACTGTTTTCTGTTTGTATGTATATATATATATATATATATATATATAATATATATATTTGATAAAGTAATTTATTCCTGTGATGGCAAAGCTGAATTTTCAGCATCATTACTCCAGTCTTCAGTGTCACATGATCCTTCAGAAATCATTCTAATATGCTGATCTGCTGCTCAAGAAACATTTGTGTACAATTGTACAAAATATTTGGGTACAATATTTTTTTTTTTTCAAGATTCTTTGATGAATAGAAAGTTCAAAAGAACAGCCTTTATTTGAAATGTAATCTTTTGTAACATTATAAATGTCTTTACTGTCACTTTTGATCGATTTAATGCATCCTTGCTGAACAAAAGTATTAATTTCTTTCATTTCTTTTCAAAAAAATAAAAATTCTTACTGACCCCAAACTTTTGAACGGTAGTGTATAATGTTACAAAAGCTTTGTGTTTCAGATAAATGCTGTTCTTTTGAACTTGAACAAAATCCTGGAAAAAAAAAAAAAAAAAAAAAAAAAAAGTACACAACTGTTTTCAACATTGATAATCATAAATGTTTCTTGACCAGCAAATCAGCATATTAGAATGATTTATGAATTTTATTTATATATATATATATAGTATGTAATGATTTAGATATGTATGTATTTATTAGTAAGGGCTGTCGATTTAACACATTAATTAGATTAGTTACGGTAAAAAATAACCATTAACATTTAATGCATTTAACACTTGCCCCGCCCCAGACCAGTGTAGGTCATCTGACATTTGATGCTTTACACAATTTGATACTTTACACAAAAATTCTTCAAATGATCTTTTGGGAGTAATTTCTAAAAAAAAAAAAAAAAAAAAAAAAGATATTTTCTAAAAAAATTCTAATTGCTTGACAGCCCATATATATATATATATATATATATATATATATATATATATATATATATATATATATATAATGTGTGTGTAATAAATAAATATATATATTACTGAATTAGCTTTGAGCGGTAACATCATCTATTATGTAAAATATAATGTATAACAAAATATATTGTGGGCAATACCCAGCCCTATTCTTTAATACATATGACATTTATTACGTGTGTAAACGAGAGGATTGTGTATTTTAGCAGACCAGCGTGCTCATTGCTGTATTTGCTTTTGCAGTCATTTTTAGGAAATGTCAGCTGGGCGTTCATTGGTGTTGACGAGGCCCATCGGCTTAAGAACGATGACTCTCTTCTCTACAAGACTATGATGGAGTTCAAGTCCAACCACAGGCTCCTGATCACTGGCACACCCCTCCAGAACTCACTCAAAGAGCTCTGGTCTCTTCTACACTTTATTATGCCTGAAAAGTAGGTGTGCTCTTGTTGTATCAGTCTTCTCTTTTTGTTCAGTTCAGTATGTAGCCACAGACATTATTGTAGCAGTAGCTTTACTGAGCTGACCACATTATTGTATTGGTTTAATGCAATGTAATAGTCAGATGTCACTGAATGTGAAGGGTTGATGTAAGCTGACATGTTGGTAGATTTCACTCGTGGGAGCTGTTTGAAGAGGAACATGGGAAGGGCAGAGACTCAGGCTATACCAGCCTTCATAAAGAGCTGGAGCCATTCCTGCTGCGCAGAGTGAAGAAAGATGTGGAGAAATCTTTGCCTGCCAAGGTGGAGCAGATCCTCAGGGTAGAGATGAGTGCTGTTCAGAAACAATACTACAAGTAAGAGAACCACACACAATTACAGTGAAGAGAGACTGTGCATAGATGCACAAACATGAGCTTTTAAAAGATGGCATGGAACCACATTTTACTGTATTCTTGGTCTTGTTGTGCATGATTCATCATTGCATGTCATTCTATATTCTGACAGATGATTTTTTTTTTTTTTTTTCCCTTTCCCCCCCCAAGAAAATTTCACCCTTTGCTATAGATTTTCCACTTACCCAAATATCCGATAAGTAAAATGTATTAATCAATTTAAATTTTTTGTTTAGGTGGATATTGACAAGAAACTATAAAGCCCTGAGTAAAGGCACTAAAGGAAGCACATCAGGCTTCCTCAACATCATGATGGAGTTGAAGAAATGCTGTAACCACTGCTACCTCATTAAACCCCCTGATGACAACGAGTTCTACAACAGACAAGAAGGCCTGCAGGTGTGTTTTCATCTGAAGTGCTGCCACCTTCCAGATGGGAAGCAATAATTTATTAGTTGAAATTGTACAACAGAATGTCCAAGACAATGTCCATTGTTATATAAATATAAACATTTTATATATTTTAAAAAATATAACACTATTTTGACATGACATTGTTAAAGGTCACAAATGACATGGATAAAATATAATTTTACATCACAGAAAATAATCATTTTCAACACAGAAGAGATGTCTTGAATGCACAATGTCTGAATGAATTTTATTTACAAAAACTTTACCAAGTTTATTTACTTTCGAAACCCCCAAAGTGACGTTTGCAGAGTAAAATAAAAAATTGTGCTAAAACCAGAAATGGTAACCAGTGAGTATGCGGATGTCTTCCTATACATAGAAGTTTCCATGTATGTTTTTCCTGTACACATTGTAAACTTTATTTGTGCATTTGAAAGAATGCTGCGTTAGGGCAGTGGTTCCTAACAAGGGGGCTTTCAGCAGTGATTACATACAGACTGAACTGATATATTGTCTACAGCACCTTATTCGCAACAGTGGGAAGCTGGTTCTTTTGGATAAACTGCTGGTTCGGCTAAAGGAACGAGGGCACCGTGTGCTCATCTTCTCCCAAATGGTTCGGATGCTGGACATCCTAGCGGAGTACCTAAAGTACCGGCAGTTCTTATTCCAGGTGATGGCACATCTCACTCACTGCTATTTGGAGTCATGCAGAGTTAAGCGGAGTTAAGTGTTTGTGGTTCAGGTGTGATTTATGAAAGTGTTTGTGTTTGCAGCGACTGGATGGTTCCATAAAGGGTGAGATGAGGAAGCAGGCGTTGGATCACTTTAATGCTGATGGCTCTGAGGTATGTGTAAAATCACTGGTTATTAACAGTGTAAATATTTGTACTGGCATTGATTTTACTTTATTACATTATGATTGCAATGTGTTGAGAAGTCGCAAAAAATGGGTCACAATTTTTTTTATTTCTGGAACAATTTATAAATATTAAAATAACACATTAGGCATTACACTTAAAGTCTGTCAAATTGAAATTTTGTATAAAAATAAAGGGTATTAGGTAAACTAATACGAACATGTTAAATATACTCATATGCATTTGTAATTAATAATTGGGGCTGTCAAGCGATTTTAAAATTTTTAATCTAGTTAATTACATGTGTATGTGAATCACGCCAAATTAACGTGTTAAATTTACAGGCCTATTAGTAATATCATTTAAATGAATGCCATAAAGGCTTATATATTTATTCTCCAAATATGCATTAATAAATAAAGTGATTAAACAAACAACAAATATCTTTGCAAAAATTGTGAACAATGATGATTAAATTTAAAACTATGGATGCAAATTTTAAAATTAAACTGATTAACTGACATGAACTGGTACACAAATGCTTTACCGGACAAGCCGGTAAGCAATTTAAAAATAGCATTTTGTTTTTTTAGACTCGTGGAATGAGTCTTCATAATTAATTTTTTTGTTCTATGAAAAATGGAGGTGCTTTAAGAATTTAATTATATTATGTTTGTATGCATGTATATGTCTTTGTATGTGTATGACATTGTCCTTATGACTTTGCAGGATTTCTGCTTCTTGTTGTCCACGCGAGCGGGTGGTCTGGGCATTAATCTGGCCTCTGCAGATACGGTGGTCATTTTTGACTCTGACTGGAACCCTCAGAATGACCTGCAGGCCCAGGCCAGAGCTCACAGGATTGGTCAAAAAAAACAGGTCAACATTGCCTCCACACATTACATTACATGCTGTACGTTAGTCTTCTGAAGAGAAGCAATGGCTTTATATGATGAACAGATTTACAGTGACGTGCATACTGTAGTAAACACAGACGTTTAAATGCTTGCGTGATGCGCGAAAACAACATGAGTGTGTAAATATAGAATTTAAATATATGGATGAACTAACTCCAACTCTTCAGTGAGGGGGGGGGGGATAATAATTTAAGTGACAGTTTCAGTGACATTACTACATTAAACTACTATATAAAATGTTGAATATAATGTATAATAATGCAATGGGGCAATATTTCTGGTTCCTGATGATAATAGTAAAATGGTAATAAAGTAGTAATAATAATAAACCCCTTTCTTTATTTTGGCTTATAATATCGTTACAGTATCGTGAGTTTAGTATCGTAATTTGTATCGAATCGTGACATGAGTATCGTTCGTTACACCCCTAGTCTACACTAGACGTGCTGGTATTTGATAATACAATATATATCACAGTAATGGACATGCACAGTATTGTTCATCATAGACACATTGTAATACATTGAATAATTCTAGATATTTTATTACAAATTTACTTCATTTATGCTTGCTTAAAACCAAATGTTTAAAGTTCTTTTTGTAATATGAAAAAAAGTAATATCAATGCCATGATAATATTGTCGTTATAAAACCTTTAGCAATTATTATATAAAACCTTTGATATAGTCACATGCCTATTCTACATTTATTCTTTATTTTATTCTTTATAACTTAGTCTAGTCTTCTACTGTAATGTCTGCTATTTAATCTCTTTCAGGTGAATATATACCGTCTGGTGACAAAGGGCTCAGTTGAGGAGGACATTATTGAGAGAGCCAAGAAGAAAATGGTGTTGGACCACCTGGTGATTCAGAGGATGGACACCACGGGAAAGACGGTCCTTCATACGGGTGCTGCTCCTTCAAGGTACAGCTACCAATATAACTTAACTAAATGGCAAAATAATTTAATGTAAATATTAGGGCTGACAATTTAATGCGTTAATTAGATTAATTGCGGGAAAAAAATAACACATTAAAATTTTTAATGCATTTAACGCACTTGCCCCGCTATGTAGGTCATCTGACATTTTGTTGATGATGAAGGTTTTTAAATAATTGCCTAATAAGTATTCAGTCTAGTGCTGCAAGGATATTGCACAGCACCAAGATAACCGACATAAGATGCAAGTAGCTAAACTACCCATTTCTTGATAACTGTTTTATGCTTAATGTTAAACGATTAACAAAAATAATCAGGGATGCAAACTAATAACTTCAGTCTGATTTCGCCGTTTTGAGAGAAAGTGATGATGGAGATGACAAGGAGAGATTTTAAAGCTGTTATTGTCCAATTTTTTGGCCTTCAAACATCTTAATGAACATGTAGATCAGAGAAATCTAAATTTTAAGAAGTTAATATTGTGTTATTTTAGAGATGATTTTTCACTAATGACAGAATCAGCTGTATAATTAAATTTAAAAAAATATATTTCCATATTTATAAAAAATAAAGATGGTTCTCCCAAAAAAAATTCAGTCATCATTTACTCAACCTCATGTCATATCTCAGCCAAATTTGATGTGCGGTTAATATGCGATTAATTAGATTAATTAATTGCCTCATCATTTAATTAATTAGATTACAAATTTTAATCGCTTGAGACAGACTTTAGTAAATATTTATATGCAGGGCTCACCATTAAGCCTTGATATGTGCTTAGGGCCATCCCAAGCATGGGGTGGGGCCCAGTGTGAGGTAATGGAAGTGAAATGCAGTTTTACTTTTAAATATGAAACTAAACCGCCCGTAGGTGGTGGCATATTAATGAGTGATTCATTGAGTCATTCATTCACCCAGTTCTTTCAAAAGTGCTGATTCATGCAGTGACTGGCTGCATCTGAAATAGCATGTTTCCCTACTATATAGTAGGTGAAAAGCAATATATGAGTATTGTTTCTGAATTCACAGTACTCATAAGAGCGTAGGCAAAAAGTACCCAGATGACCACAGGAGAGGATTTGCAAATGGCAGTGAAGTCACAAAACTAATACTGTTAAGATCACATGACAGTGACAAGGTGAATTTAGTACATCTGGATTACATTCATGCTACACACATTCATACTAAATAGAACATACTTTTTTAATAATTTAATTATTCAATATAAGTACTTACTCAGTCTGCGATTCTCGACGCAGCCACCAGCTTTATGAATGGGTCATTGTTTTATTGGCTAACTGTGGCTTTGTTAGGAACTCTTTTGGTTGGTGAAAATGGTCAATATTGTGTCTAAAATTAATGCCACTTCCCCTAATATTACCTACTTGTTTATTGAACAGTTGTATAAAATCAGTGTCATATTTGCAATCATGCTGATATTTGGGAAAACCGCACTCTTGGTCATGTGTTTAACTATATCAGATGTTATATTTTCTTTTTAACTGTGATATGTTAAGCTTCTGTGTGTTTTACAAGCTTCAAAACAAGATTTAGGTCTCACTGCAGCCCATATGTATTCTTAGTGGAAATTCTCGTGTGTAGTGTATACATATAATTAATGGAATTATTGTTGTCTGATTCCTCTGCAGTTCCACTCCATTCAACAAGGAGGAACTGTCAGCCATCCTGAAGTTTGGTGCTGAAGAACTTTTCAAAGAGCAGGAAGGAGAGGAGCAGGAACCTCAGGTCTGTGGGGCTAATGCAGAGATACTCATCAGCATGTGGACTAGGGGTGGGAGAAAACATCGGTTGTCTGAAGACAGAATCACTGTGCATCAATGATTCTAAATTTAGTTTTTAACCTCACATACACAATGCTGTTGTGTGCACTAGAAACAGCTGTATTTTGTTTGCTTTCACACGGACACACGCATACAAACCCTCGAAACTTCTATAAAATAATCTTCTATAAAGTTTGAAAGGTTAAAGCGAATTACAAGGGCAATCGCAGGCTTCATTGCACAGGATGTGCTGAGAGAAATGCGCTTTGCTTGATGTTACGCTTATGTGAGGTATCTCGCCTGCCGGTATTTCAGCATTTTCCCCTCAAAATGCTCTACAAAGGCATCATTTATGCCGTTTGGAATGCAGTAGGTCTATATATTCAATACACAAAACTCACTTTCCGACAGACGGCTGCTTTCAAATGCTAGTGAAGAGCGATTGTACAGCTCCATCTTGTAAGCAGTTTAATGCACTTGCATCTCAAAATGCTTTTATGATGTGAAATTAATGCAAACAGTTATGTTTTAATGGATTAAACAGACATGACAAAACATTTGATTTGTCAAAATAGATCTGTGCATTTGTGTGAATGCGGCCTATTAGATCTCCCGCTGTCAGTAATAATCAAACCGCATGAACAGTTTATTCCTTATAATTTGTTCCTTTGTTCATCTTTATTATTTACTCTTTGCTTGTATGTTTTGAATCTCTCTTTAGCTAGTTGACAATTTTGAACATAGTTGTTTTAATTTTTAATTTGTAATTAAAGTACTTATTACACGATTAAAAATAACGTACACACAAATTTAAGATTTAAAGGCCCGGTTTCACAGACAGGGCTTAACCTAAGCCAGGATTAAGCCTTAGTTCAATTAGGACATTTAAGTAGCTTTTATAAATGTACACTAGAAGAAAACATTACTGGTGTGCATCTTTATTTTAAGATATGTCAGCGCAAGTTACGTTCAGTTACAACAGCTCAAATATGCGTTTTAGTCTAGGACTTGCTTAAGCCTTGTTTGTGAAACCTGGGGAAAGTTGGTAAATGAATTAATTAATAAGAATGAATCAATGAATTAATTAAGATGTAGATAAAGAATTGTTTTGGGATTGGATTGTGAGGTGCCTAAAGTCTCCTATCTGTAGTATTAATGTGGGCTTCTGTGCAGCAACTTGTGTTTGATGATATTTGTTGATCTGGTAGGAGATGGATATTGATGAAATCCTGAAAAGAGCAGAGACCAGAGAGAACGATCCTGGACCATCGACTGTAGGAGAAGAGCTCCTCTCACAATTTAAGGTGTGCAATTTAAAATTTACTGCAAATAATTATTCCGCATGCTTGCTGGACCTTCTCTAGAGGCTGTCAGTCACACCATTAACACGCTATTAAACAATGCTTGCTCCATCATGCAGGTGGCAAATTTCTCCATGATGGAGGATGAGGAAATTGACATGGACACGGAGCGGAATGTTAAGAACTGGGATGACATTATCCCAGAGGAACAGCGGAGGAGACTTGAGGAGGAGGAGCGACAAAAAGAGCTTGCAGAGATCTATTTACTGCCCCGCATGAGGAAATGTGCTAAACAGGTTAGCCAATCATACACTGTTTAACGTTGCCAGTAAACAAATGTCTGTTTGTGTAATCACTTTGGAAGACTGTTAAATGCTTGGTTTACATTATGAGTTATATACATAAAATGAGCGGTGTTGATGAATGATAAAAGATAAATGACTCTCATAGCAACATACACCTTTAGTTCTTTGTACTTTATCTATCTACTTGTTTGTTTTGTGATGACAGATCAACTTTAATGGGAATGAGGGCAGACGCAGCCGGAACAGACGATACTCTGGTTCAGACAGCGATTCGGTCTCCGACAGAAAGAGGCCCAAGAAACGAGGAAGACCTCGAACTATTCCAAGAGAGAACATTAAAGGTTTCACTGATGCAGAGATACGCAGGTAAAGCCGCTGATGCTCAGTTTATTAAATTCAGCACTAGGGGTGGGTGATATAAGCTGTTTGATATCGTGTTAATCGTAGTGTATGTTACAATATAGTCACTTTTTTTTTTTTTTTTCTTTTACAAAGAAAATTCCAAGCAGTCTGAAAATGATACAGCTATACAAGTATATTAATTTTTATATGACCTATGTTTTGTTTCCCACACAGATTTATCAAAAGTTACAAAAAATTTGGTGGGCCTTTAGAAAGGTAAGTAACTGTTTTTCATCACTTCAGATGTTATTGGTTGGGCCTCTATCATTGATGTGACTGTCGCTGTATCACAGGCTGGATGCTATCGCTCGTGATGCTGAGTTGGTGGATAAATCGGAGCATGATCTGCGGCGGCTGGCTGAGACCGTACACAACGGCTGTTTGAGAACGCTAAGGGAGAACCCCTGTGGACCTGAAAGAACCTCAGGCAAGAGCATCAGAAAACTACGTTCACTGATCCCTCAAGTGTCCCAACTAAAGTGATTAAATTTGCCCCCATATGAAGCATCTAAAGGGGGAAATCCAAGGCCTGTCTTAATTGTATTCTTTGCTGGTTCATATCAGGAGGCAGGCGAGGGAAGGTGAAGGGACCCACTTTCAGGATCTCAGGGGTTCAAGTCAATGCTAAGCTGGTGATCTCTCATGAGGAGGAGCTGGCACCATTACACAAGGCCATTCCTGCTGACCCGGAGGAGAGGAAGAGGTAAAAAAAAAAAATAAAAAAAAAAAAAAGCAAAACTGTCAAAACCAGTCTTGACTAGAGTACAGCAGCCAGCATTGTTTTTAATATGACATGTCATGAAAGATGCAGTAAGCAATTTCTGGGAAACACTGTTCATATTTGAAATTGACACCCAAACACACACCCCCTCCCTTCATTGCTCCACCCACAAAATAACGAACACGCTATGCAACTCAAAGACTAACAGCTGGCACATTAGATAGCTCGCATGAACCAGTTGTGATTCAACGACAGCACATCTTGGTTCTGTGAAAAGGCAAAAAACAATGGGTCTCATTCACTAAAAACTGCGTACACTGTTCGTATTTATATTTACATTTGAATTTCTCACAAAAACATTTTGCCTAATTCACAAATTCACAACTTTAATGTTGATGAATTCTATTATTTTTAAGAAGTATGGTGTTTATTTTCATTGCTATGCTGACGATACACAGATTTATCTGCCACTACAACAAAATAATAAGAGTGCTCTAACTTCCCTATTAGCCTGTCTGAATGACATAAGCTGGATGTCCCTAAAACTTAATGATAAAAAAAAAAAACAGAGATCATTATATTTGGGCCATCCAATAATTTTGTGCCTCCTAACCTCAATCTTTGTCCACTGGCCCCATATAATAAAGCAGTTGTGAGAAATCTGGGTGTATTATTTGACGAAGCTTTTAAATTTGATAAACCAATAAATGCTGTTGTCAAATCCAGCTTTTTTTAATCTGAGACTTTTGGCTAAAGTAAAGAGTTTTCTTTCTATTAATGATCTTGAGAAAGTCATTCATGCCTTTTGATTATATATATATATTTTATTTATTTATTTTTTTTTTTTCCTAACCCTAACACTCCTCTCCACGGCTTGACTATTGTAACTCTCTTTTATATAGGAGTTAGGCAGACAGCTCTGCTGCATTTGCAGGCAGTCCAGAATGCGGCGGCTAGACTGCTGACAAGTACACGCAAGCATTAGTGTAATATAACACTAATTTTATCTTCACTTGAGTGGTTGGCGGTACAATTCAGAATTGAGTACCAACCTTCTCTAGAGGCTGTCAGTCACACCATTAACACGCTATTAAACAATGCTTGCTCCATCATGCAGGTGGCAAATTTGTGAGAAATCTGGGTGTATTATTTGACGAAGCTTTTAAATTTGATAAACCAATAAATGCTGTTGTCAAATCCAGCTTTTTTTAATCTGAGACTTTTGGCTAAAGTAAAGAGTTTTCTTTCTATTAATGATCTTGAGAAAGTCATTCATGCCTTTTGATTATATATATATATTTTATTTATTTATTTATTTTTTTTCCTAACCCTAACACTCCTCTCCACGGCTTGACTATTGTAACTCTCTTTTATATAGGAGTTAGGCAGACAGCTCTGCTGCATTTGCAGGCAGTCCAGAATGCGGCGGCTAGACTGCTGACAAGTACACGCAAGCATTAGTGTAATATAACACTAATTTTATCTTCACTTGAGTGGTTGGCGGTACAATTCAGAATTGAGTACCAACGTTTATTATTTGTTTTTAAATTATTAAATGGCCTGGCTCCACCAGACCTTGCTGGCTTATTAAAACGGCACACTTCTGCTAGAGCTCTTAGGTCCTCTGAACAACTGCTCTTGACTATTCCCAGATCCATACTGAAACTTAGGGGTGATCGGGCTTTCTCAGTCACTGCACCTAAACTTTGGAACATATTAACTTTGCATATCAGAATGGCTCCATCAATATCTACTTTTAAAGTTCAATTAAAATCTAATTTACTATCCTGGGCTTTTAATCGCGATTAGGTCCTGAGGCATGTTTTACTCTGAACTTGGATTAATTTTGTATGTGTTATTCTTGTATTATTAGATTTATGTATTATTAGTATTATATTGAAGTTCAATGTACAGCACTTTGGGCAACTGCTGTTGTATTAAATTGTGCTTTATAAATAAAGAAAGAAAGAAAGAAAGAAAGAAAGAAAGAAGATGAATTCTGAGTATTCTAAATGAGTGACTGCGTGCTCGAGCTAAGTAATTTACATAAATCACACCCAAACCATGTCCATATTGGGGCATTCCGCACACTTTTCTTTCACACTCTGCAAACATGATGCTCTCTAAAGACACATTCTCGCCTGAGAGCATGTGCTTTAAGATCCTCGAGCAATGCCAAGAGTGCCATTCTCAAAACATATTTAAATGCGATGAACACCTTTTATACAGACATTCTATATTTATATGTTTATAAGAGTGCGTGATTTTTGTTGACGAGTGGTTTCAGTTCTTAAATTTTTTCGTAATTTGGAATGAATTTCAGAATATTGATGATATTTGAAAATGTTTGTACGCAGATTTCGGAGACAAATTCGTGCATACGCATGCTTGGTGAATGAGACCCAACGTTACTTGCGTATCAGGCAGAAATAAAAGAACCTCAGAATCCGTGTTCAGGCCTTCCAACTCTAACGTCTCCAGTGCTGGAAAGATTTCCCAATATTAACATGGGTCCTAAAGCTCTTGCCTGATCACAAAATTGTTTTAGGTGTTGAATTTATACAGTATTTAACAGCATTTCTCAGAAATCACTTAATGCACCTTTACATTAAAAGTTTAACAGTAGTTGTTTTAAAAGAGTCTCTCAAGACACTGTATTGTGTTCCTTTGGGTCCTTGCTTTGTGAAGACAGAAAAATGACTTATTAGATAAGATAAATATCTTTTTTTTTTTCTAATATGTAAAGGTATATAATCCCATGCCACTCAAAGGCAGCTCATTTTGACATTGAGTGGGGTAAAGAGGATGACTCCAGCCTGCTTATTGGAATCTATGAGTATGGATATGGAAGCTGGGAAATGATCAAGATGGACCCAGACCTCAACCTCACACATAAGGTACAGAAACGCATAGAGAAACCATTGTGGTGTTTGACCAATGTGCCCTGTTATATTGTGTTCTTTTAGTAATTTTAGTGATAACTTTTAAATTTAAATGATTATGATAACACATTTAAATAACTTGTTACAAAACTTGTTGCAGCTCCTTCCAGATGATCCTGACAAGAAGCCACAGGCCAAACAGCTGCAGACACGAGCCGACTACCTCATCAAATTACTGAGCAAAGACCTCGCCAAGAAGGAAGCACAGAAACAGGCTGGCACGGTGAGTCACACAGATTAAATACAATCCACACATACTACAATATATCATTTGGTTCACTTAACGCAGATGTAAACGACAAGTGGTATTTTGCAAAGCGACGAAACCTTTTGAAACCATTGTCACCCCTTTTAGCTAAAGCATACATTTTTCTTGTAAGAAAGCAAGTGAAATATGCAATAACATTGTCTGTGAACAGCTCATACATTCCTTCATTTGCTCTTTAGTGTTTTATTACAGACACTGATGTTTCTTCTGCTCTATAGGCAAATTCACGCAAGAGAAAACCACGGGGCAAGAAGAATAAAGCTGTAAAACCGAAGATGGATGATGTGACGAACAGTCTGTCCTCTGCACCGCCATCGGATAAGAGCTCTGAAGAAGAGGATGAGAAAGAGGAAGAGGAGAAGGTTTGTGTTGAGCTGGTATACTATGTGAGGATAAAGGCTCGCATACAGTAAAACAGCCCATAGAAGACAGCCTGTATTTATATTTCTAATCCTCAAACGGTTGAAGCCATCAAGCTATATCAGCTATTGAGATGAATTTTCATTTAGGTACTAGGGTTCTCAGTCTTGCAAAGCCCTTATTAAGGAATTTTTAGAAGTGAGATTTCTAGACCTCAAAGTCATGGACATTCATAAAATCTTAAACTTGTGAAAATGTCTATACATTCATTGGAATTGTTCCTAATTGAGTAGGAATTGCTAAGAAATTACATTGGTGACCTTACCCAAAACTTTATCCCATAATGAATATTAAAGAACATTTGTTTGTTGAATCATCTTAAACTAAAGAATGTAATTATATTGATTTTAATATAATGTAATTTGAATATTACTTTTTTTTTTTTTTCGTTTATTATAATATATTGACACTGTCACAAGGCACACTGTCGAGAAGGGCAGTACTGCCTTTACAGCATGATTTCCCAAGGCTGGATAATCTGCAGCATGTTATCCAGAAATCTGGCTGTGATTATTTTATTTATTTTTTTGCTGAATGATGCACACTTAAGTGTCAGTGAGGTCTGATACATCCTACTATAAGCCATTTCAATAAGCTTTAGGAAAAAATTAGCCTGTGCAAAAAGTGGTGGAGACATTATAAATGATGCCCATATCTCTACTTCCTGCCTTTTTTCCTACAGTCTCTGTCGCAAATTCATCAGTGTGCTACTTATTCTGAAGATTTAACAACAAAAAATCCAAATTGGCCTTATTTACTTTGATAAATAAACATCCCCTGACCTGTTGTGCACAAGGACTTTCTCCGTCTCTGAAACAACTTTTCTAATGACGTAACCAAGCTTGGAAAATCATTATTTCCAACAGTGTATTCTGTTCCTTTTTGAAATGCATCACTTTCTAGAAGTTAAATGCATTACCAGTACTAATGTGTTTTCTGTCGTCTTACAGGAAACTCCACCAGTGAAGCCACCCAACAGAAGAGCACGCGTGTCAGAGCGGGCAGTAAAAGAGGAGGAAGAAGAGGAGGACGAGGAAGAGTCTGATGAGGACGAGTTTGAGGATAAAGAGCCAGTTGAGAAGGATGTACCAGAGAAAGTGGTTAAGAAAGAGATTAAGAAGGAGAAGAAAGAGGAGGGCCGTGACAGCAAAGAGAGAGAACCAAAAGAGAAGGAGCTGAAGCCAGAGCCTGTGCATAGAGAGGAAGAAACTCCTGCAGAGGTCACAATCATCACGATAACACAACTCTAACACACCCTTAAACTATAGCCTTATTTTGAAACGTAGTGAGCTGCCTACCTAGAAAACATGTTTGGAAGTAAAGGGCCCATTCAAAGTCCACTTATAGCCAATTTTTATCTTCGGTACTAAAAATGTGACTCTTTGAGCCCTCTGATTGGCCATTGTGTTGACGTGCTCATTGGATATGTCTGTGATTGGCTTCAATGATCAACGCTTCAAAAGCATAAATAGTCATCAGTGACGCTCTTCACTGAGCGCTTACACAGATACACATGAAAACTCTAATCCCAGTGTTATTCTGTGGCAATTCAAGTTTATAATCATATCTCTGTAAATGTTTTATAGCAGTAGAGAGATGTATAGACATAGACAAAGTGATATTTCAGCAAATTTCCCATGACAATTGGTGAGGAGACTACAGTCTGACCCTCTTCTCTTCTGAATCGATAAGTATTACAGACCTTTGACAGATTTTAGCAAAAACAGGTCAAAATCCTTTAGCAGCCAAATGCCCATGGTTCAAAAACGCTTTTCCAGGCAGCTCGCTAGGTTTTAAGATGTCAGTGTGTCATGTTGATCTTTGTATCCATCTATAGTGTTGGGTACAACATGTGAATGTATTCAAACAGCCATTGACTCTGTTCTCAGGCTGTAGAGGTGAAAGCAGAAGTGCGGGAAAAGAAGGCTGACACCCCCGTGCACACGCCCACAGGAGGAGATGCAATTCCTCTGTCTGAGGAGTCTGAAGAACTGGACCAGAAAACCTTCAGCGTGGTGAGTTTGATGGGCTGGATTCCGAAGAACTGAGAAGACCTGCTCGTATTATCATCTGATCCAAACCTTTCCTCAGGAAATCCAAAGCCACATCAAAAACCCTAGCTACGTTCATGGACCCTAATAATCCGATTGTAATAGGACTATTAGCACAGATGGAATAAAAAAAGTCAGATCAACCACGTCAGTCGGAATGAATTCGTGAAATCTGATTGAAATTTCTTTCGGATTTTAAAGTGTGGTTGAAAGCTTTTCTAATCTGTTCAACAGAATGTGTAAACACTTGATCGGATTGAAAAACGAAACTAGAACCTTCTATACACGAGCAATGACAGAAAATAAAGTATGATGTGTGGAACAGGCTGTTGTTGAATATAGTGTAATAAATATATCTAATATTGCCCTTCCACTCATTGTTTTTAAATGTACAAGACCATGTTTCCCTGTTTGACCATGTTTGGACTCTCATACACAGGTCGCGCTCTCGTTCACACTTATTCAAATAAACCACACTAACAGAGCAATCACACCAGAATTCATTTTAATCCAACCAAATCTGCCAAGTGTGAATACACCCTAATAAGATGGATATACAAAAACTGCTCACCTTTAGGCAAAATTTGCCATTTGTTTGCAAAGTAGGCGAAATACTAGGTTTTAGAACAGAAGCTGATGTCGCATTTTCTAAATGATACTGATGTAGATGAATGTACTGTAATAACGCATGTGTGTCTGTGTATTTTTCAGTGTAAGGAGCGCATGAGGCCTGTGAAGGCAGCACTGAAGCAGTTGGATCGTCCAGAGAAGGGGCTATCTGAGCGAGAGCAGCTGGAACATACGCGGCAATGCCTGATCAAAATAGGAGATCACATCACTGAGTGTCTGAGAGAATACACCAACCCTGAACAGATCAAACAGTGGAGGAAGTACGGTCATTTTATCATGAGCCTAGTATGCACAGTAGAGCTGCACGATTAATCATTAAAAGATCACAATCTCGATTCAAACACCCTCTCGATCTTATTCTTAAATGACAAAGATTCGGCTGTCAGTTAAACCTTTGACAAGTATGATCACCGCAAACATTCAGATCTGTGTTGGCGCTACTGCTGAGCCAGAGAGCTGTTGTCATATATACACGTATCAAACAATCTTTTCAACCACACAGTGTCATTTGTATTACAATAATTCAGATTATCACAGAAGTACTGGGATAAAAGTTTATATTTGGATATAAACACTAATATCTTCAGAAGTGATCAAAATAGAGCAAATCACCATTTGACAGTAACTTGGAGCTTCAAATAAAGATTGTATTGACCAGTAGGTGGCATCAAGAGACTGTTGATAAATATATTTGTCATTGAATCATTTATTCAAGATATTCATTCAAAAAAACTCTGATTCATCCTTTAATGAAACAAGTGAAGTCTTAGAGAGAGTCACTGGATCATTAATTCAAAACAATTTTAAATGATTCATTCAGATTCATCAAATATTTTAAAAAGACTGCAGCAATTAACATTTGTCAGAACTTCTAGTAAATTATTTTTAGTTGTTTAATTGTGGGAGAATCACAATCTCTATTTAAAACAAAAATCGTGCAGCTCTAATGCGCAGTATATAAATGAAGGTCATATTGAGTTTATCAACATCTTAATTGTTCTCATATTCCAGAAATCTGTGGATATTTGTTTCGAAATTCACTGAATTTGATGCAAGGAAACTGCATAAACTGTATAAGCATGCCATCAAGAAAAGACAAGAAAATGCTCAGGTATGAACGCATTAATATTTTAAGAGCATGTTATGTTTGGATGTTTTTGCCGAATTAGTCTTGTATGCTGTAATGCTTTAAATTATTTAATGTTATTATTTTTGGAATATTGTAATTTGAAGTTTATGATGCTCGTTTCATTTCAGGCAATGGAGCAGAACACTAGCACTGTAAATACACAAAGCTTTAAACACGCAGGTATGTCAGCTCTCTGTTGTGTCCGTTTAATTGGTAATTAACATCTATGCATTTATACACCTGTCAGATGGTTTGGTCTGCTTAAACCCCACCTCTTTCTTACAATTGACTGCTAGCTCGCATTCAGATCTGCCTTCATCCAATCAACAACCGATGGATATAACCTAGACCCCACCCAACATTTTTGTCTTTATCGATAATCTGTTTCAAATCATGTGTCATTATACAGAAGATCTGTCAGTACTTCTGTTACATAACTTGAATTGTATATGGATGACGTCAAATTTCTGTAAATCTGTGTAAAGTTGAATGGTGTTGTTTTTTCAGATGTTGAGCGGATAAAAGAGTCACAGCAGGATGACAGCAGCAGAGACAGCTACAGCTCTGACAGACATCATTCATCTCGCTACCATGAACACAGCAAAGAACGTCACCCTGCCGACCTGTACAGGAAGAGCTCAGACTCCAGGAAGAGACCCTACTCCTCCTTCAGCAACGGCAAAGACCATCGAGAGCGCGAGAGAGAGAGAGACCAGTACGGAGAAAGAGGAGAGCGACAAGACAGCAGGTCAATAAACAAACTTCTTTTTTTTTTTTTTGCTTGCCCTTACAGTCATTGTTTGCAAATGTAACTTTTTCCAAATGTGATTTGTAAGAGAGCCCTGTACATGACATGTGGAAGTAAATAGTGGCCACAAATGAAGAATTCATTCCTTTGACTTAATTTGTTTCCTCATTTTAGGTAAATCTTAAAATGGGATCAAATTAAAGCGATGGAACAAATTAGTTCAAAATGGCCACGCTTTACTTGACTGTTTACTTAAAACTATGAAAAATGAGGAGGCCTTGAAGTTAAAAAGTTTGAGATCCTCTGTTGTAGATGGTTGGTAATAGTGGTTGACCGATATCACCATGCCTAAATTTGACGTCTGCATTGGCCGATTAGTTTTTCTGTTTGTTAGTTCTTCTGATGAAGTGAGACGTTTATTTTGACAGTGCTGAGAACGCCTGAGTACACAGCGTGGCCATTCTCTGCCATCTTTAGTTTACTGTCTCTGTTAAACAGTCCTATCTAATACATTAATTAAACTGTTAAAGTATACGGTATATGAAAGTATTATCAGTAATAGAAAGGAAAACGCTATAATACTTTCTCGTTTACCGTCAGTATTCATCAAACACTCACACTCAAATTAATTTAACCAAGTCCTGAATATCTAATAAACATTTAATTGCACAAACCTTGCAGACTTAGTTGAACTTAGATCTTCTCAAGTGTGTATTTGTAGCCTGTGCATGACGTTCGGTCCGTGCGAATTGAATGCGGATAGGATGGTTCAGCTGCCACTGTAGACGCATGATCCACAAACTTTTGCTCCGCTCACGCCATGTCGTATTTACCGTAACTATGAGATGAGCGTTGTTTGTGACGTTCTACTCTGAGCTGTTCATAGAAATTGTTCTCGTTGCCACAGAAATTATGCATTTCTATGGCAACGCCACTATGAATCTGCAGAATTTCAGATGTTCAGAATTTAAGTTGTAATTATGAGTTCTACTTCTGGTAATTCCAACATGGCTTGAACGCACCTTTTAAACCCTTGATTTCAAACTATGCTGCACTTTATCCTGGTGGCCGCTACGCCATATTCATGTCATTTTAATTGTGTACTGTATGTAAAATTAATGTTGCCTTGTCTTTATTTAAAAAAAAAAAAAAAAAAAAATTCCAAGTGCACACAAATTTACCAGATTACTAAGTGCCCTCTTGGTCACATTGTTTACTTCCTTTTTATTCACGTTTTTCAAAATTTCGGTAACCCTTTACAATAAGGTTCATTAGTTAAACATCCGTTAATGTATTAACTAACATGAATTAACCATGCGCAATACATGTTACTGTATTTACTAATCTTCGTTAATGTTAGTTAATGAAATTACAGTTGTTCATTGTTTGTTCATGTTAGTTTACAGAGCATTAACTAATGTTAACAAGATTCATGAATAATGTATTAGTAAATGTTGAAATTAACATTAACAAAGATTAATAAATGCTGTTTAAGTGCAGTTCATTATTAGTTCATGTTAACTAATGTAGATAAATGTTAACTAATGAACCTTATTGTAAAGTGGTACCAAAATTTCTTTATCTGTGAAAAATACTATAATAGGATTACAGAATCAAGATGATTCCATCAAAAGTTTATTTTAGGTTTATTTTACCAATTTTTCATACTCATTTACAAATTATTTCTAATTTAGTTGTTTATTTCAGCATTTGTTATGCATCTGTTTTTACTATCTTTAAATTAGTGCGAGAATTTCAGGATGTTTTGTTTTATCAGTAAAATGTCTTGTGTCCAGCTTGGTTGTATCATCATCATCATCATCATCATCATCATCATGTCATAACGTGTGTCTGAATGACTCGTTTTGCAGGTACTACAGTGACAGCAAGCACAGGAAGCTGGACGAACACCGCTCCAGCAGAGAGCACCGATCAGAAAGCAACTCCAAGGACCGAACGCACTCCGAACACCGCTTTCACTCTGAGCATCGGCCCGGCTCCGACTATGCGCATCACAAATCGTCCCGGGACTACCGCTACCATTCGGACTGGCAGATGGAGCACCGGCTGTCAGGTAGCGGCCCACGCTCGCCCCGAGACCAGCGCTCGCCGCTCGGACACCGCTCGCCCTTTGAGTACTCGTCTGACCACAAAAGCACACCCGAACAGGTCTGGAGCAGCCGCAAGACATAACGCCCTCTCTCCCTCTGCTCCACTCTTTCCTGATTAGCCATAGACACACGACACACAGGAAATGCCTTAGGGGACTGTTGGCCGCTGCACTGGGGCTCTGGGAGTGCCACCCTTTCCTACTCACCTTGGAGGAAACACAGATTTACACATATTTTTGTATTTAAGAGTTGGCTGCATTCTTTCGTAGGTGCTGCAGAGTAATTTTTTTTAATTATTATTTTTATAAATTGACTACTTTCCTTTTGTTTTTGTTTTTTACTTTGAAACAGATGAATCCATGTTTCACTCTCGCGTGCGACACTGGATCCTGACGTACAGCCGTAAATAAACGCGACGCAGCTTATTTAAGAAGTGTTGAGTGAAAGGACGCTACATCCGCGTGTCGTCTTTATCAGCTAGAGGATGTCAAGGGTTTCTGTTCTGAAGGACTGGGGTTCACCTTCCAAAGTACCTCGTTTACAGTGTTTTGTGACCATTTTGCCAATTTTTATCTGTAATTTTTCTTTCCATCATGCTTGAATTATTTAAATCTGTCTCGGCTGTAAAATAATCTGGACTATTTTTAGTGCGCATCAGATAATGTCACTTTTTCACATTGTACTACTGTAAATTATTGTATAAAGTAAATCAAATGGGCTTTTCTCAGGCTGGTATTTTTTTAACTATTTCCCCATCGACTCAGGCTATTTTCTCTTTTCCTTTTTTTTTTTTTTTTTTTTTGACATTTTTGAATTGAATCATAAAATGGAGTGGGGTAAATATTCCATGTGTATTCATTCTGTAGGAACGTTTTGTTTGTTGATCTCTTTGGTTTATCTCTATTTGTAAGTGAAGTAGCCTCACTTTATAATGGCATCATGTCATAAAATACAAAGTGTATTAAAAAAAGGACATGAAAGGATCGTTCATAGCTAGAGGCACTTATGAGCTCTCATTAGAACATTTCCATGATAATCTTTCCTCTTGTTTTCTATAAATGTTGGCAATAATGTACTCTTTTCTATGCAGCCCTAGTGTTTTTCTGGTGACTGGCCCGAGTAAGTCAGAATGCTGTTACAGGACGTACTGATGTATATAGATCTCCTTCTATATTTCAAATCCAAATTTACACTGAAATTGCATGGATTTTTAAAGTAATTGTTTTATATAATTGTTTATAAAGTCATTAAACTCAAATCACTGTTTTCACCTGTAATCTGGCTTTAATGTAATTTAGTGTGCTTTCTACTAGTTCTTATGCAGTCATTTTCAAAATAGTTTTGGGAAGATACGAGGTTGAATCATTCTTCAAAAGCGTTTGACAGTGAGGTGGGCTGGTATTCGTCTATGCCAATGAATAGACTTTAAAAATGGGTTTGTTTTTGGAAAAACTTGGTGAACAAAGATTTTTACACTTAGTTGCTGCTGATGCCACAATACTCAGAGTAAACTCTTATTTGTGTTGCATGATGTATTTGTAATGCCAGGAAATTGAGTAGAAGCCAGCCAATCATATTAGATTTCGGCTGTGTCCGAAATGGCATACTCTCTTGAGTAGGTACTTATTTTGAATAAGTACTTTGAGCGCTGAAAAGGTACATTCTATATAGAATGAATGTAATCCAGATATAGAACATTTGCCATGTTATCACTGTCATGTAGCCTACCAGCATCAGTTGTGTTGCTTCACTGTCATTCATAAATCCTGTCATGGCCTCATGGGATAGTAAATTGTCCATGGTTATGCACACTTCAGAATCTCCCCCGAAGAAGCAGGTCATACAGGTACTTTTTTCTCTACTTTTATGAGCACTAAATTTTGACATACGTGTCACATACTGTTTTTCGCCTACTATATAGTAGGGAAGTATTTGATTTCAGACACAGTCCTGGTTTGTCAGCAATGCATTGCGTCATTCATCATCAACTCTTAATTCGCTTTTAAACTTAAGTACTCTCTTCTGCCCTCACACTAGTATGCCTCTAGATGTTGTGCTGTATGCGCACAGTGAAGACTGCTGATACCAATTTGCAAGCACAAACCAAAAACCACAGCATGCTTTCAAGAGGAAGAAAAGGAATTAAGAATCATGTCACAATTGTGGATTTCAATGGTTTATTTGATGTCAAATGCATAATTCATATGCTTACAGTTCCACTGATATTCTCAAAATAGGCATTTTCAACAAATCTTATCACATAAATACATCTTAGAATGAATATATTAAATGACCATAAGATGCAAGAAACTATTGGATGACCTATTAATAGAAGCCAAGGACATATCTACAGGAAAGATAAGGATGCTTACGGAGACTGAAGCATTGCAGGGTGAGCGTCACTTACCTTACCTGCTTAAACAACTTGGGACTGTCAGCTCTGGAGCTGTCTGATGCCATCTAATATGGCTGCCACAGTATAAAGACAGTAACAATAATCAGCCCACTTCCAGTTTTCAAAAATAAAAAATAAGAGCATATAAAGGCAACATTTATTCAGGCAAGTGTCATCCTGTAGGATAAGAAGCAGGTGAAATGGCTGTGGTTTTTAGTAGTTCTTTTTCTCCTCAAATATAAGGTTGGCAGTTGCTTTCTTGGCTGCAAGACAAAAAAAAAAGACCGGATTACCAATCAGTGCATAACTGGTTTATAAAGAAAACTAATGACACCTGCTAGTCATTCTAGAAAACGTGCAGAACTTGGACATATTAATCAAATCACTGATGAAATGCATTAGGGAAGATCATTTATGTTGTAATCTGAAAGCATCTCTGATTGCTATTCCTCAAATCAGAAACAAACTCAACTGGCAAAGACATGAAATGCATCTGGTTTTCACCTTCATCTTTAAACTTGTCTGCAGCCTCTGTTGCTTTATCCTGGATGTCTTTCATCACGTTGTCAATGTTGGCTTGATTCTTTAAGAAGAAGGGGCGAATGATTCTTGTGTAGAGCAGAACAGAGCCATTTGATGGAGTGGGAGCCATGCACCAAACCAAGAAGGCACACTAGAGAGACAAAAAACAACAGCCATTACGTTCTATTCCACATTAGAAAACACAAACACTAAGCCTTAAAAACAAGACTTTAATACAAAAATATTTACTGTCCATTCATACAGATGTTTTTATGTTTGTACATTTATCTTATATATTTCAATTTGAAGATGCACAACAAATCTGGCCTTAGTCACTTGGTGACAATTTATTATTAGTAGTGCTTTTGAACTGTTAATAGGGAAATTATCAAATTGGGCAAGTCTGAACAAGTTTGGGGTCTATAAACTCACAGTCCAACACCAACAACCAGTTCAAAAACTTCCTTTCCTCTTAAAACTTCATGATTACTTATTCTCTTATTATAAGCTTTGCACCACTTGGTCTAGAAACAAAATACTTTGTTTTTAGATTTTATCAATTAACACTTTAAAAATTAAAACAGGCCTCGCAATGTTTTCAGTGTCCACTGGACTCCATGTTGCTGTTTGGTCTGCAGGAGCGTGTCCTGTGTGAACAGTACCTCAGCCAGTTAAATGAGAGTTTGGGAGGCGATGTGCTTGTGTTTAGGCTTTCCTTGTATTCAGTGTCCTTTAAAATGAATCAAACATTTCACTCTTTCAGTGTCTCTTCATACTGGCCCTGGGCTGACTGACCCTCATGAGATTATTGATAAAAACATGACATGAAATACAATGCCTAGAAACCCCAAAAAAATATCCATGTACTTTCTTCATTGAGTTGAATATCACCGGACCGGAACTCTGGTTGTCAGATGACAGTCAAAATGACAGTTTTTCTTAGTTTTGCTTTCTGCTTTTTTTCGGGTGAGTTGGAGTCTCATGAACATGCACATCAAGCACAGAAATGTATTAAATTAAATTAAAGTTGGCATGAAATCAAAGAAATCAAATATGGCTGTAAAGTTGGTCGCCATCTTCCATTTCATGCAAACTTTAACAGTGTTGCCAGTATGTTACTGTATAAAACCCTGCAGATATCGGTAATCTGCCCAAAATTATAATTAGCAAACTAAATCAACAACTGATGTGACAGGACTACAACATGTTCTTATTACAAAAAATAAATTAATTGTAGCTAACAATAAGATCATGTGCTGTCCAATACCTTTCCCAAAAAGTAGAATGGGAACCAGGAGAGGAAGATGTCAGCAAAGAACTCGGCGACGCTGAACACACCATAAACCACCCAGTAGGTCAGCCATTTGGTGTCGTCGTCTTTGGTAGCACTCTCAATGGCTTTGATTCTGCAAATACATGAAGAGTCACACACAATCGGACATGCGCACATGTAGTGTGCTTCCTCTACAAGCCGCTTTTCATTTGAGATTTACTAATATTAGATAACAGACAGAAGATAAAGAATTTGATCATTTAGAGCTTCAGATAATTGCTTCTCTGTCTTAGAAGACCACCAGTGAAACTGATAACTAATATTTTAACCCTGTATTAAAGTCTGACATATGAAATAATAATCTGGTTTTAAATGGAACAGTTTATTGAAACTTTAGACAAAAAAAAGTTTATCATAAAATTTGACATGCTTTTATAGCTAATGTACACTGCAGCACAACAAAGAAAAGTCACTATTTGGATTTAAATGCTTAAAGCATTAGTTCACCCAAAAATGAAAATTCTGTCATTACCCACTCACCCTCATGTCGTTCCACACCCATAAGACCTTCTTTGTTCATCTTCAGAACACAAATTAAGATATTTTGATGAAATCCGATGGCTCAGTGAGGCCTCCATTGACAGCAAGATAATTAACACTTTCAATACCCAGAAAGTTACTAAAAACATATTTAAAACAGTTCATGTGACTACAGTGGTTCAACCTTAATGTTATGAAGCGACGAGAATACTTTCTGTGCACCAAAAAAACAAAATAACGACTTTATTCAACAATATCTAGTGATGGACGATTTCAAAACACTGCTTCATGAAGCTTCGAAGCTTTACGAATCTTTTGTTTCAAATCAGTGGTTCGGAGCACATATCACACTGCCAAAGTCACGCCCCCTAGTGATGAACCATTGAAATTTTGAAACACTTATGACGTAAAATAAAGTCGAATAAAGTCGTTATTTTGTTTTTTTTGGTGCACAAAAAGTATTCTCATCGCTTCATAACATTAAGGTTGAACCACTGTAGTCACATGAACTGTTTTAAATACGTCTTTAGTAGCTTTCTGGGCATTGAAAGTGTTAATTATCTTGCTGTCAATAGAGGCCTCACTGAGCCATCGGATTTTATCAAAAATATCTTAATTTGTGTTCTGAAGATGAACAAAGGTCTTATGGGTGTGGAACGACATGAGGGTGAGTACTTAATGACAGATTTTTTATTTTTGGGTGAACTAACCCTTTAAGAGTCCATGTTTGGATCATAATTGCAGTGATTATTATGTTTCCAGCATCTTATATGTTTGGCAACAGTTCTTCTAACCCTAATTGATGGTGTGTGGTAGTGTAGTATGACATAGTGAGAATATGGAGCTCAAACTCGAGGAGGGGAAAATATTCAGAGGAACAAACGAAGCAAAATGCTGATATTTATATGTTCAAAAAAGATAAAGTTCTGATGTTTGTAATGTAAATCAATGAGATCTTTATAACAGTATAGTAATTACTTACATAAAATGCACGTCAGTCGCCACTCGACATCTGCCAATAATGTCTTCGTAAGACGATATTTAAATGCTTAGTTTTATGATCAAAGCTCTGTATTTTTAAAACATATAATGCAATGAAATACAATGATGACTGAGAGATGAACAAATAAACCTTCCTCAAAAAGCAGAGAATTATGTTTGATACATTTGAACAATGTTTCTAAAAAAAAAAAATACGATAATCAGGTAAACATAAGCTGCTTCAATCCAGTAAATATTCATCTTGAAATACCACTAAAAATATAAAAGTTATTCTTATGTTTACTTGATAAAAATTAGTAAAGATTTCACATCAAAAAGACACGTGAACCACGAGCTGAAGGTGGACGTTTGTACAAATACTGAAAGACTTGCTAAAAAATTATAAACTCTCAATGATGCAACAGAAGGCATGTAGTAGATTAAGTAAAACAGGTTTTTCAGCAAAGTTTCGATTATGTTGATCAGAGATTTGCGTGTCTAATACAATACAGTAGACTTCATTGAGCAAGAGTTAAAGTGAGTAGCAGAACTGAGACACACGAGTCACGAGGGCTTCTGTGGTTTGGCATGCTCAACCCTAAACTGCCTATCTGCATTTGATGATAATACAAAATTCTGAATTCATACTCATTTTCATAATCCTGTTTACAATTACATTCATAATGGCATGTTTAATGGATTGAAAGTTCTAACCTTTAAAATTTGTACTTTCTTAAATCGCCCTGAAAAGCATTTTGTTTTGTGAGATAACCAGTGAACTTGCTTGACACACAAGGACAAACCACACTGGAGCTTTCCTTGACCATATTTTTTATGTGCTTTACACATGTGCCAATGCCGCTGACCAATCTCAATAAAAGCCTAATTAAATCTGTTCATCATATAATGGGCAGTCTCTTTAGAAGACTTTGAATAAACTGCTTGATTCATATGGATTAGTTTTACGATCTCTTTATGAACTTTGTGAAGCTTAAAAATTTCAGCCATGCTGATATTCAGAACAACATATTGTGAGTGTGATATTGTTTTTATATAATAGAAATTAAGTTGCAAGAGAAAATAAACTACCATAAATTTCAGATCATTTATACATTTCTTAACATGATTTGTTTTCCCCCTACATACGTTTAGCCTACATATGAAGATCAGTGAATCAGACATGGAAATATATTACATTTCTTATTATATTAAATTTACATTTTGTTGAATGACAGGAGCTGTTGATAATACATTGCTGAATGGCCATATTCTGTTGGTTGAGGCCTAATAAGCAATAGCTTCTGCCTACTCCTTTTTGGTCATTGTAAGACGTATGTTTAAATTACTTGGTTAATCAAATATATTTTTTTTAGTTTATGGACCAAAGTGAGTAGTATAGAACAGACTTATTCACAATCGAGTACAGATGTGCATAAAGATATATCACAACAACTGTAATCCGATATTCGACAATAAACATTTGATAAAAATAAGGTTTTGAAAAATGTATATATGATTTTTCGTGTACACTTCCTGCTGCGTACTAGATGCTGAGCAACTGCTGTGATGACGTCAGTGCTCCGTGACCGCTATGATGACGCAATCACCTTCCGTGTGATGCCAGAATGAACAAACAGATCAATTACTGTTTTAACTCACGATATGTACGCAGGATAGACGAATCCAATGAGATTACAAAGAAGAGAAGCGCCGTATCCGATCACCAGATAAACTGCAATGAACGCGATGACAGCTGCAAGACAAAAGACAATATCAGCCCACTATCATCTGTCGATGTTTTGATCCATTACGTAAAAAGCTTATTGGTTAAACAGCATTAAAGCTACTAGTAAAGCGGTTGTTTTCCCCTGATCTAATTACGAGCACACATGTGTTTCTGGTTTACTCACCATATGCGATGTAGGACCTGTTCACTCCAGTTTTCGCCTCTATCTTTGCCAACACGTCCGTCATGACATTCTTCTCGTTAAGAAACTTGTCGAAGCGTTCTTTTAGCGCGAACGCCATGATTTGTCTGTATTTATGATTGCTTAATAATAGTATCAAATATAAATCATTAACAGCAGCTTAACTCCTGCTGCTCTCAGTTCAGTGTGACTTTGCACGCCGAGGGTATGACGTCACGGCAGCACTTCCGCGACCACACCCTTCTTCGTAACGGTGTAAAATGACAGCGGTGCGAAAGAACGGCTTTTATTTTTTTTACATTTAAAATTAAATGAGTACACTGAAAATAAGTGTATATATCTATTCCTGGTGACACTGACTGCAAGAAAGGTCGAATACATCAAAGTTATCCTTTATTACAATTTTGCCAGGTGTTTATAACCACATTTATGAAGCGTAGCATGATCATTGTAATACAATCTTCTTCAAACAGATCACCAATCATCTCTTAATCGCTCTATAAACTTTACTGTGATTGGCTTCTTGATGATGTTTATCGTATACAGTGATTGTGATTGGTCAAGAGTTTCCGGAGCAGAGTTCACGCGCTTCTGGTCCCGCCTGATCTCGAGTGTTCATGAATTTGTGGTGCTATATTTTTAGCTAGTTAGCATGTTAGCATCAGTGTCGTCGTTATAAATTCACAACACTTTTTGCTTTTTTATTGTTATGTTTGAATAGTACAAAACCATGCTATTTAGCCACATATTATAAATGCGAAGCACGCAAGTGTACTAGCTTTGCGCTGTTTTTAACGCACTAGTTTTGCTTGTTCGGGATGTTTTTACCCTTAACATGGAGACAAAAAGAGGGGAGATTCCCAACGGCTTACTGGATGACCTTTGCAGGTAAACCGAGAGCATATATTCACACCTGACTGTGTGTTTAAAAGTACCTATACGTTTAATATGCACTTATATCAGTTTGAGTGGCCGAATAATTCGTAAATCTGGCTAATGGACTTATCTGATTGGTTGTATTATAAAGGCTGTGTTGCAAAACCTATTAAAATACTGTCATAATAAGCAGCGTTTGGGGTGTCGTAGGCACCTCCCGAATCCGCTGCAGTTTTGTCCATCGTCGGCGCGCCGCGTTCTGAGTCTGCAGCATATTTGTGTTTCACATGCGCGTTTCGTGTCAGCTGCTGCAGCTTTGGACGCGTGCCAAATCGGTGGTATTTTGACTCCAAAAGTGAGGAACAACATCAAATTCTAAAGTCAACTGTCCGATGAAGAGGATGCTAATAGTTATTGTTGCTGATATTTTCTAACATTTTGAACTAAATGGTCAATTGACTGACTACGCAGAACTACTTCCGTGTTCTACTTGGTACAACCGCGTTGCCGGTAACAACATTATAAACGTACTAAATATTTGATTAATAGTAATTATTATGATTATTATTGTTAATTGTGTAGTCATATTGAATGATGGGAAATCAGGTTTTCCTTCTGTTTTGTCCTTAGCTGATTACATGCCGGTATTGTGCCGAATTCTGACCCCTGCCAAATTATTACCCCCCTAAGGTAGATCATGAGAGTGCAGATTATTATTGCTGTTTAAAGGCGGCATGAAATAGAAGTTGCTCTAGTCTTTTCTTCCCTATATTGTGACACAACGGTATATCTGAGTGAAACGGCTTCTGGAACAAAAACAAATGTAGGGCGGGGCTTGATTTTGTCCATGGGGAATGATTGGATGGTTGGATCTCATGTGAGTGACTGGTTGTCCTGCCCTCGCGCCAGTAGTAGGGATGGGCGATACCGCTTATTTTGTTTTCGATAGATACCGATACTTTCAAGGCCATATATCGCCGATACCGATACCTCTAATCTGAACTGAAGTTATTAAATTATTAATAATTTAAGTCCTTAAATTATTGAATTACTATGAGTAAAAAGGGTAATGATACCCACTTAACATTATATTTGAAAGGTATTTTAACATTCAATATTTCTTAATTGCAATTTATTAGATTATATTTTTGTTTACACATGGTTAAAGTGTTTACTTGTAGTGGTAACCATGGAAATCTACAAATACTGTAGGCCTAGCTGAATTATGGTCACTGTAGTAATGGTTCATTTACATAAGGGACTTCCAGTGGCAGGCTGTTGCACCCAAAATGCAAACTTTGTATTCTGACAGTGTAGTTACAGAACAGCACATCAATACGAACTTTTAACGTTCAATTTAAATAAATGTAATTGCAAAAACTATGTAGGCTACCATTTCATTTTGTTTGTTGTGAAATAACTCAAACATAGCCTATTATGTTGGTTTGTCTTAGGTTAAGCATTGTTCTGGGCTGCGTTTCCCAAAAGCATCAATGGTTTTTTACGATACGAAAACGCATGCAGTCCTGTTTGAATGTAGTGAACGCTCTCTGTGATTGATTGGTTCTGACTTGTGTGTTCAGATAAGCAGGAAAATAGTTCTACTACACAATTATTCGCTAACACAGGTTATTTGTCCAATTCAATGCATATTGTACGCATTAAATGTATTGTTAATTAAACAAAATCACTGGTAAAAAACAAACAACCTTAGTATTGATATTTTTATTTGAGTATCGATACTTTCGATACTCAACGTCAGTATTGATATATCGATACTTCATATCGATCTGCCCATCCCTAGCCAGTAAACACATCATCAGAGAAGAGAAAAGATTTTGCTGCAAGAGGGAGGGAAAGTTATTAAGATTCAAGATGAGCATATGAAAGAAAATGTGCACAGATAAATCATTTATAATAAATGCTGCAATATCCATGAAGTCCATTTTGATTTCATAGTGACTTTTAAGGTTATCTTTTTCTTAGATCTGTTAGATGTTTGAGTTCTTCAGAATAGTAGCATGCCTCATTATTTAAAATTGGATGTATGTCACAAAGCCATTGCAAGTGCAATTAGTCCGTTGTATTGAACATATATCATCATTAAATGTGCTGTTGTTGACTCATGATGTGGGCTTCATGTTTTCAGTATTTTCTGTGATGATAATTTTGTTTTTTGTCTTGTAGTCGCTTCATTCTTCACATCCCCAGCGAGGAGAGAGACAATGCCATCAGAGTTTGCTTCCAGATTGAGCTTGCCCATTGGTTTTACCTGGACTTCTGCCTGCAGAATTCACCAGGATTACCTCAGTGTGGGATAAGAGACTTTGCCAAGGCTGATATCCTAAAGAGATTTTTTTTATATATTCCTAATGAAAGTGTACTTGGGCCAGAAAGAGTACTGAGTTTGTCTGTTTTGAGTGGTCAGTAGCCTTAGAAAAGGGTAGACCAGGTTTTTGGCCCTGCAGAAAGACTCAATGAACAATCCCCATCATTCACAACAAGTAATATTAGTTTAACTGTTGTTCTAATACCATGAGAATAGGGACCGCTATAACAATAATGACAGAGAGGAACAATATCAGTGAAATAATTTTCAGAATGATTTTTTTTCCAGCTGATATTGACAGCCAATCGCAATCCACTTTCAGAACCCAGTGAATTGGCTCATTTAAAGTGGCAGATGACAAAACTGCAGCGCACGCTTAGAATAAACCGATTGTTTTCATGCGTTTGGACGCAAATATATTAATTGTTATAGTTCTTCATTCTTAATGTGAATGGGACTTAAATGCACAATTTTCTGAAGTCTTTTTGAATTGATGAGACCATTCAGCAGGTGCCTTCTTGATCAAAAGAAAAGTATTATCAGGCATCAGAAAAACTTTAAACAGGCTGAATATAATTATACGTGGTGGTGATTTGTTGTTTAAACAAACTTGTGTGATGAAATAATTGCTCGCACCAAACAGCACAAGCTGCCTCATGAATGAACACAGAGTGGCTGTATTACAAGTTTCTTTGAGCAGAATATCACTGGAGATCCACAAATCCCAACACACAAACACATGTGTAGCTCATGTAAAAGCAACAGAAGTTGACCCAGAGTGCTGCACGATTTTGAAAAACAAAGCAAACAGTTGAGAGAGCACATGATCTTGTAGTTGGTCTTGTCCCTGACAAGTTGACAGGAGTTTTTAATATAATCCTCAGATCTGTGGTGCTTATAAGGGAGTATATATGTGAGAAATAAGCCCTCGGCTGTCTGGATTCAAATCCTGCTGTGCCTCGACGGGAGTGAGTAGGTGATGCCAGAAAGTATCTAAAATTGAGTTCGGGGCAAGACAAAATGGTGCACAACCAACTCGAAAGAACAAAAAGTGTCATTAAAAAAAAATTCCCTTTTGTCTCCCATACCAAAAAAAGTGTCTAAATAAGACAACAATTAGAGACAGATAATTAGAGAAGAAAGACAAACATAAATAGTGATGAAAGCCAAAATATTAAATGTCATGAATGAGTATTTACTGAGTAGTCCATTGTTTTGGGAACGTACAGGTTTGGGATGACATGGTTTGTTTCTCTCTGTGTGCCTCCTTAACATTATGATCACTTTTTAACCACTGTCCATTCCTGCTGCCCCAAGGAGAGGATGTTCAGAAAGTTTTAGAGCAGTGGAAAGAGTATAAGATGGGTGTGCCTACATTTGGTGCCATTATTCTAGATGAAACACTTGACAATGTAAGTACACAGCTGCTAGAAGCACCGTAATCTATGCTATGTAACTTTGAAAGATGGTTGCTTATCGGTGCTTTATTTGTACCTGAAGGTGTTGATGGTCCAGGGATATCTGGCCAAGTCTGGCTGGGGTTTTCCTAAAGGGAAAGTCAATGAAGATGAGGCTTTCCATGACTGCGCTGTGCGAGAAGTATGCCGTTTTCTTGGCTGTGAAAATATAAATGTTGGTTTGATATATTTAGAAGTCAGTGTAATGAAAACTATGTTAACGTTGTTCGGTTTTCTATGCAGGTTTTAGAGGAGACAGGCTTTGATATCCGAGATCGTATCTGCAAAAAGACATATATCGAGCAGAGAATTTCAGATCAATTGGCTCGATTGTACATTATACCAGGAGTTCCTAAAGACACCAAGTTTAACCCCAAGACCAGAAAAGAAATAAGGGTGTATATACATTTGGATGCTTTTTTGTCTGTGTACAAGCACATTTGTTTGATTGTACAAAGCATCCATTGAATTACTCTGCTCTTTTGATTCCTGATAGAACATTGAATGGTTCCCGGTGGATAAACTGCCTTGCCACAGGAATGATATGACTCCTAAATCCAAGCTCGGACTGGCTCCTAACAAGTTTTTTATGGCTATTCCGTTTATGAGGTACATCTCCTATTACATCTTTAATGAACATCTAAAGTGGTCCATAGGGGTGTTTTTGTTTGACTGAAGTGTCTAACTGAGGTGTGATGTGCTTGTCTACAGGCAGCTTAGAGAGTGGATTGCCAAACACAAAGGAGAGTCAACAAGCAGTGATGAGGATTTTGCGTCCAATGGCAGCACACCATGCAAACCATTCCGGTGCGATGATTCTTGCTATATTTAATGTCTGCAAAGATTTTAAAGATTTTTCATGAAGAGCTAATAGTGCAGTAGAGTTATGCTGCCTACTCACTATAGTAGGGATGGACCAGGATGGTGGACTGATTGACTAGTTGTCCAAAAACGACTAATCAGTTTAATATTTTAGTGGCTGTGCATTTAAAGAGGGACATAATCATCAAATAAGAGACAGCAGCCTATTTATTGTTATTTTACTTATTTAGCTGCTTTATAGATGAATTGAACTCATTTCATAATTGATGTTCTTAACCCAGTTATTGATCAGAACTGAATAAACACTGAACTGATTTCAACTGAATATCATCTTTTTAGAGCTGCTTTATAGCAGAATTGAACTCTGTTTCCGTCATTGATCATTATTTTCCTGTTTATCACTATAAAGCTGCTTTAAAACAATCTGTATTGTATAAAGCGCTATAGAAATAAAGGTGACTTGACTTGATGTTACTGCATGCTGTTAAATTGAGCAGTCAGATGACTGTTGAAATGCTGATATGCACTAATTTTGGTTGTTGCTCCTCTCCTCTCCTCTGCTCAGCTCAAAGCCCAGAAGATCTCAGATGTTGGTGGAAGCATCTCCAGTGTCAGGTGACAGCTGGTCAAAGCAGAAACAACAGAAAACCTTTGGACAAACCTCCCAGAGTGAGTTAGCAGACATGCTTAAACCCAAGGTAGGTGTTCACATCATAAAATAATTCATGTACATAAATAAATAATGCTATTATAGGTAGGTGTGAACAGTATAACCAGTCTTATATAGTACAGAGAAAAGAGCTTGTACAGAAAGTCGCATGTTAGTATGTGAGGATCAGATTCAGATCTGATTCATGATTTATTGCTCTTTTAATAACCTTTTTATATCAAGCACATCACCCTCTATTTATTCTCATTCATCTGTTTTTTTTTTTTTTTGTTTGTTTTTTTTTATCACTGATGTCTAGTTAACTAGTTAACTGCACCACTATATTTACATACCCAGCGCTGGTTCCAGAAGTATCCCAAAGTTTCCCAATTGAGAAAATGAATGGAGTTTTTACTTTAATTGTTTAACAGTTTAACTGTTGCACTCTATTGATTGACACTTTATATTGTTGTGGCAATATGTATTGTATCTATTGGGCCTATGCAGTAATATTCATTATTTGACATTTTTTTTTATATAAAAATGTACAGCTCAGATAAAGTGCTGTGTTTCACAGTTTGTTCTCTTCCGAGATGGTTGACCTAATTCGGTCAGTTTATTGCTGATTCAGATATTGGTTCTGGTATTTCATTGCAGAATCATGTGAAAGGCAATGGCAAGAAACACCAAGAGTCTCCAACCCTGAAAAAACGAGCTAATGGTGTCAATCAGCAGCAGGCGAGTTTCTCCATGTTGCTACACTTACTATTGCTGTACATTACAGTAACAGTTATAGTTTTGTAACAATATATTGTCTTACAGAAAGATGACAAGAAACTTCAGCCAAGACGACTACAGGATAATTTTGACACAGGTATTTATATAAGCTTTTAAAAACAGTGATGCAATAGGGATTAGATTTAGGGTGTTGTTATATTGCTAAATCAAATGTATTTCATCAAAAGCAAAATCCTCACAAATATCCCATATGTAATCAGAGCTTATGAATGTTCGAAGATTTTGTGATGCATGAGAGTAAAGGTGTGGTCACATTTACCATCGGCGGGTGAAATCCAGACATTTCAGTAATAAGATTTCCCCAATGCAGATTTCACAACGAGTTGAAGTTAGTCACATGGATTCGCCGTGTTGTCCAACAGAAAGCTGCTTGATTTGAAACTATGAAATTTTGCTGTGATGCACCTTTAGTTCATTCATCAAATAGTATATTTACTGCATGAAGTAAAAAAAAGTTGCATTAATCTGACTGTCAAATGTCTACAATTGTTTTCCCAGATGCAGCTGCTGATGTCTGTGGCTATAATGGACAGGAAGACTTGTGTTATGAAGAATATGAATACATCCTTTCCTCGCGATCCTTTCTCAGCTTCAAATTCGACAGGGAGGCCATCATGAAATCCTGCTTTGAGTCCTGAAGTTCTGTCTCTGGTTTTTTAAAAGAATTTGCTTTGGATCTACAAATGAATCTTCTGCCCTGTAATCCTGTTATTGGTGAGGCATTGTGTGTTGGACCAAGATTAAAGATAAATCGAAATATTCCTTTTTACACACACAAATGGTCAGTTCCTGTTAATCTGGATCTGGAATGCTGTTAGCTTGATTTCTTTGTAGATTTAATATTTTATGCGAAAACTTGTGCCCAATCATGGGGGCATTAAACATTTTGTCACTAAAGAAGTTGTTCTTGGTAAACTTGCTCCAAGTGATCTCTTAAGAAACTGGTTTGTCTAAAACACACTCATCAATACTTTGGTTCAGAGCCCCTGAAGTCCAAATTGTACTATTGTTTCATTGTAAACAAATGTTACAATAATAATCGGTCCAGCTGTGTGTTGAATTTTTATGGCTGAAGTCATCTCAGTATTTGTTGTTTGCTGTTTTTGCTGTGTTAAACTTACAACCTTGCAAGTATAAGCTGCTCAGAAAGCTTGCTTTTAGAACATCACATGACTGGTACTGTACAGATAGGGCTGACGTTTCTACCTGTGCAAAACAGTAAAAAAACCGTTCAAGCACTATATACTTTATCAAGTCCAGTCAGTAAATGTCTGTTTGGCTTGACTTTGATGCGTATTGGGTTTTGCTTTTTGATAAACCACATTTCGTCCATGTTTCTCTGAAATTATATCTTCTGTTTTGTTTTCTGTGCCATGGAGCCTTTTGTTTTCTGTTCATTTGTATTTTTATTATGCTTCAACTTCTTCCCAGGTTTTCCCCACCCTCCATGTTTACAATACAATATTAATATTTTCTCTATGAAATGGCACTGACATTTGTGGTAAGTCACTTTACAATTATGCAACATGATTTGTTAACCACAATATCCATGGTCTGTATTGTTTTTTTATTGTTTTTTTTCTGTATTGTTTTTTTTTCCCTTCTCATTTTTTGGTAAATAAAGACACTTTCTTAAAGAGTGATGGTCTGTTTTGCCTTATATTTATATTTTATTTCAGCAAGTAAAGCAAGGATTTTTTTTTTTTCAGTAATACTTCTAACAATCAGATACATACACCTTGCAACATAGGTTTTTTTTTTTCTTTTGTCAGTAGTTTTTTAAAGTGTTAGTCCCTTCCCCCAATAAATGTTCATCTTCGAAACACAAATGAAGTCTGAGAGCTTTCTGTTCCTCCATTGACAGTCAACGCAATTACCACTTTGTTGCTTCAAAATGTTCATAAAGAGATTGTAAAACTAATCCATATGAATAGAGCGGATTAGTCCAAATTTTCTAAAGTGACATGATTGCTTTATATGATGAACAGATTGAAATTAGCCTGTTATTCACATAAATAAAGATTGATCAGGAAACATAAACAGAAGCTCAACCGTACATGCATGATGTGTGAAAACACATTTGTTCTTGCGGAGTCTCAGACATGTCAAGCATGCTTGAGCTTCCTTTACCACAACTGATGTGCGAGCCTACTGCCTCAGGTAACGATACATAGTTTACAAATGGGGCAAATATCGGCCTGAATAACACGGACGGACATTATAATGTTTATTTATGATACAGGCCATTATTGAGGGCTCGTGACTGTATTTGAGGACTGATATGCGTCCTTAGGGGCTGCAGCTTAATTGAGCATTATGGTTCCTCTACTGTTCTATTGAACTATTCTATGCTTATGAATGGGACTTAATACGATTTCATAAATGCTGTTTTGCAGCATTTAGTTATAGGCCTACTTTAAATAGTTATCTTCTCCGAAGCAACGTGACGCGAGTTTTGTCAGTAAGCGTTAATGTTGCCACAGTGTGTTTGTATAAAATTAATGTTAAGGGCAGGGTTACCTCTGTATCTCGTTCGGGGAGATGCTTTTTTTTTTTTTTTTTTTGTGCCAGCCATCTACACTGTTTTGCAAGATGTTTCCATTATTATTATTTGTACACTTGATGTAATACTTCCACTTTAAACATGTCACAGTCTAAGAAAAGCTGTCAACCAGTAGGGAACAAATTGAGGTTTGTTAGAACTGCAAGGGGGTAAATGAACCAGTCAAACGTAGCAAGGTGTTACATCACCTTCATCACTTAGGGGCACATATTGTTTATCTCCAAGAGACTCATCTTAAAACTAAAGACCATCAGTTATTAAAAAGAAGATGGGTTGGTCAAGTTTACCATTCCACATTTCAGGGCAAAGCTAGAGGCACAGCAATCCTTATACACAAATCAGTGCCCTTATGTTCAGATGTTAAAACAGATCCAAATGGCAGATTTGTCATAATCTCTTGTCATAATTTGTCATAATTGGTAATACTGCACTTCTGTTGGTTAACATTTACACCCCTAATTGGGATGATAACAAGTTCTTTAGATATTTATTTTCCTCACTGCCAGACACTTCTTCATGTTTTATTGTTTTGGGAGGGGACTTTAACTGTTGGCTTAATCCTGACCTTGATCATTCTTCTCTCAAACATTATTCTCCCTCAAAATCTGCTCGTGTGATTCAGTCTTGTATGGAGAAACTAGCTGTTTCTGACCCTTGGTGTTTTTGAAATCCACGTAGTAAAGCATTTTCTTTCTTTTCCTATGTTCATCAAACATTTACACGCATTGATTATTTTTTAATAGATAACAGACTTATCCCATCAGATTTGTGGAATTTATCTCTAATCAAATAGATTTTTTCTATTTTTTCTTTTTTCCAGGGGGTATTATTATTATTATTTTCTTTTATAATATATATATTTTGGAGCTAATAATTGTTCCAATAATCTTGGATCCCTGCGAAAATGAAATACATATTTTTTTAAACCCATTATAATTGTCACATTTAACTTAGCATGAAATAACTCCAGATGTTGTTTCTCTATGTCTGCCATTATTCTGTTTGCTCTTTCTGTTTGAATGAGGGCTGTCTGTTCTTTCCCCCTACTTCAAAAATATTATGCACTCATTTTCATGATAAAATATATCATAAAACGGCTATCAGCACTGCAAAAACCGTGAAAGCAACTAACATGCATACACACACTGTGTGTAGCCTATAGTATTTGCTCAGTAAAACCTTTTTGAATCAAATTGGGTGGAGTTAGGGAATGGGTGAGTGTAAATGATTCTGAACAGATAGATTTTATAAAAATTAATGCATGGACAAAATTTAAAGCAATGTTTGTCCATGTTTTCTATTAGTTACAACCCATCCCAACTGGAGTAGGTTGTAACAATGGCATTCCTTTGTGTTTGACACCAATTTACACAGTTTAGGGGTAAATTGTAGATTTTACATTAACTTTAATTTGTAGCAAATTTCATCTGCTCTCAAATTTCATGCAAAGAACCAGAAAATTCACTCTGAATGAAAAAGTGTGCAGGATAAACACTCCATTTAAGATTGCTGTTGTCTTGCAATATTCGATTCCACTCCAATCCAGAATCTTATTGACCCCAAAACAACTATTTTGCCTTTGTGTGTGTGTGTGTGTGTGGTGATGGTGATGTTGTTGGGGGTTCTTTCATCTTTCTCTGTCCAATATAGCAAGGTATTCTTTTTTTAAATCAATTTTTTATTGTTGTTTTGATATCTTTTAACACACAAAATGACGGAGACAAACTTTCAGCCATTACAACAGTAAGTAAAAATCAAAATAACATTGACAAAATATAAACTAAAATACAAAGAATAAAATATAGATATAATAGCCTAAATAACATATAAAAAATTATAATAAAAATTATAATTAAAACTGGTCAGTTACACTGAAGTGTAAGCGACAGAGATATAGAAAACAAATATTTGAGACATAAATGTGCTTCAGAATATACGCAAGACTGTACATGTAGATACAAAAATCTTGACATTCAAAGCAGTACAACAGTGCTGAAAGAAGTCTACGACAGTTAGAGAAGAGTAGTAAGATATTCTATAAATCTTATCCCAGTTTCCTTCAAGAAAGCCAAGATTGCTGCCTTCCCTTTTGCATCACTGACTTTTGCATCACTGACTAGATGCACAAGACAAACTGTATCATGACAACATGGGGTAGATTTAAGTGTAGTGACGTGTAGCCAAGTATGGTGTTCCATACTCTAAATTTGTGCTCTGCATTTCACCCATCCAAGTGCACACACACACACCATGAACACACACCTGGAGCAGTGGGCAGCCATTTTTGCTGTGGCGCCCGGGGAGTGATTGGGGGTTAGGTGCCTTGCTCAAGGGCACCTCAGTTGTGGGTAATGAGAGTGGAAGAGAGCACTGTTCATTCACTCCCCCACCTAGATTTCCTGCCGGTACTGAGACTCAAACCTGTGTCGGGTTACCTGGTTAAGTCCAACTTTCTAACCATTTGGCCACAACTGCCCAACATTTGCCAACTTGATTCTTGTTGTTTTTCAGGTGGAGTACTCTGCGTTCGGACCAAATACTGAACTCAAAGCCCTCCCCTAGGAGAGCATGCCAAATACACATTACTCTATCTGATTGCATGAACTTGTGAACACATTGAAAGCAGCTTTTTTGAGGTCTGTCTTTGAAAGCAAGATAAATCAATTACAGTTCCTCACTTCAGCCTGTCAGGCATATTCACAAGGTGGGCATTGCAGCTCTTTCCCCTCTAAATCCCACATTCAGGGAGTGCGTTATGCAGAGCTAAACTCAGTCTCAATGTGGGCACATCTTCAAGGAAGTGCCCTCAGACTTTGGTCAATTCCCTCGCCTTGTTCAGGCTAGGAAAATCTGGCGCGTATTTCCATAGATAGCCCCTCGGCACAGGCGCTTTCTGAGATTTGCTTTTGAAGGTGTTGCCTACCAAGTTATGGTCCTTCTCTTCGGGCTGTCCTTAGCTCTGTGCACATTCACAAAATGCATGAACGCTGTTCTCTCCTCCCCTTGATTGAGTGGAGTTTAGAGAGTGTGTTGAACAGCCACAAATGTATGACCAACAACCACTTTCAGTGTTTGGGTCTTACAATCCGTACTCACAAAAACTGACTTCACCCCTCACAATGCATTAACTTCCAGGGTGTGAGTCTTTCATCAGTTGCTTATTCAGTTCAAATATTCTGAGGAAATGTCATTCAGTGCAGCCTTATATAGGGAGCAATACCATCCGTTATTCCAATCATGCTTCAGTATTTCTTGGTGAAAAGTTTTTCCACTCTGATGCAACGTCTCGTCATCTCCGGGAACAGAGGTTACATCAGTAACCAGAGACGATTCTTTTGTGTTTGTTATTTTTCTTGAGAGTTAAGAAAGTTTTAACTCTGTTGGAGTTGTAATTTAGATTAATTAGCTCATCAGTCATTTAAGTTTTGTATATGTTTATATATTCTTTGTTTGTATTGTTACTTTTTATGTTAGTCCCTAATCTGGGTCATAACATTAGAAATACACTTTCAGTGGGTCATGTCGTGTTGAATACTTCTGGAGAACTGCTCAGATATTAGATTATAAATATTTGGATATTGTTGGGAATTGTGAAAATCCTCCAGCCAGTTCCTGTTTCATTTATTCATGGCACAAACCTGTGATCCTTAGACATCTTAAACATAAGAAAATGAAGTGAGAATAGATAAAGATAGTGATTGTGTGAATTGTAATACCATATTCCAACTCATTAGACCCACTTGTTTTTTCAGCTGGAATCCTCATCCTCATGGAATCTCATTTGTAATTCACATGACAGAAGTTACTCATTAAAACTTCCCTCAGAAAAGCTTTTATAAAGAGGATTTCAATGCAGGTCATGCTTTGTAAGAGTTTCATATCCACTTCAAGAATATTACTTGGCTTCATATATTGCACTTAATGGCAAACGACAATGGATCATCACGTAAAGACAGAAAGTAAATAGTTTGACAAACAGACCAAAAACGTAAGCTTTTAGTACTTATTTCATGTATTTCTGTTGAACATGAGCATTTTGATTTTAAGTGTGCAATCTGTGGATAATACTGTAACTGCGGTAATCAAGTATCCATGATACATGCTGTTTATCAAGTTCTCAGAAATGTCCATTCAATGAATGACCATCCATCCATCTGTCCGTCCACTCTCCAATTTGCTTGTCAGGTCACTGGAGTCCTTTTTGCTGTGAGGTGACAGTGAGCCACTGAATGGAAATACTTAACTAAACAAAGTTGTATCCAATCTATCAATTGATGTCATGACCAAGTAAAGCCTGGCAACTTTTTCACAAAATACTCAGAAAGAAAGGAAATGTACACACACACACACACACACACACACACACACACACACACACACACGGTTATACCACCTGACAAAAAAAAAAATGTTTTTAAACACTTTGAAATGTTATTTAACCATTGAAACTTGTTTAAACACATTGTTCCTGACTCAAAAATATGCATACATACATCAATTTTGAAAAGGTTGATGGAAAAAAAAAGATTTTTGAAACTTTATTTGTCATTGACACTTATACAGTAGTCCCACCTTTAAAAGGATAATTTAAAATGTACAGCTCAAAAAACACATTTTCAACAGCAGTAGTTCTTAAGCTTCTCAAGTGAAGTACCACCTTAAGTACCGCCTAATCACCAAACCACTTTAAATGCAAGCTTAAGGACATACACCAAGACAACATACAGCAAATTTTGATTAATATCATGATCTGATTCATATTAAAGATGGTCCTTAAAGCTTCATTCCCTATCTGAGCATATATCTGAGTGTATAAGAAGTATATGCAAAGTCTGCCAATCCTGTGAGAAATGTTTGCACCAGCTGTATAAGGTAATGAATCACATGCCTCATAATGCACTGAAGATGGACAAAAGCATTTTTTTTTTTCATTCATTTATCTGATGGCACCCAGGGTTTGTCTTTCTGCAGTAGCTCAGTCATGGATTTGATAACAGTGGATAGGTTCTTCATGAAATAGGTGAACATTAGTAGGCATTTATCCTGATGTAAATGTACTTGATGAAGCTAAAAGGCACTTGCCAGGAGTGCAGATTTATTTTGGTTCACTCTCAATCCACACTTCCTTTAGTCCCTTGTAACATGTAACAAGAACCTGTAACAATGTAACCTATTCTTCTGATATAACCCCATCTGAGTGTTTATTGTCAATTAGTGTTGTGACTATGGATCAACTTTCACTTTTTAGTGAATTAATTCATCAATTACCCCATCAAGGTTGGCCAGAAATCTTGGAGTAATCTTTGATGACCAACTGACCTTCAAAGAACACATTGCAAAGACAGCTCGGTCATGCAGATTTGCGCTACACAACCTCTCTTCATCTCGTTGCACTGGCTACCATTTGCTGCTCGCATCAAGTTCAAGGCGTTGGCGCTTGCTTGCAGATCTACCATAGGCTCAGCACCCTCCTACTTCCACTCACTCTTACGAGTCTACATCCCTACCAGAAGCCTCTGATCACTAAATGAGCGACAGCTCGTAGTATCATCACAGAGAGGCACAAAATCTCTAACCAGAACATTTTTGTTTCCCTGGCAATATTCAAAAAAAGCTGAAAACTCATCTCTTTCGAGAGCACTTTAACCTCATCATCATCATAAAAAAAAAATGCTTTCACTTCCTTTAAACCCTTCCTATTCTAGCTTATGCTACTCAATGTCTGAAACTTGTATTGTGAGCACTTCTTGTGTCTATTTGCCTCTTCATGATGAATCGCTTGTTGTATTCCTCACTTGTAAGTCGCTTTAGATAAAAGTGTTTGCAAAATGAATAAATGTAAATGTACAATGTAGGGTCTTTCATCTTGGACAGCCCAAAATCACCTCAGAAAGGTGTCTGAGTTCGGTTTGTTCGTAGGTCCTTTTATGAATCAATTGTGCTCTATGGCAGAAGTCCATCCAGGTTTGCCATTAATTGCTGCCATCTTCTGTCAATTTTTTTATTTTTTTTTTAAATTACAATTGCTGGTTGACAGAGATATTTGGAGAGAGAATTGCATGAAACTATCCTCAACATATAAGATTATCAAATTTCTTTTGTTTTCTAAAAAATTTAAGGCTATAGATGATTTGTAGCTTCTGAGTTCTTGAAGTGTTGTGGTCGGAGAAATGAACTGTGGTGAATATATGCTCAGATAAGGAATGAATGCTAAGAGGACCCACAAAAAGAAAAGTAATTGATTGTGAACACCAAAAATACTGAGGCCACTTGTATCTGGTTAACTTTAACCAAACTGGGTTTGGTTCATTTAAAGTGTAGTATATGTGACACCACACTTAAAGTGGAAAAATCTTGAGTAATCCATGACCTTGACTGTTTGTAGTCATGACAAATTTTGCTCCTTTATTTGACTTTGGAACACACATTTCCCAACCCTGGTCCTAATCAAACACACCTGATTCAACTCATCATTTCTTTAATAGTCTCAAAGACCTGAGCTGGGTGTGACTGATGAGGAAACATTTTGAAGTTCCTCCTTTCTGGTTTACCAGCACATTGAATGTGGCATAACTCCTTATTTTTGAGAACCGATGACTAATAAGAAGTGCATGTTTGGTTGTTAACCAGTACTAACAACTTCCTCCCCAACCATCCACAAAAAATCCACCTTACGTATAAAGAAACACCATTCTTAAAAACTTTATTTTAGATAAGCATATATTGCGCAGTCAAATCCCCCTTCAACTATAACAATTATAACAATTGTACATTGGCGGAAAATTCTAAATGCTTTCTATCATTTCTTTACGGAGAAAAAAATAGTAGGCTAAATCGTGCGCACGATTTACTAATTCGTTCCCTCGATTTACTAAAACGTGAGCACGATTTAATATCTCGTTCCCTCAATTCACTAAAATGTGCGCACGATTTACTATTTTGTAAAAAAATAGTAATACGAAATAGTAAATCTTGCGCACGTTTTGGTAAATCGAGGGGACCAATTAGTAAATCGCGCGCACGATTAAATTTTTTTTCTTGCATGTCGTGTGGGACTCCATATTTCTTTAATTTCCTTTCAACACAAACTAGGTAAACAATGTTAATTGGGGTTTAGAAGTAGAGGCTCATTGCAGTATTACCCGTTTAATGCTCTTCATTCTACTGATTAGAAGGGAAGAAAAGAGGAGGAAAAAAAATTCTCTTTTTCCCTCTGGCTGCTCCTGTTTGGCATTGGTTTTACACCTAAATGAAATCCAGTGCAATAACTTGTTAAAATATATTTTGATTGTCCACATTAGACATTCTTTGTAACTACATGCCAACTAACTCTGATTGTACTATACTAGACTATTAGTTAGTAGACTGTTAGGGTTAGTAGAATAAGATGACATGTTGCAAAGTTACTTATAGTCAGTAGAATGTCCAAAGTGGACTATCTAAATAAAGTGTTACCCAATAATTTGATAAATACTCTTATAAAAAATATTTTTATTTTTATTTTATTTTTTTTTTTGATGTTGGACTTCCACTATGTGAAAAGACAAATACAGCAAAGCAAACTGAAGCATATCACAAAATATATCACTGATGTATTAAAAAAAACTTTTGGTTTCTTTAACAAAATATAAGAAAAATCCAAGAGTCATCTGCATGTTGTAAAAGACAACAGTGTGAAAGAGTTTGAAAAAGGTATTGAAAAAAGCACAAAAAACAATAACAGTAATAGATTCCAATAAAAAAATGAGTACTTTATTAATCCACAAAAAAAAAAAAAGTTTTAAATTCTTGTGCCATTAAACTTCAGACTGCCATTAAATTTTAGGACTACATTTAAGAGTAAATTAAATCTGAAATGGAGCTGCATCTGTGCTTTAAAAGAATTAGCTACTCAGTTTGTAGCTCATTCACACTGAACTTTGCTCAAGGAAGGAGGGAGAGATGTAGTTTATGGGAGAGTGAGAGATTTGGTTACACTCTAACTCTGAGAGAGAGAGAGAGAGAGATAGAGAGATGTCCTAGCACCTTGAGCACTGTGATTGGTTTATCCTGTGTGAAGCCCGGCCCCAGTCCCAGTCTCCTGAGTCACTACAGCACAGGCTGAGATTGGTTCTGTGTGTGAATGAAAAAGGACCTAACAAAAGCGAGTTACCTGTGAGCTGCAGAAGTTATCATGCTGCTGCATATGTTCCTTATCCTTCATCTTCAGGTGCTCGTCATGGCATCTTCATCCTCTTCTGAGGAAGATGGGAGCAGCGAGAGGGATGACGAACACAGTAAAGGTGAGTAAATCTGCATGTGAGTGTAAAATCAGTGTTATTGTGTGGTGTGAATAATCCAACCAAAACTCTGCTGATCTAAGTGTAAGTTTGTTTGTTTTCCTGGTTTTCTCCAGCTTTTTAGCAAAGTTCTGCAGTCTTGTTTTTGAAATGTCAAGGAAGTACATAAAAACTCTAGTAAAGCTAAAAAAAAAGTTGACTTTTAATATTTAAATAATTTAAAGTGTAGTCAAACAGTCATAGTCAAATTCATCACAGAAAAATCATGTTATACGAAGCCACAGAAGTAGCAATTATTATTGAGCAATTAATATAAAAGTGAATTATGCAAAATTAGCAAAAACTGTGTGCAATAGATTTCAATATGACTGTTGACTTTAGGTGGTTACTGGCTTTTATCTATGTGTACTGCTCTCTGATTTGAACTCAAAAGGTGCATTCCAGGACAAAGACTGATATAAAATTTCGCCTACATAGGTAATTATCACCTAAACACAAGCATGAACATAAAATCTGTTATATGTTGTTCAATATTTTCTTAAGCTGATTTGATGCCATTTGTATCTGGAGATCTTTACTGCTTTAACCTGGAGATCATCAAGGCAAGGGTGTGTATTTACTATGGTATTTTGCTAGTTAATGTTTAGCTTATTGTGAAATAGTTCATAAAACAAAATTTCATTGATAATGAGTGAATGAAAATAAAAAGAGATAGTTTAGCGAACAGGAAAGTCCTTCCTCCATGATCACATTGATACAGTAAGTCAGAACATTTAAACATTTAAATTTCTCCATAAAAACAAAGATGCAGTTAGCAATAATGAAGAGATAAAATTTCATCCCCCATGAAGTTCTTAAAACTAACCTTTATTGCTTCGAGTTTTTTGAGTGTCAATGTAAGACATTCATCACATATTCCTGGATGATGTTGCTCATGAGCTGTTTGTGGTTTCTTGTGGTTGGAGAGCGTTTGGTCTACGTGCCGCTCAGAGTGTACCAGCATCTCCAACTCACCCTTCACATGATGTCATTGGTTCCCATAGAGACATTCTGACACAAACCTGAGAAATGAGAAAAATAAAAAAATAAGTAGGAAAATTTTTGTGTTTGATCCTGTGCAAAAGTGGAAGCTAATATGGAGTGATCTGACTGGCTAACTGTTCTGAACTGCTGGATAATCTCTGTAAGTGTAAGTATGCATAAACATGTGCATCAGAAAGAATGTCTGGTCACATGAATGAAATCTCCACCGTATTAAATCTGCGTCAGCATTTCAGAAGTTGGCCAGGAATTAAGTCATCTGTACAAATAACACATAAAACTGAAAATTCAGAATACAGAAAATGGTACATATAGGAAATGGGAAAAGAAAAAAATAAACGGAGATGCCACTAAAGAACTTACATAAAAAAAAATCACAATTACAAACTCAGATTTCCAAAAAGCAATATGCCACAGTTGTAGAAGCACAGCTGCAACATCTAGAACTCCATACAGAGACAAAGTTGGTGCCTGAATTGTATCAAATCAAGTCTTTTTTTTTTTTTTGTGACGTATATCCGGGTGAAATGGCTTCTGGAACAAGAAGGTCGGGCTTGATTTTGTCCATGGGGAATTGATTGGATGGTTGTGGTTTGCTATTGGTGGATCTCATGTGAGTGACAGGTTGCCCCACCCTTGTCATCAGAGAAGAGAAGAGATGTTCACTGCAAGAAGGAGGGGAAGTTATATTGATTCAAGATTATGAGACACATGAATAAAAAAAAAAAATGATGTGCATCAATAAATAATTTATAAAAAAAAAAATAGGAGTTGTCCATTTTGAATTCATGGTGACTTTAATGTGTTTCAAAATGAATGACATGGCAAATATGGGCAATAAAGAGATTTCATGCAAAGCGAGAGTGATGTTGTTCTGAAGATCAGCATGACATTGGTTGGTTCTTAGTCTTGACGTTGTGCATTTAATGTACAAATAGCCATGGATTTGCCCTTACGTAAAACTCACAGGAGTTTGGTTTAGTGCTGCAACAATAGCGGGGGTAAAAATGACCACAAAAAATACTGCACATAAAGTCATCATTATGATTTAAACTCTTGAGCAACTAAACTACGATGATTTGATGAGCAATCTTTCATACTGATTCATGTTATGACCTCAAGCAGTGAAACATGGTCAGCAGTTTCTTTTCTTAGCCTCCAGTGCTTGACACCTCTGTATTTGGCCAAAAGAGCATCGGATTTTTGAAATGCTCTGCAGTGTGGCCTGAGCTTTGAATTATTGTGTTTTATGTGTAGCAGGTTCACTGGTCATTTTAGCATTAGTGCTGATGTGAGCAGTGAATGCAGAAATCTGCCAGGCGTCTGTACTGGAACACATAATGCTCACATTGACTGAGCTGAATGAAGGAGGGATTGTGTGAGTGTGCTGATGTGTGTGAATAAGGAAAAGATACTGTCTTTCTCAATCCAGCTCATTCACTCAGAATGACCAAACCTGTTCTCACAGTTTTTTGTCTTCTACCTGTGTCTGGATTGCTCTGGAAGGACTAAAATAATTGTGCAAGGACTAGTTATTACTAGTGTAGTAATAGCTGATATTTCTAGTAGTATTCATAACATTATGTACATGCTAAAAGTTTGTTGAAGGCTTGGAAACACCAAGTCATTAGGGATAAAAGCAGCAAAGCCTTCTTAGTTTATTTGTAGTGACCAGACATATTTGGATGGAGCCGGTTATCAAAAAATTTTGATTTGTCAAATATTTTCTAAGACATAAGCCAATGTTTGGGTGTCTCTAAATAAGGTCTCTAAGTCCTCTAAATGATCAACATGATCAAAACTTTGCTGAAAAGCCTGTTTTACTCAATCTACTGCATGCCTTCTGTCATCTGATTGATAGTTTAGACTTTTTTAGCAAGCAAAAGTCTTTCAGTCTTTCAGCTCATGGTTCATGTGTCTGATGTGAAATCTTTACTGATTGTTTTTTAAGTAAACATAATAACTTTTGTATTGTTAGTAATATTTCAAGATGAATATTTACTGAACTGAAGCAACTGAGGTTTTCCTAACTATCCATACATCTATTATTTTATATGTCAGGCTTTACAGGGTTAAACTTGAGCTCAAAAGTTTACATACCCCTTGCAGAATCTAGAAAAATGTGAATCATTTTAACAAAATAAGAAGTTGTTCACATAACAGTTGTTTACATAAAGTCCACAAGACAAAAAAATAGCTGAATTTATTAAAAATGACCCCATTCAAAAGTTTACATCCCCTTTGAGATGGTTGTTCATGAGTCCCTTGTTTGTCCTGAGCAGTTAAACTGAGCTCTGTCCTTCAGAAAAATCCTCCAGGTCCTGCAGATTCTTTGGTTTTCCAGCATCTTTTGCATATCTGAACCCTTTCCAGCAGTGACTGTATAATCCTGAGATCCATCTTTTCACACTGAGGACAACTGAGGGACTCAAACACAACTATTAAAAAAGGTTCAAACATTCACTGATGCTCCAGAAGGAAACACGACGCATTGAGAGTTGGGGATGTAAACTTTTTGAATTGGATGAACAGAATAAATTGTACTTTTTTTGTCTTCTGGGAAACATATAAGTATCTTTTGTAGCTTCCAAAGGGCAGAATAAAAAAAAGCTTGCACATAATCTTCTTGTTCAAAGGTTTCAAAGGTGAATGTTTGCAGCTTTTGTAATAGTTGTGTTTGAGTCCCTCAGTTGTCCTCAGTGTGAAAAGATGGATCTCAAAATCATACAGTCACTGCTGGAAAGGGTTCAAATATGCAAAAGATGCTGGAAAACTGAAGAATCTGCAGGACCTGGAGGATTTTTCTGAAGAACAGAGCTCAGTTTAACTGCTCAGAACAAACAAGGGACTCATGAACAACCTGTAAACATATTAATGGATATTTTGATGACACCTAAATAAAACAAATCCTACCAACAGTCGACACTATAATTCTGCATTATAACTGCAACCCTGATCAAGAAAGTAAAAATTTAGCATTATACACTATAAGTTTCACATATTTGATATATATATAGTAGTGATGAACTATTTTCAATTATGAAAAATATGTGCAAAAACAATTACTAGTCATATCAGCATATATATATATATATATATATATATATATATATATATATATATATATATATATATATATAAAGAGACCAAACCAAATGCGCATATATATATATATATATATGTCTCTTTTTTGGTCTCTCTTTTTTTTTTGTCCCATTTTTAAGAGTTAAGCTTTTCAAGAATATCTTTCTTTCCTGACATAATCTCTTTCCATTCTTTACAGGTTCTTCTCATCAGCACCAATGGGGCTACCATGGTAAATATATATACTACAACTACCCACTACTGACTTTTTAAGAGTTTTCCTTACAGTTTTGTACCAAGCTGAATTTCTGAACTTAGCTGAACTCATTTACTTTCATGAGTCATGACTTAGTAACACTGTAATATATTATACAGTGAGTGAAGAGAATCGTAATCTATATTATTTGGTTTAGAAATTTTGTAGCATTCTTTAATTAGATAGACTACGTAGATTAGATTAGATTATGAATTAATTAGATTAGACTACGAGTTATTTCATAACAAATGAACAATGTAATTAGATTTACAGATTACAATCCTATTTACAATCAAATCAGGTCAACATGGAATCATACTATTAGTAATGTGCATTTACTTGCACCTGCATCTAAGCTGGTCATTCATTAGTTTGACACTAGTTTGTCACTTCATGCTATTAGCAGCTACCACTGCTGTTCACTCTAAACCTAAATTGTGTCACACATGTAGCACTGCCATTAGTTTATATGTGTTCTTATTTTGAGAGACTGGATGAGAGAAAAGTGTCCCACCAGCTCATGCCACACTGAATAATTGAGGCTCATGTTTTCAAACAAACCTGACAAACATCTTGTGGGTTTGTGGGCTGTAGGTGACATCATGAAAATAAAATTTATTTATAAATAAAATGAAATGATTTAATAGGAACTATACATAAAAACACAACACATCTTATTTCCCCCTTCAATATGTAAAGCGCTTTGAGTACCCAGAAAAGCGCTATATAAGTGTAAGGAATTATTATTATTATTAATTATAATAATGATTAATTATCACCTCTTAACACCAAAATATCTTAAAAAATAATCAGAATGAGCTTTATTCACCAAGTGCGCAAACACAAAAGAAATTAGTTGTGGTTTCCAGGAGCTCTGGGTACATACATATATAGCACAAATACAAATTCTGTTAAATAGCCTAAGCAAAAATAAGATAATACAAGTGACAAACTAATAGGGTTTTTTTTTTTCATAAAGATTAGTTTAGGTCAGGGATGGGCAAACTCGGTCCTGGAGGGCCACTGTCCTGCAGAATTTAGCTGCAACCCTGATAAAACTCATCTGCGTGTAATCCTGAAGACCTTGATTAGCTGGTTCAGGTGTGTTTGATTAGGGTCGGAGCAAAACTCTGCAGGGACAGCGGCCCTTCAGGACCGAGTCTGCCCACCCCTGGTTTAGGTAGGAAGATGAATTGCAGTAATTTTTGCTCTGCATGAATTTATTGTATCTTTATGTTTTCAGTGTCAGAAACACGGTAACCCATATGTCTTTTGATAATATGTTTCCACCAAAACAATAAGCACACCAAAGCATTTCAGTTAATTCTTTTCTGCGTTCCTGTTGAATGTAAGCACTTTAAGCAAGGTGTTAATGTTAAACTTGCAGTACTTGAGTTCTTAGCAAAATATTATGTCAATAATTTACTGTTTGCTGCTTTTATTCATGTTTCTTTGTTTTTCAAAGTGATTAAATTTGTTGAACATAACAGGATTTAGCATGGTAGCATTATGCCACTTATTCGCTTATAGAATGAATGATAAGCATTTTAATTGTGAAATGTATTATCTGCTTGTTTTTTATGCTATGTTTATTATTATTATTATTATTATTATATCACCCACCTGTATCCCTCATAAAGCAAATGAAATAGCAATATCCCATAGTCAATGTATTGACTGAACGAGAACCTTAATTATAATTCCATTAATTAGCCCCCCTGCTGCAGATAAATGTTACATGTCTGTTTGATTTTCATTGGTTCCCTTGTTCCTTTGTTCAGTTCCCGCTACTCCTTAGTTGTCATGGTCACCTTAATTATGATTAATTGATTTCCAGCTGTGTTTGTTTAATTAGTCTCGTTTGTGTGTCCTATTTAAGTTGTACCCTGGCTTTCAGTTGTTGCCTGATCTCCGTTATGTAATGTTGTGTTTTTTCCCCTTGCCTGAGTTTACTATTAAACTGTTTGTTGGATTGTATCTACCCTCTGCCTTCTTCTTCCTGCGTACACAATGTAACAAAAACTACAAATGCTCATTTGCTTGAATGACACGAGCGTACGAACATTTTTTTTTTAAGTTGCCAATATTCTTAGCAATTCATGAAATGAAATGCAACAGTGTCCTGAAGCTTTATCTATATTACTAGTGCTTTTTTTTTATATTTAGTCCAACACATTTTAAGAATACTGCTATTTGTCATCAGGTTATGAACTTTTAAATAACATGATATCATTAAGGCTGTTGTATATTAATGATTTTCATTGTCTCAGATCAGGACACATGGTCATCTGCATTTGAACACTGCAGTGGAAAGTCTCAGTCTCCAATCGACATAGACACTCATAAGGTTTTCTATGACCCCAAACTTCCTCCGATTAAACTGGAGGGATACGATCTCACCGGCTCACCCGCTCTTACACTCATCAACAATGGACACACGTGTAAGTCAAGGCCCCTTCACACCAAACGCAAGATTTTCAGCACAATCAAAAGTGGATCTATTCACACCAGAACACTAAATCTCTGGAATGAAAAACAGGGTCCTAAAATGGTCTTTCAGCTATCTAAGGCCCTATCCCAAATGGCAGCCTAAACCCTCAGGGTCTTCCTCTGAGTCTGCACTTTCATGACGTAATATCGCTTTGACTGCCGGGTAGAAGTCCTCTGCATAGCTCGCAGACTTGTAGGCTCAGCAGAAGCGCGCATTGAGGGCACATAGCAGCCGCAAAGGGGGCACCCTTCTGAAAGCTAAAATGACGAATGGGACACCCTACAGTCTCGTGGACTTAACGGACACGCGCACGCAGCGGCCATTGTAAGTCCACAAGACCAAAAGTGCACATGAAGTGTGCCATTTGGGAAAGGGCCAATATATCAATGACTTCTCCAGTGTTATCATCTATGAATTAAAAAGACGACAAAATTCCAGTTTTGTGTATTTTGCCGATCATAAGGGGAGACCATTGTTAGTTGTCACAGGTCTCATTTTTTTGTTAAATATCTCTTGTGGAACAAACATTAAGATAATGAAACAGTGTGTATAAGTAAGCTGCTGCAACAAACAAGAAGTTTATATTAAATAACCTACATTTTAAACACAATATTGCCAGTTACTTTGTGTATTTTTGCTTTACCAAAAATTAAGTCAAAGCAAAAATTGTTACAGTTGAGTGAATGATTCAATGACTTATTCATAAAGGCAGTCACATGTTTCATTCCTGTATCAGTGTTGATCAAATTTGTTGAGTGAATGATTTACTCATAATAAATTCACTCATAAAGAATTACTCGAGTACTCGAGTTCTTAGCAATATAAAATGCCAGTACTTTACTGTTTGCTGCTTTTATTCATGTTGCTTTGTTTTCCCTTGTCACTTCCAGTTTTGTGACTTGTTGCCAGTTTAATACTAAAAATCATTTTACTTTCATTTTGTGTTCCAAAAAAGAAAGATTGTCATACGGATTTAGAATAACATGGAGTGAGTAAATAGTGACTGAATTTTCATTTTGTGGAGAACTATCCCTTAATGTTCATTTTAAGTGTGCTCTGTATCTTCTGCCTCTTAGCTGATTTGCATGCAACATTTGTTGTGCTGATGTGAATTTGTTTTTTTTTTGTTTTGTTTTTAACTGTTAAGCGCTTTTGCTCTTGGTTGAAACAGACTATTCTTCTGATTTGTTTGACTTTTTGGTCTGAAAAGTCCACCATTTTGATGCCATATGTTGGTTTTAATGATTCTAAAATGCATGCTTTTTATGTTCTTCTGTCAGTACAACTGAGCCTGCCGAGCAGCATGCGTATCATGAGGGGATTTGATCATGTTTATGTCGCAGCCCAGCTTCACTTTCACTGGGGAACTACAGAAGTCCCTGGTTCAGAGCACACCATAGATAACGTACATTTCCCTGCCGAGGTGAGCAGTGATAAAGGAAACATGCCGTTTAATGGTCTCTATAAAACAATAACCGCTTTCACACATGCAGCCTTTTCTGGAAAATTACAAATGACCTTTTATCGTTTCAAGATCATCTTGTGAAATGTAGACATACTGAGAAATAATACTGGTAAATCACTTCTGGCAACCTTTGGTAAATTATCATTTTAATGCTTTGTGTGAACAAAGCTGTACGGTTAGCAGTATTTATGAGATCAGGATGTGCCGAAGAAACACACCGACTTTGGGCCAATCATGAAGTTCTTATGGAGATGACGCTATTACTGTTTAACAGCAATGCCTGTGATTCAGAAGCTGAAAAATGTTGGCAGATTGAACAGCAAGTGAAACTGAAGTGTTCTGCTCATCTAGATATCTTCCGCCGATTATTGACATCACAGAGTTAAGCCAGAATGTTTATGCTGCTGTGTGAATGATATCACTAAAACGACATTTACCAGAAAAGGCAATCCAGCCATTTTACGGCAAAATAGTGGTTTTAATGTGTGAAAGAGGCTAATGTAAAGCATCAGGCAACAGATAAGAGCAAATGTCATGGCATTAATTGTTTTCTGTATGAAATTTCCAAACCAATCTCATGAGAAACCATAACTATTGAACGAGTTGGAGATATCTCATGAATTCATACAATGTGATTCATACAAAAATGTGTCCTGTCCCACCCCCCCCCACCAAAAAAGCATGAAGCAGCACCCCTAAACAATGCCAGCAATGGGCCGTAAGCAGATAAAAACGTGCAAACGGGATGATGAATTCATATGAATTAGCTATCAGTTAACCAAAATGTAAAATAGTTATGAATTGCCATGAGATTGTGTTGGAACTCGGCAGCTCTTCAGATTTCAGCAGAACTGGATCACCTGTCATTCACAAAATTCCACACATCTCCCACTGATTATTAGGTTGGTTTTTTTTTAATTATTATTGATAGAAAGTGTTTTATGTAGCCTATGTGTGTATTTGTTCAATATTTTTACAAATATTGTTTTCCATTTCATTACGTTTTTGAAATGAAATTAAATGTGGTAGAGTAAGGCAAAGGGGTTGAAGCAGATGTGTGTAAATGAAATGCATGTACAAAATTTAAACTGAATTCCATATTTTCTATTGTTTTACAAACCACCAGACTTACTGTTGCAGTTCTCACCTCTAGCAGGCAGCTGTAACAAATGCATTCTTTTGCTTGGAGTTTGAATTTTTAAGATAAAGTTGGAGATACATAGTGCAAAAACAAAAAAACACTGACTCTCAGATGTTAATTCTAAAAGGGTTTCCACATCCTCAGTCTCCCCTATATCTCAGCTTTCTTTAACAAATGATTCCATGATTAAGTTAATTTTCTCTCTAAAAATCAACACAGAAAAAGTCTTCAGATTCTTTCTTTCCTAGTCAAAAGTGATTACAAACATTGCATATAATGTGTGACATATTGCATAATATTACGTTACGACAATTTCCTCATTTCCCCAGATCCACGTGGTTCATTATAACTCCAAATACGCAAATCTCACTGAGGCTGCTGGTAAAGCTGATGGATTGGCAGTGTTAGGAGGATTCATAGGTGTAAGTCTTTTGACTAAAACCTTTCTGGCTACAGTAAAGTTTTCCAAGCAGCAGAATGTGGTTTGATCAATACCAATAAAGTATTTGCAATACGTTTGTTAGTATTTTCTTTCAACTTTTTCCTCAACAGATTGGCCTGCATGAAAATGACAACTATGAAAAGATCTTGTCTGCTTTAACAGACGTCAGCATAGAGGGTAAGAAACTGTAACTAATGCCAAATTTATTGAATTAACTTAACAGGTGGCACAGAATCACTTCTGAAGTGACATTTAGGTGGACTGTTTAATGCTCCTCAGAGGTGGCATAAATTACAACTGTATTCTTTGACACTAGAGCTGAAGTGGGTCAGAGCAGGGATAATTTAGTTTGCCTTTTATGTGGCATTGCATCTTTACACTGAATTCTGAGCAGACACAGAGTAGCCTTAACTCAGCTGTGTGAAGATGCCTTAATATGTGTAAACAAAGAAAAGCATTACTGATGTTTCTGAACCAAGTGGAGATGGATTATCATCTAATCTGATCTAATGGTCTTTTTGTCAGAGTCAAACACTGAGATTCCTGGTTTTAATGTGCGCCATCTTCTGCCAAACAGCCTGGAGAGGTTTTATAGGTACAATGGGTCTCTGACGACCCCTCCGTGTTTTCAGACGGTCAGCTGGACTATGTTCAATGACTCGATCAGAGTGTCAAGAAGACAGGTCAGGCTGTTCTCATAACCTCAACTTGAACCTTGTGAGAAATGCACAAAAGAGCATCATGACATTTATTGCTTTTGTTGATAACTCATCCAAATCACTGCGTTCTTGTTCTTTCTTCTGTTAGCTAGCGGCATTGGAGGACACGTTGAAAACCGAACACAACAAACTTCTGTCCAAAAACTTCAGAGCGCCACAACTTCTGCATGGGAGAAAAGTGCTGGCATCTTTCCACACAGTATCCACTATGGGAAGTATGTACATTGTACATTAGGTCTCTTTTAGCTCTTTTAGAGCTGTGTTACATAAAAAGGGATTGGTCTAATTTGAATCCGAAAATTAAGACTGGTTAGCCCTAACTAATTGCTAGTTGGTCAGATAAGTTCTTAAAGGGTTAGTTCACCCAAAAATGAAAAATCTGTCATTAATTACCCTCATGTCGTTCCACACCCATAAGACCTTCGAACACAAATTACACAAAATTTTTTTTTTTATAAAATCTGATGGCTCAGTGAGGCCTGCATTGACAGTAAGATAATTAACACTTTCAATGCCCAGAAAGCTACTAAAGACATATTTAAAATGGTACATGTGACTACAGTGGTTCAACCTTAAGGCCTCGATGTACTTCAAACGAAGTTCTTTTTCGTTCTTCATTTAGGAGTAAAACAAAGTTTGAAATACGTGAGCAGCGATATACTGTAATCGAACATCTGATGTCGCTCTCAGCAGTGTGGGCGGCATCAGATGTTTAGATGAATATGTAAATACGTGCTGTACACTTTCTTCTCAGTAATAAAATAAACACAACAAAAATGAGACTGCAAGCATTTTTATAGAAAGCATAAGAAAAGCGTCTGATCATAACAACATTGGTGTGTTAGCACGAGCTCTGCAAATTAGCACTCCAGTCATGTTTATTTTTAAAGCACTTCATTCAATAGATTGCTTAAAAGCAAGCAGCTTTACCCGCAGAGCTCTTGAAATGATGAAATGAGTCAGAGAACAGTTCCATGCGAATGAAGGCAGAGCCTCGGCACACACCTCCTATTACGTTATCGTCACGGACCAATGGTAGTACGAAGGTGTTTTGCAGCTGGAGCGAACTTTTCCTGAAAGTTTGCTTTGGCAAACCGTTTAGAACTTCCAACAAGAACACAAAACGAACTTCGTTTTGGCCTGATTTTGTTCAAAATGATGTCACATCAGTTCGTTCTTCGATTTCATTTGAAGTATATCGGGGCCTTTAATGTTATGAATCAACGAGAATACTTTTTGTGCGGCAAAACACAAAATAATGACTTTATTCAACAATATCTAGTGATAAAACACTGCTTCATGAAGCTTTGAAGCTTTACGAATCTTTTGTTTCAAATCAGTGGTTCCGAGCGTGTATCAAACTGCCAAAGTCACGCCCCCCAGTGGTGAAACATTAAAATTTTGAAATACTTATGACATAACGAAGCCTCGTTTACTGAAATCATGTGACTTTGGCAGTTTGATACACGCTCCACTGATTTGAAACAAAAGATTCGTAAAGCTTCGAAGCTTCATGAAGCAGTGTTTTGAAATCGCCCATCACTAGATATTGTTGAATAAAGTCTTTATTTTGTTTTTTTTGCCGCACAAAAAGTATTCTTGTCGCTTTATAACATTATGGTTGAACCACTGTAGTCACATGAACTGTTTTAAATACGTCTTTAGTAGTGTTAATTATCTAGCTGACAATGCAGGCCTCACTGAGCCATCGGATTTCATCAAAAATATCTTAATTTGTTCCGAAGATGAACGAAGAAGGTCTTATGGGTGTGGAACGACATGAGGGTGAGTAATTAATGACAGAGTTTTGATTTTTGAGTGAACTAACCCTTTAAGACACAGTCTTAACTTAGCGGCAATGTTTATGCAGCTAGCCCCTGCTTTTTTTGCAACTTACAGTGGCCCCTAGAAGTATTTGGAGTCTTATTTATGAAAATGACTGAATATCTTTATATTTATAATTATTGTGTACATACACGTTCTGCAAAACTCTTGGCGGATTCAGTTTTTGCTGTTATTGAGGCTGGAATAGGGTAGAGTTGTGGTTTGTTCAGTAGTGTAATTACACATGATTACATGCAGATACTTTGAATTTATGTGCTATGTATGTACACAAGTAGTTAAAAACTCCTAATATAAAGTAGCTCTAGCATTATATCTTTTTAAACCCAACAAACATCTAAATGCCACATAATTTAATATTATGTAGAGAAAATATTCAGTAATGCCATCGATGTATAACTACACTGATACTATCAGACGAGAACAAAATTTGAATTTAACTGAGCTGGAAAATGACACTAACTTTGCAACGTCAACACTGTTATTGAACTGAATTGAATCAACATTGAACTAAAATGAGCTGAATAATGACACTTATCTGTTTATTACATTGAAGCTGCTTTGAACCAATCTTAATTGTATAAAGCGTTCTAGAAATAAATGTGACTAGACCTGTAGGTTTAGTATAATGGTCTAAATACTTAGTAGATAAGAAATCATGATCCTGTTTGTATCAACATACATTGTGCTGGATTTGGCTGATAGTTGATTCTGTTAAGTAACACATATGATGCATGATTCACACATATCAGTGTATGACAATTTTGTGTTGTTTTTCACAGAACCCAGAGAAGCTCCACGGCCTGAAACACAAGACAACAATGTAATGAAAACTAGTGGAGGCGAATGTAAGAATCTATCATTTACTGTACTGTGTAATACAAACAGCGAGTCAACTGGAGACACCATTTATATCAGATGTTTCTTGTGTTGATGTTACCTATTTCATGTTAATCATTGCATAAGTTGTGTTTTGTTCACAGGGCACATTCTGGCCATTACGTTTGGCGTTCTCTTCGCCATTACATTTCTGGTGTTCTCCGTGTACACATATCGGCAGCACAAAAAGTACTCAAAGTATGTTCATGCCCATCTCTGATTCATCACCACTTCATTTAAGACAGTTTTTGTTTGTAACCTTTGTAACTGCTCTCTGCTTTTTGGAAAGCAGTAAAAAATGCTTTCTCTGTCTCTCCACAGGTTCAAAAAAGACTCCAAGCAAAATGTTATTTATAAACCAGCTGCCATAGGAAAAGACATAGATCAAACCTCTGTTACTATAACATGAGCCACATTTATACTGAAACTTTTTGGTCTTGCTTGTTTGTTGAGGAAAGTGTCTTGAAAGTGAAATTTTGGAATGAATTTCCCAAACAAAATATGGTTTGCAAATTAGCAGAAGCGATTGTCTTTGATTAATCTTTAAGGTGTTTAAAATTGTTGTATAGTTGTATGTTCTGGTATGTTGTATGTCACTATGTGTCAGGATATCTCTTAAAATAAAGATTCCAAAAGGGGTTTCGTAGTGATGCCAAAGAAGAACCATTTTCGGTTCCCCAAAGTACCTGTCAGTGATCATTTCTTAACAAAAACATTTTTTCTTAGTGTGAAAAACAATCTGAAGAACCTTTTGTGCGACGGATATATTCCATAGATGTTAAAGGTTTTCCATGGAACCAAAGAGCCTTCATATTACAGTTTTTCTCAATTGCTAACACACAATTCATGAAACAATTCACCATTTTCTCACAACTATAAACATAATCTCGTAACTACACACCAACTTCAACGTCAAAATCAAATATTTCAGTCAAAAACTTATTCACTTCTGTCAAAATCAAACTTTGGCCTCAGATGACACACAAAACCTGCAAATACACAGACTACTTTCCTGCCCAGTGAACACTAGTGAGATCAATTCATGACACTGTAAAAAAAATACCTCTTATTGGTATTCAAGAATAATTTGGCATCTCAGTGTCTATTACAGTATACAACATAAATGAAAGAGTGCAGATAGAGTAAAATGCAACAGTGAGCTTTAGGAAAAAATATTTTCATTTCACTAAAGTGATCTTACAGGAGATGAAAGAAGATGAAGTAGTTGATCATACAAGAAGAAGAAAAGTTAAAAAAAACAAAGAACTAAATATGAAAGGTGTATGCAATACAGTACAGTATACTGTCAATTAGAATAATACATAAATAAAGGAATATGCCATCCTCTGCACCTTCGGCCGAATTTCATTACAGTATACAATACTATAGCAGTTTCTTGGTCTTCTGACAAAAGACTTTCTCTATCTTCCTTAGGCAGTCGTCTTTCAGTTCTGCAAAAATACAGCTCATGTACAAAAAAAAAACAACTACAAATGAATTTGACAGTTACAAATTTGAGGGTGTACATGTGCTGCAGTTTACTGGACACAGAATAGTGAAAATTCTCTCATATAAAGTACTGTTACTATGTGCTGTAATTATACTGTATGTGTAAGCAGTATAAAATCCTGTTGATGATTCTAGGATGCAATTTCTAAAGCACAATCACCTGTGCTCCTGTTTATATTATCCCGATATCCCAAGATTCTGATTGGTTTGTCATCATTTTTGCTACTGAATGTTTACTGATGGATAAATGTGTGCTATTTGAGTTTACATAGTGACACTTGAGTTAATTATTATACTGTGTTTGTATTTTCTGAAAGAGAACATGGTTAAACCACTGTAAAATAAGGGCATTTTTGTGCAGTTTTGCAGAAATCATTAAGAAAATTGGGATGTGCGTGAAAACAAGTGAAATGTGTTTATAGTTTTGAAAAATGTGTCTTTGTTTTGAGAATTGAATAAATGGTTTGGGAAATTGTGTCAAATGAATCAGTTATAGTGTGTTAGCAATCGAGTAAAAGTGTAAATGTGTCTAATATTGACAATTTTTATAATTTGGCCCATTTAGTCCAAAATGTTTGAATTTAGGAATTTAATCAGATCATATCTATTAAGTAAATAATATTTCATTCATCCACCCACAAAAAGTGCTATTTTAACAGTTCTAAAGCTAGTGTACGTTTTGATAAACTCCCAGCCTACATTCACACAACCCAGTGACTACTGCACTCTTAGAGTGGACCACAAACTATGATTTAATCATTATATGCTGACAATTTTTATGTGAAGCTGCGTGACCAAACGGGTGGAAAACTTAAGTTTCCTCAGATGATACTGCAGGTATGTTTCAAACATGGTCCAAAATGCTAAACATTCACATGAGGATTCCTGCGAGCACCAGTCTAGCTTAAGATGATTAAACTTTGAAATCTGAAAGCTCTTATTGTTTCTCATTTAAAGTCCATGAGTTAAATTGTGTATGTTTTAGAAGATTTAGAGGTTATGGCAGGTCATGAAAATGCTTTGTGTGAATTTCAACACAACTCTGTTGAAGACTGACTATATATGAATTATGCAATCTAATGCACAGGGGAGGTCACAGGGTCATTTATATATTGACAGAAGGGCAGAGGTCTGAGAGCCTAATGTGTCAAAGCTGCAAATATCAGTAACACTTCAAGTTAAGTTAATGCAATAGCTAAAATGAAACCGCAGTGCTTTTACAGCATTAATTATTTTTGGTTAATGTCTATTTCTACAAAAATACAGAAGTGGCCAAAAGTGATGTCGGGAGGGGATATTTGCTCTTAATGACCCTACAAATTCAATTAAACCATCAAAATATGAGGAATATATATATATATATATATATATATATATATAGCTACAGGTTTTACTATGGAAAAGGAACAAGAACAAAGAGCTGACTGGAAAAAACATATATTGACTATATTGACTTTTTTTTGTTTTTCATAATTAGTTTTTATGACAGCCTGGCCAAAAATGATGTCGGCATAATTTAGTATGTTTTATTGTGTTATCATAAATAAAACAATAGACTCCAAGCACATCTACGCAATATGCTTACAAAATCTTTAACACAATTTTAATAATATCTGAGTAAAGGGTGATGTCAAATTTCCTAGGCCAGACATTTTTAACATTTCATGAATGAACATTAATAAAATATTTAAAAATGAACACTGAACTATTAATGCTATGTACATTCATTGTTAGTTCATGATAATGTAGGCATTCACCAGTGTTAATGAACTGAACCTAAATTGAAGTGTTACCCATATAAAGACACTGGAGTCCAAACATCACTTTATGCATTCAGGTTAGATTGACGATTCACATAAATGTGTACCATATTTGCTGGAGTAAATATTTCACTTTCCTCCAAATAACTTTGACTCCATGAAATGATTAACAGGGTCTTTTTAATTTTTTTTTTTTTCCCAAATCAATTTGAACAGATTCCCTGTTTGGCACATCATATTCTTAGAAACTTTATAAAGCAGCATTAAAATGTTACATAATTACAAGAAGTCCTTTTGTAATTGAAATTCAGGAAAGCACCAAGTTATTGTGTCCAATATACAGACCATGAAGAGAGCTCAATCTGCACAGTTCTTAACACAGGATGCCAAATACAGACCAGAAACTGCTTGCATACAGACACAGAAGATGAGTACACAAAGCAATACATTAACATACAGAAGCACAGCGAATGTTGGTGGTTACTGAAGGCAACGTATGCTGATCGTGTTTGATACGCAACAAGTTCAAACACATACTGGAAAGGAGGAGCTGCAGCATCTAGAGAAACAAACTGAACGCTGCAGCTTCCCGTGTGTGTGAGACGCGCCACAATGAGTGCACTGAATGTGCTTTAAGGCTGGAAAACAGCTGATGTGTAAGTAAAAGCTGTGATGTTAGTGTGCTGGGTTAGGAATTAAAGCTGTGTTAGTGTAAAGTCACTGAGATGACAAGTGTGAAATGTACATCTAAGTCTCAGATAACTTCAACTGTCCTCCACATGATGACAACACGGTCCAGCACCACTTCTGAAGCGCTTATTAATGAACAGAAAAGACTCTGGAATATCCAGATATTGCTTCCCGTCCACACATGTAAAGTTTGCATTCAATTGTCAGAAATATAATGAAAATGAAGTTTAGCTGCTTTGTTCTTCCCATTGTATACTGAACTACAAATAAACGATGGTTATACTTTGTTTTAATGTGTCCGTTTTACTGTAGTTATTGAGTGATATTAATGTACTTACTATAGGGTTAGTTGTATGTAATTATGCATAATTTACTGTTTATTATTACTATAGTAAGTACATGTAACAAGGACACTAAAATAAAGTGTTACCCAAATTACTTTAATTCTACATTAATGAAAAATGGCAGTTACACTTTATTTTAATGTGTCCTTGATACTGTAGGTACCGAGTAATATTAATTAACAACATGTACTTACTATATAAGGTTAATTGCATGTAATTATGCATAATTTACTGTTATTACTATAGTAAGTACATGTAACGGGTAACAAGAACACTGTAAAATAAAGTGTTACCCAAATGACTTCAACACTGATGAAAAAGGACTTTTTAAAACTGTGATGACCAAGCATCAATCTGTCCAAAAACTGCATTATTACACACTGAGATATTTGTTCAGTTTGAGAACAGCGTAAAAGTTAAATGTTCTCATTGTGCATTCATTTGTCACAACACAAAGATATGTTCCAGAATGTACAGTACAAATATGAAAAGCCTTCAATGCCAATAAAGGTAAATGCTCTTGACTAATAATAATAATAATAATAATAATAATAATGATTACATGAGTGAAAGAGGGTGAAGAGGTACTGTTTTGATCACTTTCCTCCCCTAACAGTGGCTCTACAATAAGGCTTCATTCAAAATGTAAAGGACATCAAGGAAGAAAACTCAAAACCACAAACATTCACAAGAAGAGCCAGAGAATGTTGCTTTTAAAACAAAATAATATTAAAGATCTGTCTTATTGATTTGCATTCAGATCAAGCTATTTACAGTGTTTGTGTGAGAGTCTCGTGGCCCGTCTGAGATCACTGATGCTGGAGGGGACGTGTCTGGATCCCCTCAGGGTTTGGAGCTGGTAGATATGCTCTTTCGCAAACCGCTGTCGTTCAGTCAAGCAGCAGACTCAGCCGTTCTCTCGTCCTGGATCTCACTGGGTACTGTGTGACAAAAGCAATCTTATGAAGATTCCCCTTCAGCTTTCCTGCCTGCACAAAGAGCCAAAGCAGACACCATTAGACAAACGGGAACGCATCCAGGGCTTGGGATGGTTCTGTACAGTACAGTGTGACAGTATTTGCTGCTACTTCTCTTAGTCTTTGGATGAAGGACAGGGGCCAGACTCACTAAACATTCTTAAGAACAATTCTTTTCACCTGCTTTTTCTACCTTAAAGGGTTAGTTCACCCAAAAATGATTTTTTTTGTGATTAAGTACTCACCCTAATGTCATTTCAAATCCGTAAGACCTTTGATCATCTTCGGAACACAAATTAAGATATTTTTGATGAAATCCAAGGTTTTTTTTTTATCCTCAATAGAAAACAATGAAATTACAACACTCAAGGTCCAGAAAAGAGAGACAAATTTGTAAAATAATGTCGTTATTTTTGTTTTGTTTTTGCGCAGAAGAAGTATTCTCATCGCGTCATAACATTAAGGTTGATAAAGGTTGATTTTAATGATGTTTTTACTACTTTTCTGGAGCATGAATGTAGTAATGTTGTTGCTTTCTATTGAAGATAAAAAAAAATTCTTGGATTTCATCAACAATACCTTAATTTGTGTTTCGAAGATGAATGAAGGTCTTATGGGTTTGGAACGACATGAGCGAGTAATTAATGACAGAATCTTCATTTTTGGGTGAACTAACACTTTAAGAATAAAATTATGTATATTTTATATTCCTAAATACATTTTGGAGACACTACAATAAGGTTTTATTTGTTAACATAAACTAACAATTATCAATACTTCTACAGCATTTATTAATATTAGTCAATGTTCATTTCAACATTTAATACATCTAATCTAATACATTTCAAATTCAAACATTGTATTTGTTTACATTAGTACATTTATGCACTATGAACTAACACAATGAACAATTTTACTGACATTAACAAAGATTAATAAATTATTTTCAAAACACATTGTTAGCTAAAGCACTTAATAATGTTAACAAATGCACTCATAGAAGAAAAGGTTCCATATGCAATCTTAAAGGGTTCCGTCAGGCACTTCAGAAGCACACAAAGAAACATTCTTACGAATTTAGAATCATAACTTATTTCTTAAGAACATTTTTTTGTGAATCTGGCTCCAGATGAAACAAATATAATAAAGGAAGTTAAAGCATTTCTTCACGTCTAAATAACGAGAAACATCTTTTCTGAAATGCAAGACATTGTACTCTGAGACGTAGTGGAGTAAAGGTTATAGATACTTGACAAATGTGCTTAAATATTGCAGCAGAGTACAAATACTGTTACCGTCAAGTCAACAGTTGTGGAAATCTGCAGGCAAAGTTGTTATTTAAGCTTGGTGGAAATGTACTTGAGATCAGCTCACAGACACTGTCTACTACAATGAAGAGCGATGATGAACATCTGGAAGCACGTGACTTTCAATAGCCTCCCGGGTCATATAGAGCAGTGTCTCCCAAACCTAAGGCCTGTTGCATGAAGTTAGTTGAACAAACTATGGCCTGATTTCACAGACTGGGCTTAGCCTAAGCCAGGATTAGGCCTTAGTTCAATTAGGGCATATAAGTAGCTATTATAAGCATTCACTAGAAAAAAAAAACATTACAGGTGTGCATCTTGAGACAAAACAATGGCTCCGACATATTTTAAGATATGCCAGTACAAGTTACTTTCAGTTAATTCGGCTCAAACATGCATTTTAGTCAAGGACTAGCTTAAGCCTCGTCTGTGAAACCAGGGGTAAGGGTAAGAGTAGGTTTAGAGTTGACTAAACCATATAAATCCAACCTGGTTTAGATCAGCATCAGTGGGCTAACAACGCTCAATATAAACATGCTCTGTCAACTGATCCAGAGTTTGGATTGAAGTGTGTGCACCTGAAAGTGTGTCATGTGCGGAAAACAGCCAATCACATTGAAGGAGAGCGTCAGTTTGATTCACTTCTCGAGAAAGCCACGCAATTCACTTCTCTGCCTAAGATTAACAAACAGTTATGGAAAAATATGAATTTAAAATGGTGCTGTCAAATCAATTAATCTCAAATAATCACATCTAACATAAATTTCTAAATATATAAATGAGTGTGTCTCAATTAATCGCATATAACATAAAAGTTGGTATGTGTGTATGTATATGTATGTGTATACAAACTTATGTTAGATGCGAATAATCGAGATTAATCGATTTGACAGCACCAACTTAAACGCATTTACAAGGCAAAAAAAAAAACACCACTGCTGCAGAGAAGGCATCTGAATGAAAATATAATAATTTATATAGGTTCAAAAAGTTCAGAAGAAAACATGTAAGCTTAATCAGTTTAAAAGCTTTATGTTTTGAAGCTTGTATTTATATGTATATATTTGTGTTAATTTAAATGCAGTTTAATGTTAATTGTCAAAAATACATAATTACTTTACTCACAGCCGATTGGTCCAGTTTTGGTTTGCGATCTCAAACCCAGAATAAAATCTGCTCCGGAGCAGGTTAGCCGTGTAGCGCAAGTTACTATGGTGATGAACACCGCTTAAAAGCCAATCCACCTTCTTGAACCCGAAAAACCAAAGTTTGCTCAACCTAATCTCAAAATTACCTGGGTAGGAACTGAAACCAGCTTCATGTAACAGGCCTCAGGTCCTCAAAGTCAGAGTTGAGAAACACTGATATAGAGGTCACACTTCAGAATGAATTACTTTCTAGACACCATAAACTCTCAAGCATCTGTCAAATCAAGCAATGCACACAAGGAGCATGATGTAAAGTGTATGAAGGTCATGTCTTACGTGTGCAGAGTGCATTAAGGTTGTTTAGTGATCCTCCAGATGAGAAGAAGGCCCAGACGGCCATCAGCAGCGTAATGACGTACACAGGAGGCAGGCTGCCTTCATACAGCGGGTTCAAAAGAGACTGAAACACAGGAAGAGAGAACATTGGAGACTAGTAGTAGACATTACTCCATTTCTGTCACAGATAAGAGTTTGGGTTCTTGCCACTGTCACCTCTGGCTTGCTTAGTTGGGGACATTTAATATTCAGCAATATTACTGACTTGCACTAACATGATTGGATGAACTGAGCTGAGCTGGATGTTATTGAACAGAACTGAATCAACACTGAATGGACTTCAGCTGAACAATAACACTATTGTCTTTTTAGAGCTGCTTTACAGCAGAATTAAACTCTGTTTGCATTAATCAATCATTTTCCTGTTAATCACTGTAAAGCTACTTTGAAACAATCTGTATTGTAATAGAGCGCTATAGAAATAAAGGTGACTTGATTTGACATTTATCATTGGAGACGCATGTTAATATAAGTCATAAACGGGGCCAAAGTTTGCCAAGCAATAAAGCAATCTCTGAGCAATACCACTTTCTGGGGAAAGTTTATATAGCAAGGCACAAGGACAATCCAAGCAGTGTGTATGAACACAAAGCACAGTCCCGGTCCTGTGACATCATGACGGTTTCAGGTAATGTGAACCTCTGCTGCCGCTTCCAGATGAGACATTAGACATCTGAGCTGCTATTCAATCATCTGAGCAAGCCCTTCTGAAACAGCGTTACCATGAAATAGCATGGAGTGCATATCAAATGTCTGCCGTAGCTTTATAGCTTCACAAGCTACAGTTGCTCAGCTGTATACGGCACATCAAGCATAAAGCTGAGCCTATCCAATGACAATTTATTTGCCAAGCTTCTGCTTGGAGCAATTGTTTAATGTTTTTGAAAGAGGTCTATTATGCTCACAAGTCTATTTTTTTTTTTTTTTAACCAAAAGACATGAAAATGTAATATAATTGCAAAATATTACAGTTTAAAATAGTGTTTTTCTATGTGAATGTTAAAATGTAATTTATTCCTGAGATCAAAGCTGAATTTTCAGCATCACTGCTCCAGTCTTCAGTGTCACATGATCCTTCAGAAATCATTCTAATATGATGATTTGCTGCTCAGGAAACATGATTATCAATGTAGAAAACGGTTGTGCTGCTTCATATTTTTGTGGAAACATACTTTTTTTAGGATTCTCTGATAAACTGAAAGTTCAAAAGATTTTTCTTTGTAACAATGTAAAAGTTACATTGACTTTTGATCAATTAATGCATAGAAACATTTCTTAAAAAAAAAAAAAAAAAAAAAAAACCTGACCCAAAACTTTGACAAGTAGGGTATGTGCAGTGATGAAGAGATTGGAGATTCTCTTATCTCTCGCCATCATTTAAATAGTGTGATGGTTAACGAGTGGCCATCTAGTGCCTTAGTTGAGTTGCAGTTCAATTGCAAATAAAGTGACTGGGCTTAGATTTAAACAATTTTTAAATGAGACTTCCAATAAGAGATGTGAAGAAAGCAAATCTATGTCTATAGAAATATTTCTCCGAATGTCGCAACTTTTGGTTCAGTGTGAGGAAAAACTGCTAGGTAAATTGATAATAATAAAGAATATTGATTTTAAAGCATATATTAAAGTGAATAAAGATAAACCATATGATTTTAATAAAATCTAATACTTTCTTAACTATAAGTATGACATAATGCACAAGAAAACTGAATACATGAAATCAAGTGTCTGGATCAACTAAACTGAGTGGACTTTTAACCTGCATTATATAGAAACTATTAGAAAAAGAATATGGAACTTGAACTTGGCATTGAAAGGCTATGATCTCACATCACAGACCGGTTAACATGTTCAGGACAAAATGTGTGTGTCCATGTAAAGCTCACCAGGCCAGCGACTAACAAGTGGAGACAGACGACAGCAGCGATGACCCACCAGCGGCTCTTCTCACAGCCCTCGAAGAACACCACGCCCCAAAACGTGTGCAGCAGCGTCAGCGCCAGAGTCATCAGCGCTACACATCAAACACACAAGCCTTAAAGCAGTGCGTCACAAGCTTTTGACTCCAAGACAATTTCCCACCCCTAATAGCAGTTATTTCAATACATGTACAACTTAAAGTACATGAAAATGAGAAAAGCTGCCTTGGCACCTAGCAGAAATTAATTAAAATTTAATTTAAGTTAAGGAAGGATGTTTCTATACATGATGGTGAAATTCTAAACCACTTACAAATATCAATCTGAGGTTTTTCTGTTATTTGACATTTGAGAAGGTTTCATGGTTTCATTAAAATGCTCCGTTTCAATAAACATGACATTTTAATTATAATTAACTGAAACAATCGAGAAAATTAATATTTTAATATATGCGTGTGCTCTTGATGATGTAATACACATGTGTTTCTTGTAAAAGTAGTACCTAGCAACATGACCTTTACTCTGTGTCACAAAAAAGGAAGCTGTGTTTCTGTATTTCATTGCCAAATCCAGGTTACAATAGATAGATAAACAACTAAAAACCTATATAAGATGTTTAAGATTCATTTTTAATAAAACTGATTCTAGACTGACTTTGTTTAAACCCATTTCAAGGCTGTCAGAATACATTCAGAGGACTAGAAATATCACAGGACAAAACAAATGTTTCAGATATTTTCTGTGAGTGACCCATGTGGCAGCAAGGGTAAATCACTTGCTCCCAGCGATTTTTAGAATAAGAATAGAATATACAGCTTTTCCCAACAGCAGGACTGGTTTTGTGTAATTCGTCAAGTGTTTGTTATTGCTGACATAAAAACGCCACACCTAAATGTTGAAGCTGTAAATTACTCTGCCTATCTGGATGGCCCACAAGGCTTTGCAGGAGCTCACCTGCTGTAATGAAGTAATACTGTGAGTCTCCATAGATGCCGACCGTCCCGGGACCCAGAGAGTCAGACAGGATGTTGATCATGGAGAACGCACCACTCATGATGCCAAAGCCCAGTCCAGCCACTGCACACAAAACACACCGACAACCTGATAAAACCTGCCAAAGGTGCCATCTAGTGATCTTAAACAGGCAACATCAAACACAATAACATTCTGAGCAGCACATAGTGTGACAGGAACACAGTTTACCGTAAGCCATCTGCCGGACTGAAATGGCTAAACCGTCGTCATCACTAATGGCTGCCAGACCCTCGTTGGCTTTCCTGATGAATCAATGCGAGAGTTAAAAATTTATCACCGTTTCAAGGAAACAGGTTCCCTTACATCATCTGACAGCAGGGAATCCATTTGAGTTTGCAATCACCACCAAAGAAAAACACAACAATGGACAAGTAACACAGGGACCTTCTAGAGCAGGAGTGTCCAATCCTGGACCTGGAGATCTACCTACCTGATCAAACACACCTGACTGTGATTATCAAGTTCTCCTGAAGATCTTAATGAGCTGCTTCAGATGTGTTTGATCAGGGATGGAGCTGAACTTTGTGGGAAGGAAGATCTCTAGGAACAGGATTGGGCAGCCCTGCTCAACAGCATCAATTGGAAGAAGCTATAATTATTCAACAAATTCCAAAATCACAACATCTATTCTGTAATTTATAATTATGTAAGACAATGCAGGCAGTTTTTCCATGTACTGCCCAATTTTGAAGCTATTTTGCTTCCATAACATGACTAGTGCAAAGAAAACATTCAAAACAGACATTTAAGTTTTCATATTACACTATCTAATTAACTTTAAAGGCTCTTTTCCTCATGATTTTTTTTTTGTCCTGCAGTGAGTCAGAAAACTCCACTTTATAAGCTATATAAAGCTACTCCACTACAGCTATATAATTTGCCTAATTATATACTTTATACATTTTATTCCTAAAAACTGCATGTACCGAAATCTGTTTTTTCTGGCTGTTGGCAGCATTTTCCATTTATATCTATTATGTCAACAAAATGAAGCAAGAATTTTGAACCTGACTTTATACAATGTTCACATTTCTGTTCTAGAAATATATTAATACAAATACGAACACAAATGAGTGCATATTTAATTATATGCTGCCTCATTTGCACATTTAAACATAAAATCTCAGAAAACTTGTAAAGCCAAACAGTTTTCTTAATGTCCTGTGATTAATCAAGTGGGAAAGTAAATGTTGATATATGTTAGTTATAATCCTTAGCCTTAAAAAAAATTCTGAGCCTTTCTATAGAAAATAAAATAGAAACTAGCTTGTATGTTTGAGGTGTGGAGTCGTCATGTTTGGCACTGAGGATTTCTTATCATTTATTATGGCACACCATAATGAGTCTTACCGGAGCAGTCTGTAGTAGGCAAAACGAAACACTTCCTGGAGCAAGACCGAAAAGAAAACTCCAAAAATCAGCAGGGCCCTAGGCAGGGTGGGATCCTGTGACCCGTTACTAGCCTTCACAGCGATGAACCACACCAGAGAGGACAGCAACAGAGACAGCAGCCAAAAAAACGCCCTGAAACAAACACATGTACCATCTGCCTGTATTCTCCACTTCTGCCTCTTCCCATGGGCTCCACATAAACACTCAGATGTGACTTTAAACAGACTTCATTAACGTCATGAATATCAGACTTATTCTAATATTTGAATGTTCATAAACTGCTGATTTGTTAAACATTACATAATGAAAAATAATGTGTTATCCAAAGCAACTGTGTGTCCAAAACTGAGCCTGTCTCTTACAAGTTTATGTTTAATGCATTATATATATTTGGCTGTAGATGATGTGAGTGAAATGTGATCACATGACTTACCCTGCGATCAGAATGATGACTCTTAATGGATCTTTGGCGATAGTAAAAACAAACAGGGCGAAAGCTGGACCAAACGCTATGAAAGCACAGCCAAAAAACACTGCCAGAGTCATTCTGGACGAGCTCCTTTCCTTTATAATTAACCGAGCTATCCGATTATGAGCAACAATCGGGCTCGAACAGAAATACACTAAATGTACAGCAGCAGTGTTGTGAAAGCAAACACGAACAATGCCTGTAGAGACAGATTTACTTAATTCTCCATCAATCAGAGATAGTTTAAACCTGCCAATTTCATTTGCAGCATTACAATACAGACAAATCACAGAACTGTCCTACACAGCCAAACAAAGAATCGATCTATCAAAGACTTCAAAGCTAATAAATCCGATGATATTGGCGCGGTTTAGATTGTCCTTCTGTCAGCGCTTTGTTTGGTAACATTTTCAAACTTCATTTTCTCTTTCCCGAATAAAAAACACACGCGACACTTCCGAGGGCTTTTGTTTAGTTTAAATGATTGGCTTACGCTTCCGGGTTCAAGTCCCCTGCACCGCACGCTCCTGCCGCTGAGTGGCGCTGTCACTAGTAAACAGGCATGTAAACACGAAAGCTCAAGCAAAGCGACAAAGAGTTGAAGTATGGGCAGGAAATAACAGTTATCTAAAAATAAAATGGATCTGTGTTGTGCATTAATGATTGTGATTAAACACGGGTGGATGTAAAAAAATGTTTTAGAAATGAGTGATGGAACTGGAGTTTATGGCATTGAAATCATAAACTCGCAGATTGTATCAGTAAAACAAAATGTGTCATCAATATGTATTCCAGAAAAGGGAGGAGGAAAGACTAGATTGTACCTTGGTGGAATGAGGATTGTAATATAGCGATTAAAGAGAAACTCACAACAGGCAGAATTTTATAAGAGCACAAGCTGAAGTTAGAAGGAAAATTGGGGTGCAAAAAAATTTTTTTTTGCAAATTTCTGTAATAGTAGGCTACAGGTAAAATACTCCAATGATCAAACAGATGAGTGGCATGAGGAAAGAATTTCAGAAAAGAATTATCCACGATTACACTTTATTTTAAGGTGATATAGTTACATTGTACTTACTTAAATAAATACTGAGTAAAATTAATTAATTACAGGTACTTACTATAGAGTTATGGTAAGGGTTTGGCTTAGGGTTAGTTACTTTTGATTATGCATAATTTACTGTTATTACTATAGTGTACATGTAGTAACATGTAACTATGTCACCTTAAAATAAAGTGTTACTTTATTTAGTTTTATGTAAGGTTGAAGAAATAGCAATAAATGATGAAGGCTGAGATGTTTTGGAGCGTCTTTATTAGTATCAATAGCTCAGATAATCTAACAAATGAAAGTAAAAAGCTAAGGAGTAAAATGCTAAAAGAATATCCAAAACTTATGGAAAAGATAGTGTGTTGGGTGTTGATTTCTCTTATCCTAGGTTAAAGAGAGCACTGAAGTCAATAAAAACAGCTCCAGGTTATGATGGAGTAAGTTACAATATGTAAAAAACATTTGTGATAGAAGTGCATTAGAAGTGATTCCAAACCTTTTCAATAAGATCTAGACTAGAGTGAGGGAACATTAGGGAACAATAGCTGGAAAGAAGCTTTAATTATTCCTATAAGGACACCAGGGAACAATACTTGTGACAGATCTATAAGCTTTGACTGATCATTTGTATGCAAATTAATGGAAAGGATGATAGTGAATCAACTAATGTATTATTTGGGAATTTCAGAGATGTGTGTATAAGGGAACACTGGACCATATTTCGGAAATGGAAATAAGGAAAACATTTTCTAAATAAAGAAAAGGAGATAGCAGATTTTTTGACACTGAAAAGAATACAACATGCTAGAAGGAAGGGTTATTGATAAAGTTAAATAAGTATTATATCATTGGATTAAAGATTGATTAGAACTATAAAAGTAAAGATTGGTAAAAATATATGCAATAACAGTTTTATACACTAAAAAATATGATCAGTAGCCTAAGCCGGCAATTTATGTTTACATTAACACATCAAAATAATTTAAGCACTCTCAACTTTTAACTTATATGAGATTCAATTTGATTTTTTTAGATTAGTTTAATATAATTTAAGTTGACATCCAAATTTATTCTATTTAAACATTTAAGACAGCAACTGAACTTAAAGGCACAATATGTAAATTTTAACTGCTAGAGGTCGCTTATTCAAAACAAAGCATAGCTTGATGACGCCTTGATTTTACGGAATCATAGGAGATGTTGTCTTCACGTCTACAGGCGGTGGAAAAGAATCGGGATGGGACTCAGAAATCATGTTCATGGATGAGATTATTAACATTACTGTAGTATGAAGCAGAGCAGGGCTGAGTGTGAGCTGAACGAGGCCGCTGGAGCGATTGCTAATGAGAGATGAACGTGACACGTCTCGTATGTGGGGTAAAGCAGTGCTGTTTTATCACATTAGATACATTTGTGTGTTGAAAGTTGTTATAGTGCTACTCTGCGTTTGCTCGATGGCTGCTATGAGACACTTGTTGCACACTGCAGTAAGCTAGATCGAAATTAACATGGTACTCACTGTAAATCAAGAAAACGAGATTTAAACAATAAGACTAACCGTGTTGAGCTATATAACAATGATTCGTTTTCTGTCGATAATTGTATCCAAACAGTTGCTCACCTGTCTAATAAAACACATAATATTAAGCAACTACAAAATAAAACCGGAAACCAAGGGTAACACAGGTATGATGTCACTGATAGGCGACGCACCGACACGGTCCGTGTCCTTGTTAAAATTGCTTATTTCTCTGGATTTAAACATTCTTGGAAACATTTAGGATAATGTAATTACACAAGTCAGCAAAATATATAACATTGTTCTAGTGGTTTTGGGATATTTTAATCCAAAATTCTTACACATTGTGCCTTTAAGTTTTTAAGTTGAAATAGGTGAATTTTTTAAAAGTGTAAATCAAGGATTTCTAACATGATATCTGTCCTTGTATATGATTGTTGGACATTTATGGTTACTAAGACTGAACTTGAGTCAGAGCAGATAAGTGCATGTTTTAGTCTCATCATATATTTTATGTAATGCTATCATTATGGCCAGTAATTGCCCTGTGAATGATAACATATCTGATTCTTTTCCCTTTCCCTGTTTTTAGTTTTGATATGGGCAATCCCCACTTGTCCTTTTTCTGGATCCTGAATTATAAATATTCACTTTACTGTAATTAAGTAGTTTTTGAAAATTGTACTTTTTTAAGTACTTTAAAAATTGTGTACTTTTACTTGAGTACATTTTAAGTGATGTAATTTTACTTTTATTCTGCCATTTTCCTTCTGTTTGTGGTCATTACATGCTTTTTTTTATTTTATTTTTATCCAACAACGTGATTGGATAGGGAGAAAGTAATCTGTCTTGTGACTCCCATCAAATAAAATCACGCAAAAAACTTTAAAGCATTAGTTCACCCAAAAATGAAATTTCTGTCATTAATTACTCACCCTCATGTCGTTCCACACCCGTAAGACCTTCGTTCATCTTCGGAACTCAAATTAAGATATTTTTGATGAAATCCAAGAGGTATATGACTCGTCCATAGACAGCAATATAATCACCACTTTCAAGTTCCAGAAAGGTACTAAAGACATAGTTAAAACTATGGAAGCCCGTTTCTGCCACTAAATAAAAAAATAAAAAGAGTAATTGCGACTTTTTATCTCAGAATTATGACTTTTTATCTCGCAATTGCGAGTTTATATCTCACAATTGCATGATATAAAGTCAGAATTCTGAGATAAAAAGTCGCAATTGCGTGTTATAAAGTCAGAATTCTGAGGTAAAAAGTCGCAATTGCGTGATATGAAGTCAGAATTCTGAGATATAAAGTCGCAATTGCGTGATATAAAGTCAGAATTCTGAGATAAAAAGTCGCAGTTGCGTGATATAAAGTCAGAATTCTGAGACATAAAGTCGCAATTGCGTGATATAAAGTCAGAATTCAGAGTTCAGAGACATAAATTCTGAGACTTATTTTTAGCGCGGATTTACCAATAATGAAATTTTGATATTATTGGAGGAGGCACATAACATGAAGATTAGTCTCCGGACATTAGAGAGAACATTATGCAGGAATATGCATAGTATAGCATGTTTCCACGGTAACCTTGTACATGAGTACAGCGTTTCCAGGAGAAAAAACAGCTTTTACTGCCATCTAGTGGGCTTAATACTAAAACGCTAATCATATTTCATCAACTTTTGTAACTGCAACTCAAGTCTGGTGGCTCCATGAAAGGGGGCATTCAAGGGTAGAATTACAATTACAAAATTACAGTGGAAGTATTTGGTGAATAAAAGTTGTTTTTAACATAATTGGATACACTAATGAATTTGACAAGTTTTGAGCAAATGTGTTGTGATTACACAATAATACCAATATAATAGTAACAGTAATAATAATAAGAATCAACTGTGGCGGAGGCGCAATAAAACAGACGAAGCTGAAGTGGCACATTTATACACCAACAGCTTCAGACATCAGGACGGCAGCACGGCTATCATTGGATGCACCAGATGTTGGATGTCCGTATTTGTTAGACAGAGAAACTGTCCGTCAGTTAATTACAAGAAAAAAAGTCAGAATTCTGAGATAAAAACTCGCAATTCTGACTTTTTTTCTCGCAATTGCGACTTTATATCTCAGAATCCTGACTTTATAACTCGCAATTGTGAGATAAAAAGTCAGAATTCTGAGATAAAAAGTCGCAATTACTCTACGTATACTAGCATAAAATAGTTGCTTTCTGTTAAATGTAATAGTTATCAAAAACATGGATTATTCTTCACGGCCACACCTAGCTAAAATGTTCAGTGCATTCAGAAAATATTTAGATCGCTTTATTTTTCACATTTTAAGTTGCAGCTTTATGCGAAATTGCTTAATTTCTCTTCACATCAATCTATACACCATACCCGATAATGTCAAAGCAAAAAACAGATTAGTGCTAACTTTGCAAATCTATTCAAAATGGAGGTCTGAGTTCCAGCAACTGCTGACTCTTCATGGTTATTTTGCATTGTATATTGTAGTTTTAAGGGGCTCTCTTACACCTAATAAATATGAAAGCAGAGGCACAACAGTCTGTTTATTAATTGAAAATCAGTTTTTCCTCACTTACTATGGCAAGGCACAAATACACATTCACTAATCACTCCATAAACTGTTCTAATTCAGTGGTTTAATCTGTCACCACTCTTGTTACAGTGTCAGAGTTCTTAAGTGGATCATTTTTTGATAAAAACATAGGCAGGTAAACAAATCATCAAAAGGCAAAGTTCTATTTTCATTATTTTAATCATTTTAATCAAACAGCTCAAACAATTGCATAGGATACATAATTGGGTGAGGCTTCTTAAAATTGAAGGAATTATTTAAAAAGGCGTGTAATAATGACCCAAAAGTTGTTTCTTTTACTATATCCCTTTTATATACCAAATAGTTCTATTGATTTTTCTAGGATTTACTGTATAATGATTTGCATTAGAGGAGTTTTAAACAATGTAAAAATTATGTTCCCAATTAATCAAATCCATTGCATTCTTTCACATAACATCTCATCCAACCCCATCATTAGTATTTGAGTAGCATGATTGTGTTATACGATGTGCCGTTACAGGATGCTTCAATGATCAGTCAAATAGACAAGAGTTTGCAAACATTTGCAGTAGTTATTAGAGTCAAAAACATAAGCCATGTCATACAGGCCCAATTTTATATCAATTATGACCAATTTATTGTCGCCTACTGCTATTTCACAACATTTTGTAATGATTTTAGGCCTGTAAAAGCAAGGGCCAATCAGCACAAACTAATTTTTGGACCCTCCCCCATGAGGGTCAGACATGAGATCCACACAAATCATGTCAAAAACATTTTGCATTTGGAACAGCAAATTTCACAGAAAGGCCACAAGTTTGCAGCATTGCATACTGAGCATTTGTTTTACAATTTTGTGATTTGAGACACATTAGTTACAATCACAGGTTGTGCATTTTGGTACAAATTGATGAAAAAGCTTTTTAAAAAAAAAAAAAAAAAAAAAAAAAATATTAACCTCAAAAGTGCAAAAACATTCTTTTAAATTGTTGGTATGGTTAAGTCCAAAGTCGTAAATTACAGCATTTTTTTAGTTGAGGTCAAAAAGTTGACTTTGGGGGAAACAACATTTGTAGTAAACGTAACTTTTAGAATAAATCAAGCCAAATTAGACAGTCACAATAAATTTATTACAAATATTACAAATCCAAGTAAATGCTTTGTTTAAAGTACTGCTGGCTTTGCTACTATTACAAGACATTGTTTGGAAAGAAAATAGGAAGTGTGTGACTATAAGACATTCCTTTATCAAAGCACCCTCCGTATGGCCGAAGCTGGAGAGCATGTGCGTCAGGCCCCGCTGGAAAGCTTAGTGTGTTGTAAGACTCTCTTTATAAATTGTTGAGCTCCAGAAGGGTCTGGTCAAGCACTTGGTGCATGTTCAGATTCTCCTCTTTGGCCTGGGCTAGTTTCTCTGGTGATGTGAGAACAAAAAGAGACATGGTGAGACAGCCTAGATATATAACCTCAGAATAATGAAAAACGCAAAGTAGACTATCACATAAATTGAGCAGGCAATCAAATCTTGACAATTGTGATATAGGAACTATAAAAATGAGAGGAATGACAAAAATGGATCATTCTCTAAGAAACTACAATTTAAAACTCTGTAAAGAATTGCACCTAAACCTGTAATATAACTGTCCCTGGAGTTCACACTGTATAAACCCCTGTGCACATTTTTATGATAAAACCCCCATGGATTACAGTATCTTTTCAATGCAGTTTCCATTTTCCATTTATCAGCACCTTTTATGAGTTTGTAAAGTTTTTGTTCTTCTGTCAAACCAGCTATTAACATGCAGCCATGTCTGTAAGCCATCGGCAGTGAGTAATATGTCAGCATTCAATATTTAATAAAGCTAGAGCATTTTAAAGGCACTGTCAATAACACAAACAACTCCAACCAGGTTGTGTCTGACTTCAGCAGCATCAATAGTTGTGGTCCCATCCAAGTTGCAAATTTATGTTACAAAAACAAAAAAACAACAATAGGAATATTGCAAAAGCACAAGAAGATTATCACTGCTGGTTATAACGAAAAATAGAAATGGAAGTTATTTCACTTACGACTTCAGGCCACGTGACTTTGATGCGCATATAAGAATTTATTCCGTAAATGTATTTTCTTTGGAATTTATGAATACTCAGCAAATAAAATGTTTCACCTCAAGCAAATGTTATTCACATTTTGATCTTCCCATTCAGCATTTTTATGCAATATACCAAAGTTTGCATAAAAATGCTTCAGTTGAACCAAGTGAGTCCCAAACACAGTGAAGTCAAAAAGATGAAAAGAGAAAAGAGAAATAAGGTAGAGATTCCATTCCAAGGGCAGTAAATTACTAAATAAGCACTAGCATTATCATTATCAGTTTTCTGATCAAATGTTCTTCTTGATATGATTTTACTGCTTTAGAGCTTTGATACATCTTGCTTAAACTTCCCTGGATAAGCATAGCTTTTTAAAAGAATTTAGGCAATTAGTTTGTAAAATAGTTTTGGCCACTATAAAATAATTTTTCTATTTAGCCACATACAAAGTATTGTGAAATTCATGGGACTGAAAACCACATTAAAGGGTTAGTTCACCCAAAAATGAAATTTCTGTCATTAATTCACACTCACCCTCATGTCGTTCCACACCTGTAAGACCTTCATTCATCTTCGGAACACAAATTAAGATATTTTTGATGAAATCTGAGAGGTATATGACTCTTCCTTAGACAGTAATATAATCACCACTTTCAAGGTGCAGAAAGGTACTTAAGACATTGTTAAAACAGTTGACGTGACTGCAGTGGTTCAACCTTTGCTTTATTCAACAATCTCTTCTCTTTCCTGTTATTATCCTTACACAGGTGACACAGTAAGCACAGTGAAGGCTTCCATGTTTACGTCCGAATGCCGGCTCAGTATTGGCCAAAGCTGATCACGTGATCAGCACGACACATGCGTGTGATGCTAATGCAGGAGCCAGCCAATAATGAGTCGGCGTTCTGATGTAGAACCTGGAAGAGCAACAACGTATGAGAATGACACAGAAGAGAAGATATTGCTGAATAAATTTGCTATTTTTCTTTTGTTTTTTTTGCGCACAAAAAGTATTCTCGTCTCTTCATAAAATGAAGGTTGAACCACTGCAGTCACGCCGACGGTTTTAATGATGTCTTTAGCACCTTTCTGGACCTTGAAAGTGGTGATTATATTGCTGTCTATGGATGAGTCACATACCTCTCAGATTTCATGAAAAATATCTTCATTTGTGTTCCTAAGATGAACGAAGGTCTTACGGGTGTGGAATGACATGAGGGTGAGAAATTAATGACAGAATTTTCATTTTTGAGTCAACTTATGCTTTAAGGTGCAGTGAATCCCCTGAACTATGCTTCCACATTTACATGGAGTGTAGGAGTCACTCCCAAGATGTGACAACTATAACATTGGTTTAGAATCTTATGGCTGCAAACAAGAAACACTGACGTTAAGTTTGAAGAGTCAGGAGACATAATAACATGTCTGTTTTAGTCAACTACAGCTGATTTATGCTCTTAAAAAGGTCATGAAATCCTAAAGCACATTTGAGATGTTAACAAAAGGGTTTTATATTCCAGAAAGCAATTTAACTTAGATTTACATGCAGTTATATATATATATATATATATATATATATATATATATATATATATATATATATATATATATATATATATATATATACATACACACACAGGTGCTGGTCATATAATTAGAATATCATCAAAAAGTTGATTTATTTCACTAATTCCATTCAATATATATTATATTGTATTCATTCATTACACACAGACTGATATATTTCAAATGTTTATTTCTTTTAATTTTGATGATTATAACTGACAACTAAGGAAAATTCCAAATTCAGTATCTCAGAAAATTAGAATATTACTTAAGACCAATACAAAGAAAGGATTTTTAGAAATCTTGGCCAACTGAAAAGTATGAACATGAAAAGTATGAACATGTACAGCACTCAATACTTAGTTGGGGCTCCTTTTGCCTGAATTACTGCAGCAATGCGGCGTGGCATGGAGTCGATCAGTCTGTGGCACTGCTCAGGTGTTATAAGAGCCCAGGTTGCTCTGATAGTGGCCTTCAGCTCTTCTGCATTGTTGGGTCTGGCATATCGCATCTTCCTCTTCACAATACCCCATAGATTTTCTATGGGGTTAAGGTCAGGCGAGTTTGCTGGCCAATTAAGAACAGGGATACCATGATCCTTAAACCAGGTACTGGTAGCTTTGGCACTGTGTGCAGGTGCCAAGTCCTGTTGGAACATGAAATCTGCATCTCCATAAAGTTGGACAGTAGCAGGAAGCATGAAGTGCTCTAAAACTTCCTGGTATACAGCTGCGTTGACCTTGGACCTCAGAAAAGACAGTGGACCAACACCAGTAGATGACATGGCACCCCAAACCATCACTGACTGTGGAAACTTTACACTGGACCTCAAGCAACGTGGATTGTGTGCCTCTCCTCTCTTCCTCCAGACTCTGGGACCCTGATTTCCAAAGGAACTTTGGAAACTACTTTCATCAGAGAACATAACTTTGGACCACTCAGCAGCAGTCCAGTCCTTTTTGTCTTTAGCCCAGGCGAGACGCTTCTGACGCTGTATGTTGTTCAAGAGTGGCTTGACACAAGGAATGCGAACCCATGTCTTGCATACGTATGTGCGTAGTGGTTCTTGAAGCACTGACTCCAGCTGCAGTCCACTCTTTGTGAATCTCCCTCACATTTTTGAATGGGTTTTGTTTCACAATCCTCTCCAGGGTGCGGTTATCCCTATTGCTTGTACACTTTTTTTCTACCACATCTTTTCCTTCCCTTCGCCTCTCTATTAATGTGCTTGGACACAGAGCTCTGTGAACAGCCAGCCTCTTTTGCAATGACCTTTTGTGTCTTGCCCTCCTTGTGCAAGGTGTCAATGGTCGTCTTTTGGACAACTGTCAAGTCAGCAGTCTTCCCCATGATTGTGTAGCCTACAGAACTAGACTGAGAGACCATTTAAAGGCCTTTGCAGGTGTTTTGAGTTAATTAGGTGATTAGAGTGTGGCACCAGGTGTCTTCAATATTGAACCTTTTCACACTATTCTAATTTTCTGAGATACTGAATTTGGGATTTTCCTTAGTTGTCAGTTATAATCATCAAAATTAAAAGAAATAAACGTTTGAAATATATCAGTCTGTGTGTAATGAATGAATATAATATACAAGTTTCACTTTTTGAATGGAATTAGTGAAATAAATCAACTTTTTGATGATATTCTAATTATATGACCAGCACCTGTATATATATATATATATATATATATTAGTATAATTACACTGTAACAAGGACACCTTGGTTTCTGGAACTGGAAGTTACTCAGAGTAAGTTAAACTTACCTAACTAAGCTAACTTACTCGTTAAACCTACTTTTTGGAACACCTCCAGGTGTGTAAATAAAGCACATTCAAGAAAACAGTGACATCAGGCATTACTTTTTATGATTTCGGTTTTTAATATTTCAAATTTCTAGGTTTGAAACTGAGGTTAGTCACAGACAGCGATTTTAGACTGAGACATACTATATGCAAGGACACGAAAGAAGCAGCTCAGTACTGTGCACTGTAATGTTCTGAAATGTGTCTGCAATTTATAACACAATGCAATTACATTTTGAAATCTTTGCATAGCTGAATTCTTCGCCAAGCTTTCACATCTGCATAGCATAAACTAAGTTTCTGACCTTAGTGTTCATTGTGATTAATATGACAAACCATGCTGAAGAACATCTGTATCATTAAGCTTTGACTGGTTACAATTTTTACCTTTTTCATGTGAAGGAATGCCCTTCAATTGTTTTCCATCCAATCACTGCACTGCCTGATACAGGAGTGCACACAACACAGAGGAGAACTCACCCAGCAGACATGAGAGCGGTTTCTACATGAAACACTGCGGTAAGTTCGAAAACACTTACGAAGTGGATCATGGTCCATATCCAACCATGTAAGCTTTTTCTGGCCATAATTCAGCTACCCTAGTGTTCTATACATAAACATATATATGTAAAATCAAGTATATTTCTACCAATAATGGCACTGATGTTTAAAATGGCTTATTAAAAAAAAAAAAAAAGGACAGAGAAGTAGACTATGCTTATGACATTCTCAGAGTGTTAACCTTTTGTGTGCCATTTATTGAGAGACTACAGTGCTCATAAAAAAAAGATACAGGCTTCAGAAAATCTCTAAGGGATTCATTCTAAGTCCTGAAATTTTAAAATGCTCTTCTATTGATTTTATTATTATACAAATACAGTTTATCAAACACCTATTTGATTTGTTCATGATAGTTGTCTGCAATATGTCTCTTAGCATTAGGAAGACACTTGCGAGTTTGTTGTCTAATGGCCATATTTTTAAAGTCAGCATGAACCCGAAATTGAGAAGAGTTTTCTTCCAATAGGGATGTATATCCGAGTGAGATTTTGGCTCTAAAGACTTTTAGGAATATATATTGTTGTCAGTGTCCATGAGTCAATATTACATTATTTCAATTGTACACTTTAGACATTCTACTAACTGCAAGTAAATTTGCAACTACATGTCAACTATCAGTCATTCGAGTATTTGTAGACTGTCCGCTTAATATTTTCTAACACTTCATTTTGATGCTCCCCAACAGACATTCTACTGATTATAAGTAACTTTGCAACTACATGTCAACTTATTCTACTAACCCGAAACCTAACAGTCTACTAATACTTGAATGAGAGTTAGTTGACCTGTAGTTGCAAAGTAACTTATAGTTAGTTGAATGTATAAAGTGGACCGTCGAAATGAAGTGTAACCCACCATTCACCAAAATCTAGTTGTCACTACCTGAATTATTTACTCTCGCAAATCAAAAAGATGATGAAGTTGTGATAATGTAAGTAAATAAATAAATCTCAAGAAACAGAAGGAAACTGAAGGAAGACATTTTGGACATTTATTACAGCAGCAGGATAAAGTAAAGTAAAGTAAAGCAGCGAGCACGAATGACACAGACGCTGCAGTGGAAGTGTCAACACTGTAGATACTCTGCAAAACATCGAGCTTATCATGAACCTCTAAATGGACAGTGCTGGGAACAACACACAATGTTGACCATTCCATTACAGATTACAAAATCAGGAGAGAAAGACAGGACACAAAACTTGAGCTGCAGAATAAGCTCCATCAAATCAGACTGAACAATAATGTCCGATGTCCGTTTCAAAGTCACATGGAGAAGAAAACAGAACAGAACTAGCAATATGAACAATGCCACAGAGGGGGAAAAATGGAGAGGTGAAGGATGAGAAGGAGACCAAGAGTGCGTTTAGAGGGTAGTCATGTCGTTTAGAGCCAGATCCAGCTCCTCGCTGAGGGCTTTACCCTTGAGTTTCTGAGCGTACACCTCATCTGTGCATCATCCCAGAGAAATGACCACAGAGAACACAAACAAACAGACAGAACGGAACAATGAGCAGAAAAAGACAGAATAATGCTGTCAGATGGAGGACTTCAGAGGCCAGTTTCAACTATAAAAGTTTGTTTGAACAACAAGCAATAAGTATGAAATCTTGGTTAGAAAACCTTGGCACAAGCATCCTCACTCAGAGAGTCATCTTGATCAGTCACTCTGAAATGAAACCCCATCCGCAAAAACCCACGATACATGCTCTCACGTGTCGTCTACTCATTCACTGAACATCTAAGGTGTCAGTCACCTCACCCAAAAACAGATGACATGCAGTTTCAGTACATCAAAAAGACACCAGATCCATCTGCCGAAAACGCACACAATGCCTTCACCATTTCAAGCAATGTTAGTATACAACCAGCTCATTTTGGTCATGCGAAACAGTTTTCCAATATTCCTATTCCTAATTATGGTTAGGGAAGTTAGAATTGGAATGAACTGGATGAATAGTGAGGCATCAAAACTGGTAACACACACAAAGTACACTGCTGTTATTCTGTCATTAGTTTCACACTGTTTACAGGCAGCATAATAAATCTTGAAGGTGTACCTTCTAAATCATCAATGGTCTTCTCAAGCTTTGCCACGGACCTCTCAGCAAACTCAGCACGCGTTTCAGCCTAGAGAAAAGAAAATTAACATTCTCATGAACTCTTGAGCAGAAGACAGTATAATATTTTACTATGATTATTTTTCCAATAACCGATTTGGACAAAATAATCACTTCAGTAATATTACATGACCTTGTGCTTTTTTTGTTCCACTGACCTGCGTCTCGCATTTCTAACAGCATAAAGGCGTTCTGTGTGAATCGACCCTATGGATTGGACTTACTACTTGGCCCTTTGGTCTTGTGGACTTAAAGGACACGTACCCGTGGAGGCTATTGTAAGTCCACAAGACCACAAGTGCACATGAAGTGTGCCATTTGGGACAGGGCCATTCTGAAGTGCACATGCACAGGACACTTTACTATCCCATGAGGCCACAGGAAAGGAGATGTGAATGGCAGTGAAGTGATGTAACTGACAGCGTAATTCAAATGACAATGACAACATAGCAGATGAAGTTTAACATCTGCTGCAGGGATGGACTGGGACTTTTTAAATCGGTGGGCCAGTGTTTACTTAGATCAGTAAATGTCGAAACCAAGTGTAAACCAAGTACTTATAAGACTCAAGTCCCCTTAATATACAACTTATATTATACTTATAACTTAACTTATATACTTAATTACTATAATAATAGTAACATTTATAAACAAATATATAAAGTTTAAAAAAACAAAAACTAAAGTGTTAGTAACTGCAATGAAACTTTCTATATGAATGGTGCTGTGTGGATTGATAAGCTTGTAATTACCGTTGTGTATCATGTTTTCCAGTTTACCATGTCACTGCAGTTTACATAGACAATGCCGTTTAGTTTCTAGTTTCAGATGGCTTTAGCATGAAGCTTTTAAAGTTCTTATATCATTAGGAGTGTATAGCATATAACAGTTTTGAATTCAAAGGGACCAAATGGCTCGTGTTGTGTTCATCACTGGATAGCAAGGCGCAAGCCCAAAGCAAGTTCACCAGCACTACACGGCTAAGACTGGTGTTGTGCCGAATTTTGACTGCAGTGCTTCTGATTGGTTCAAACACTGGGGAGACTGCAACCGGATTGGTCAGAAACCTAATCCTAACCATAGTAGGGAGAAAGCAGGGAAGATTATGACTTAATAATGAGCTGTCCATGTCTGGATTTCAGAGCAGATGAAGTCCATAAAACAGCTGAAAAGCACTTTTGAATTTGCTCAGCATTGTGTATGAAGAGTGCTTTCATTTGAAATATGCACACATAGTGATGGAGCAGTGTAATTTAAATATAGTGAAATGAAAACGCACCTCTTTGAGTTTGTCAGTCAGTACTCTGATTTCCTCTTCATATTTGTCTTCCTTTGTGGAGTACTGGGGAATAAATAAAAAAAAATGAATCATTAATCAGCAGTCATTCAATATTTTAAGAATTCTTTACAGGCTACATATATTGTTGCGTCTGAAATCAGAAGAAGAACAATGCATAGCTTTGGCAAGAGAGATGGCAGTGAAGTCTATGGAGACTGTGAGTATAAGAAAGCTAGTTTACTTGACCAACAGAACTGATTAAAAATAATTCACTTCATTGGCTTATCTCACCCTATATACAATGCTGATTTAACTAGGGAATCTCATTTTATGTTTGGTTTCAAAATTTGGACAAAGGACATATGTGATATAATAATTTGTTGTGCAAAGAACAACACTACAACCACAAAGACAGAGTGAACCATGGGCAGCCTGACTTGAAAAGTGAACAGCATGGCATTTGGACCTTTCACATTGAAAAATCCTATGAGTGCTCTGCCTACCTTCTCAGCCTGTGCCTCCAGGGACTTCAAATTGTTGGTGACATTTTTCAATTCTTCCTCAAGGTCACCAGATTTGCTATACCACAGCAAGAGATGCAGGAAAAGAAAGGGCAAAGGAGAGGAGAGAGACAGCATTTTGAGAAGACAGGAAAGCATTTTTAGCTAAAGAGACCCCAACCTTAATGGAACAATGAGGCCATTCCCCATATTTTATCTTAGAACCATTCACAGCTCCAAGCACATCAGACAGTAACACGCCTGAAGTTACATGCCTGAACGTTATTCACAAACCACTTTCTATAGAAAAAGAAATCCATGCAGACTAGAATGGCAGTTTTGAGAGGTCAAAACTAGCTACTTTAGTGTTTATTCAAATAACGAAAAAGCAATCCTTTTCCGAGATGTTTGCTACATAACAGCAGTATTTAAAGTGTGGCATTCCCCAAGGTTCTAGTTGAGGCCCCTTTACTTTTTGCAAAAGATGCATTTCATTGACACAGGGATAAAGCCGAGAAGAGCAGCAGAGGAGGTCATAGATCTCCGAAAGAGAGGACAAGTAAAAAGAAGCGAGCGTTAGCGTGCTACGTCAGTCTCTCAGCAGTACCTCTTCCTCTCCAGCCATCATGGATTTCAAATTCTGGTCCATGAGTCTAAGTTCCTCCTCCAGCTGCCTGACTCGACTGGGTTAGTCCAAAAAGGGCCAGTGGGGGAAGGGGGAGGTAATGGGGGAGATACAGGATAAGGAACAACGGAGCATGCATTTGGAAAATGTGAAGAAAGTACAATTAGAAACCTTGCTGTTGTTAAATGACCCTGAGAACTCTTCTGTTACTTATTATAGAGCATTTGCAGCAGCTGATCTTTGGAAATTCTGGAGACTTTTACCTTCCAGTTCTGACAGAGATCAGTTCTGTCAAGTCTACTCAAAATGACAAATGAACGGTATGTTTCAGTTACCACAGACATGCATATCAACCTCGGTTATTCGTGCAAATACACTTTTGTTACAATCACAATGTGGGCGCATATACACTTATATTCCACACATTTTTGAATAAACCAATCAATATATTTCTGTTCATAATGTATTCTGGCAAGGAATTTAAGGAGCAGTTATCCAAATGCAGATTAAGCCTGCTCATATTATCATGATGTTAGTGCTAGTAAAAAATGAACTGCATCAGTAAGAAATATCAACAGACACCACTGTTAACACACAAAGTTACTGATGTTTTTATTTATTGATGTTTTATAATAATGCAATAGTCCAATCTCAACTAAAGAGTTTAATAAGCATTATATGTACTTACGCCTCAGCCACTTCAGCTCGTTCCTCAGAGCGCTCAAGCTCACCCTCAAGAATCACCAGTTTACGCGCCACCTGCAGTCAAACAAACATGAATAGACACAATTTTACAATTACAGTCAAATAGCAAATATCAAAGATCTGTAAAGCCAAGTGAAGAAGAAGGAAGTTAATCCCCAATTCAAATTTAGGTATTGTAACCCATCTTCCGCACTACAACAACAAAAATACTATATTGACTCTGTGACCATTTGGTCAAGGAAGCATGCTTGTTCTTCAGTAGTAGCGCTTACAAAAACTAATTTGGATAAAACAGTATAAATGGCCAACAACAGCCATTCAAAATTCAGCAGCCAATAAATTCACTTGTGAACAGCTGTTGGACATGAAACTTAGAATATACATACAGGGTGTCTATAAAAATATCTACCAAACTTGTGACTTTTCCATGTCTTCATAAAGACTTTGCCACCATTTTGAACTTTCAGGCCTGGTTGTAATGACTATTTTATTAATATTTTTGAGTGCAGTATCCTATAAGAAAAACCTTAAAGCTGTGCAACTACAATGAAGAACATTTTAGGGTTAAATTTCCAGCAAAAAGTATACTGTCATATATAGTGTTACTGAGATATAAAATGACCTATACCATGACATAATTTGGTTATATCACCACCCCTAATAACTGCCTTTTACTGTGCAAAGGCTCTAGTTATAAGAAGCCTCATTTCAACTGATTCCAGTCATTTAAAAATGTGACATACACACCTCCTCATATTTGCGGTCCGCCTCCTCAGCGATGTGTTTGGCCTCCTTCAGCTGCATCTCCTGGATCTCCATCTTCTCCTCATCTTTTGTTGCTCTGTTCTCTATCACCTTCATTCCTCTGTGAGAAAAAAAGCACATGGTCAGTATTACATTTAGGCAATGCCATGAACTGACAAACTTTGCAAGTCAAAACATAACAGGATTAAGGTATTTACTCATGGTTCTCCTAGGCTTTGTTCACACAATGCACAAGATATTTAGTACTGACTGTTCGCATTACCAAGAGACCTAAGAGAGTAGCTAATATTGTGGAAAAACATGCATCCATTTTCCAAACAGCTTGTCCTATGTAGGGTCATGGGGATGTTGGAGTTGATCCCAGTATCTCAGGCTGAAGACAGGAAAGCACACTGGACGGATCCCAAATTACCAAAAAAACTACAGACAAATCTGGCTTGAATCCTGCTGTCTATTTTTGTTCATATTACAACAATGGATGCGAGTCAAATACATAAAACAGTGCGCCTGTGAACAAAGCCCAGATGTGTAGTTAAGGTGCGGAATGGGAAGTTAACATTATTATGCTGGGATGCTGCCGCCACACCTTTCGCTCTCATCTGCGGCTTTCTCTGCCTCCTCCAGCTTCTGTAGCGCAGTGGCGAGTCTTTCCTGGGCACGATCCAACTCCTCCTCAACCAGCTGGATACGTCTGTTCAGGGACGCCACCTCAGCCTCGGCCTACAATCACAGGAAAATCAGTCAATACACATCAGGGCTGCACGGCATGGTAGAAAAATGCAATTCGCCATAAACTCTTTGGATAAGGCGATGGCGACATGCGATGTGAAAATCTTAAGATTAATTTCAAATTAAGTGCATTATTTTCATTTTCTTGTTTTCCAACTCCTTTGACTCCAACCACATAGTATTTTTTCCTCAGAAGTAGTGTTGCAACTAACAATTATTTGAAAATAATAATAATAATAATTTCCTGTATTGTATTGGCAAAATTTCCAGATCCTGGAAAATTTCCAGATCCTTTGGTCCCTTTCTATTTCCAGATCCTGTTCTTCTCAGAACAATGTGTAAATTCCAGACTTTAAAATGAATATAAAATGTAACAATAGTATTTTAAGCTAATATTTTATTTTACTGCAGAAACATGAATCCTTTCAATTAAATGTAAACGTTCAACAACAAATATTGAAACGACTGTTTTAGTTAAATTATTATTATTATTATTAATTATTGCATTCTTTTTGACGGTCTGGTCAACGCACACACACTTTAGTACAAGTCTATTTGGTAAATTTAACAGCGATTCACTTGATGTATGGAATGGAACTATAATATTTACAGATAAGAATATTATTTTTTTTTAATGTAAAAATCTTTAAATCTTTGTTAAAGCTTCTTTAAACTCCACTGTATGACAAATCTTCCATCATTCAGACAGAACACTGTACTAAAACACTGTGACAATGTTGCCTGTACCACTATTATTCACTATTATTCAGACTTTTACCAAATCTACAACGTGAAACATACGTGCAGTGTGGTCTGATTCCAAACCAAAAAAAAAAAAAAAAAAAAAGAGAAACGGTCAGAAACAGTCATTGCCGATTACGTCATTTGGAGCCAGAGTCTGGAGTAGTGATCATGAGGTGGAGCCGTGGTATCAAGATCCCGCCCACACTCCTGCTCTCGCAGACTCATTCGTAAGCACAGCTGTCATGATATCACACCCCATTTTTATAGCATCAAATAACTAATTAAAACCAAACTTACTGGAAAAAATGAACACTTGAATATGCGTCATTGTGATAGGAACTATCTAAAATGACATTAACCATCTTTGGAAAAAAATTATTTGAAGTGTAACTGGATTTTTTAGTTTGGCTCGTGTCCCATTCGATTACATGGAGAGGGTGGGATTTATGACCTATACTGCAGCCAGCCACCAGGGGGCGATCAAAATGCTTTAGCTGGCACATTTGTTCCAGACAAATAACAGGCTAGTTACTGAGAACCAATTAATGGATTACTATCAAAATAAATTTTGTAATTTTATTACATTTAACATTTTGTTAAATCTGTTCTCTTCTGTTGAAATCTAAAATTGCCTCATTATTTGGCAGCAGGTTGCTGAGGGCAGAAAGCAAAAAGATCTCAAAATCACTACAAGAATTGTTACATATTTAGGTATTTATTTTTTTTTTTTTAGGTATTTTAGGTTAATACATTTATGCAAGACGCTTTTATCCAAAATGACTTTTATTGTATTCAAGCTATACATTTTATCAGCTCATGCATTCACTACGAATTGTTATGATTCCTGTCAAAAAAATTTGTGTGTGTCTGGAAGAAGCAGATGTTTCCATCAGACACAGTGACATTCTCTCTGAATGCATGCAGTTTTAAAGTTAAACTTTAAAAATGCAAAGTCACTAGGTAAAGAGGGTTGGGGATCTAGTCTAATACTAATAGCTAACTACACACTAGCACTGCAATTACTATGTCAACCCATTAAATAAGGGAACATTGGATCACATCACTAAATAAAGCATGCACTGATCATGAATAACTGCTTGGTCTTTTTTATGATTTTAAAGAATGCTGAAAAACAACATGCCTATAGCTGTATTTACCACTACTCAAAAAGAGCAAGTCTGATGTCATCTTGCTAATATAATCCTTACAACAATAGTTGTACTAGCAAAACAACAGTGCTCAGTACAAAGGTGGCCTAATTCGTTTGCGGGTTAAGGCCAAGCCAGCCATCTGTAGCTATTTTCATGGCAAAATCCAGGTTAAAAATACAAAAATAGCTACAAACAACTAAAATAAGCAGCAACATATCTGCTGCTTTTGTTCTGACCTACTGGAAAAGCAAATGTTTTAAATTAAATCACATTACTGACCATAGCTCAGTCAGATTATTCACACACTGAAAACTATACTGTTATTAAACTCAGGTTCCAACTTCGAAGTTGCCAACATCAACATTATTTAGTGTAACTAGCCATAATTTGTGCGCATGTAACATTATCTTTACTTTGTAGGTTATTTAATCTCTGACTTCAGATTACTCATTATTAATCAAGAAAAAAAAAGTTATTAATGTCCATCTTCCAAACCATGTAATTTACTTCACCCAAATACACTTTGATAAGCATAATAATGATTTATATTTTAGAGCTGTTCAGAGCCAAAGCACAAGCAAAACAATGTTCTTCTGCAAGACACATAGGCTACGGTTTTATTTTTCTGCTAAAGAGGGCCAAAAGTTAAATAGTGTATCTTTGAGTGTGCAACATACAAATTTACGTAAGAACGCCATCCTCACACCCATATGGTAGTCAGGTCTTTTTCTTTCTGATTTAGCCACGCAAAGGCGAATCATGTAAAATTCCTTTTTCCCACAAAATCTGACAGGACAGCTCAAATTACAAACAATAAGCTTATCTTTGTAAATTAGGGTATGGCAAGGTAACCGTTTTGAAAACTGACTTTTTATGTACTTGCTCAATAATTGATTTTTGTTCATTTTTAACCCAATAAATAAATAAATAAATTCTTCTGTAGTGCAACTTTAATGTATGGCAGGTAAAGCACAGATCAAATGGACTCTTGAAGGCACATCAAAATCCAATAGACTTTCTCCAATAGACCTCTTTCTCTTTCTCCAATAGACCTTAGTCAGGTTAGATGCCATACTGAATTTAAAGGGTTAGTTCACCCAAAAATGAAAATAATGTCATTTATTACTAGGGTGAGTAATAAATGACATTATTTTCATTTTTGGGTGCCGTTCCACACCCGTAAGACCTTCGTTAATCTTCGTAACGCAAATTAAAATATTTTTGTTGAAATCCGCCAGCTATGACATTTCCTCTCTCAAGATCCATTAATGGATTAAAAACATATTTAAATCAGTTAATGTGAGTACAGTGGTTCAATATTAATATTATAAAGCGACGAGAATATTTTTGGTGTGCCAAAAAAACAAAATAACGACTTATATAGTGATGGCCGATTTCAAAACACTGCTTCATGAAGCTTCGGAGCATAATGAATCAGCGTGTCGAATCATGATTTGGATCGCGTGTCAAACCGCCCAACTGCTGAAATCACATGACTTTGGTGCTCCGAACCGCTGATTCGACAAGCTGATTCATAATGCTCCAAAGCTTCATGAAGCAGTGGTTTGAAACACTGAGCCATCGGATTTCAACAAAAATATCTTAATTTGTGTTCCGAAGCTGAACGAAGGTCTTGCGGGTGTGGAACGGCATGAGGGTGAGTAATAAATGACATTATTTTCATTTTTGGGTGAACTAACCCTTTAATGCAGATGAAAATAAGGCTGAGGGGACAGATGCACAGTCATTACAACAGCATACACTGAATAAAGGTATTAGATCATGTCATTTTCACAACTCACACGAGTCGTCTGGTGACGTTTCATCAGCTGAACAACTGACATGTTGTTAAACAACAGTACAACCCATTGATCGCACTGTCCCTCACAGCCTCATTTTCATTCCGGTCAGAAATTAAATATGGCACTACCCTGATTAAGGTCTATTTGCTGTCTATTCTGATGTAAACAACCAACACTTTTCTTACCTGTAGATAAGAACACAAGAGGATTATCCTGTTCTGGGTCAGATGAACATTCAGGTGGACTAAAACTGTATCACTGTTTTAACTGACCACTTAAGTTTGATGTGAGAGATGATTTGAGCCTGTGCGTCACACCCGCCCTTAATATGAACTCTAATCCGCTCCTTCTGTCCAGCGCATTAGCTCAAGTTCAACTGAAGCTCTGTGCTCCATGTCAAGCCCAAACTTGTTTTGCTGATATTGTTTAATTCTGCACTGTTTGTTTTACCTTAATGGATACTGATATTTGGATAATGTGTTTATAAAGTAAAATTAATGTTTGGATTTGGTTTAAGAAAATCAAAGCATACAATGACACTACATAACTAGGTTTTACATTTGCCATTCACATCTAATACGATCTTTTAGACTCCCCAAATATGATAATCTTCATGTGAGGGACCCCCATCCTAAAATTTAAAAGGCATATATCTTTTACAAACACCAAATTTATACAGTGAAAAATTAAAATGTAAAATGATCTAAAATTCTATCAAGCCACTCACTATAGTAATGCACTTTTTTTTTCTCTTAATCTAATTTTGTTTATATTAATCAAAATTGTTATTCATTTGAATCTAGTTTAATCTATTGATTATATTAACTAACTAATATTTTTATTGTAATCACATTTTTCAATCACATTGAATTCAGATAAATAAGGAAATGTATTTAGATTAAAAAATAAATATTCAGATCTAGACTTTTCCACTGACCCCGTCACTCCCTTGTGGCCCCTGGCCCAGACCCCAGTTTGAAAACCCCTGGCCTACAAAGGCCTCTTCTAACAAACAACTGACTGTTTGCTATAAAGGGACATTGATATTGCAGTGAATAGAATATCTTTGAAGTTAACAACAGGACAGCGTAAATAGAGAGATAAAACTTCACTCTATAATAACAGATCACTCACTACAGCCCGGCTGAATATCAAAGGTTTGAGAGGGTCACTCACTCTCTCTCTGCACTGCCGCTCCATGTCCACCTCTCTCTGCAGCATTTCTGCTCGATCTTCCGCATCATCCGCCTGCTGCTGCAGACTCTGGATCTTCCTTTTCACGGCCTCTATGGATGTTATCGATGCCATTACCGCTGAATCCCGAGGCTATGATTAATAACGCTGAACACGACACGGGCAGGACAGCAGCGATATCGCTCTATCCCACTGAATAATCATGCGTTCAACCCGTCTTCGTCTAGTTTCTTCCTCCAACGTTTTTTTATCCAGAAGTGGTAAAGTTTAGCGTAAAGCGAAATAAATCGCCGACGTACGGTCTATTCAGACCAACAACGAAACCAATATCCGTCCGGCTCAACTAAAAGCTCACTGACGCCAGTACAACAGATGGCGCAGCGCAGCTTTCAGGTGATCCGCCATTCATTCATCCGGCGGTCAGAAGCGCAGGAGCAGCAGGTTCAACCGAAGACCCTCCCCTGTCAGAAACAGGGATTTTTTTTTTTTCAATAGCTACTTATTGATGCTTCTTCGGTCTGTTCTTCAGCACGTAAACCAAAAACAGATCAAATTCATAATGAAATCATAGTTAAGGACGTAACGCGAGCGAGGATACACAGGTGAATCCAATGCAGAAACCTTTATTCTCAAGACACCTGACGCACGCATTCATCACGGTTTCTTCATCCATAAAATATTTGTAAATAGCCTACTTATGAAAAACGAATGTCTTAATTAACTAAACAAAATTGAACTAAACAACTCATCTTTCTTTGAAGTGAGCAGGCTATTAATTAATTTAAAGAAAAAGAATGTTTGAAAATATTATCTTTTATTTTGGTTGAATACTACTGAAATGGTGTAAACTTCTGTCCACAAAAATGTTGGAAATTGTGAGAATGTAGCGTGAGAACCTATTGTGCACATTGCCTTGATTCCCAAATACAGGTTAAACATTGGATCATGAGCTGTGCAGCCCTATATATTTTAATTTTACATTCGATTTTATTAATTATTAACTTTTCATCAGCTCACAAACCAGCTTGGTGTATAGTCTATGAAAAGTGGATTTGTTTATGACAGCTGTTTTTATTATTTGTCTCTTATGAGAAAGATAAAGTGGTCTAGCAGGTAACTCTCATGGGTTCAGGTTTCCAGTTGATTCCTCAAAAAAGCTCTAAAATAAAAAGCTCTATTATTTTTTTTAATTTATTAATTAATTTATTTAGCTCATGCATGTATCTCAAGTTAGTGACTTATTACTGTATATTTATTAGGCTGAATTCAGGCAACTCTTTGACAGACATCTCAGTAGAGTGGATTAGTGCCTGCCCACCTTTTCAGCAGCGCTGGTTCCTGAAGTATTTTTTCCATTCATTTCTCCCATAAGGATTTTAAAAAGTCTTCATTAAAGTATTATAAGCCATGAACCAAGACAATAAGCTACAAGGAAAATCACAACACTACAAACTGAAGCAAAAAAGTATTTGAAAATCAAAAATACAAAGGGTACAAGACGGTGTATGTAACAGCTTTACTGAGGGCAAAAACTTCAATCCCATGAAGCATTGCGAACAGCATAATCAAATTAAAAATTATAGAGAAATATAAAACTAAATATAAATATAAAACAAAGGAGCTCTTTTGGTGCAGTTTTGCTTGTTGACTGATTGGTGCAATTTTCTGTACAGCATCATGGTAATGTTTTTTTCACCAGGAATTCCGCTATCAAACAATTACTTTAAAAAAATTGAAATAATGTGGGCTACATCTTCAACAGAAACAAATACTATCGATTAACAACCTCGTAGCTCACAACAGGTCTGTCTTTAAAGGTTTATAAGTTAGCGTTCAAAATCAGTTTCCCTATGGAGACGATGAATGGAGTTTTTAATTCCGGAACCCGACCGTTGCACTCTGCCAAAAAATTCTAGTCCAGTATAGGCTATAAGAATTTACTCCACATGTTCAGAGCTCTACATGTTAACAACCAATGGATGAACAAAGTCCCTGGCCTACATTTGTTCTTTTCTGATAATCAGTTTCACTCAAATGTACGTCACGATACGTCTACTTCCGTTTCACTGTGACTTTAACCGCTGAATTTTTACTCCGTCATTGTCAAAGAGAATTTCCATTATTCTTATTTACTGATTGTTTGCAAATCTGTATTTCTGGCTCTGTGGTCTGTTTAGATACAAGAGATACAATGATTCAATGTAAAATTTGTGAAATTGGGAAATTTTGTTAAAAGAAAGTAAAATGATATACCAAGGCTTATGAATATACAGATTTAAATTAACTTATAGACTACTATATCTACTGCATTCTTGGTCACCTGTCTGTCTAAATCTTATGTACTCAAATTGTGTATTTGATCTCAGAGATGAGTCTTATTGCTTCTTACAGACGTTCTTCATCATTGTGTCCAATCAAATGAATTTCAGGTGAAGTACAACCATAACACAGGATGTTTCAGTCAAACCTCCACTTATGGGTCGTCCTCAGAGCGATCCATTCAATGAAACTATGAGCTGAAGCACTGGAAGTATTGACGTCACTTCACTGTAAACAAATGACTGCATTCCTCTGATTTTTTTCCTTTTTTGGCCACGTATTAATGGTGCAAATACACACAGACTGAGCATTCCTGACCATACTCTAAAACTACCTCATGTTTCAAAGGAAGAATTGAAGTCAATCTGTTTTTTCCTGATTAAAACTTTCTACTGTGGTTGCTGAAGTCTTTCAACTCATGAGCACATGACTTGTATTTCACATGTAACTAGTTAATAATTGTCATATGTACTTGTATTGCACTGCTAGAGGAGGATGGGCTGCCTCAGCTCAAAGTTCTTCCTCCACTACTTACACACTTGATCTTATAGAGATTTTTCATTGCCATCGCATGTGGCTTGATCAATGGGGGCTTTAAGTTGGTTTGATCTTCAGTAAAGCTGCTTTGAAAAATAAAAAAATGATTGTGAAAAACGCTATACAAAGCAAACACTAATGTACATTTCTAAACATATAGGGCTGTCGATTTAACGCGTTAATTTACTACTACTACTTATGGAAAAACAACGCGAATAAAATGATTTAACGCACCCGCCCCAATCCTACGTAGGTCATCTTACATTTCATAGAATTGATTTAGTGACGAGCTCACTGCGTGATGTTGCATTTAGAAAGTCACTAAAATTCAAGATGTATGTAAAGAAAATGTATCCATACGCAAAAACAGGTCTTTGATGAAGTCGCAACTCGCACGGCATTTGCTACGAGGTGCTGACAGTGTTTATGAAGTGTTAAGAGAACATGATACAGTGGGTGGGCTCGACACCTTCTCCAGAGCAGCTGCTGACAGGAAGCCGCTCTCGTGATTGACAGCCTGAGCTCAGCACTGTAGACGCTATACTGACTGCCGCCACAGGAGGGCGCGTGCGAGCTGTACTTGATCATTCCAGCTCCTAAACTCCTCTGTCCAACTCAGACACATAACGTTTAGATGTTATGATTTTTGAACATTGGCTCAATTAAGATTTTGCTTGTGAATCATTATGATACATATGTATCATCATCATATATGTGACCCTGGACCACAAAACCAGTCGCACGGGTGTATTTGTAGCAATAGCCAACAAAAATTGGGTAATTTTTTTGGGTAAAATTTTTTATGGGTAAAAATCATCGATTTTTCTTTTATGCCAAAAATCATTAGTAAATTAAGTAAAGATCATGTTCCATGAAGATACTTTGTAAATTTCCTACCGTAAATATATCAAAAATGTATTTTGTGAGTGGATATGCATTGCGATTTCATTTGGACAACTTTAAAGGCGATTTTCTCAATATTTTGATTTTTTTTGTTCCCTCAGATTCCAGATTTTCAAATATTTGTATCTCGGCCAAATATTGTCATATCCTAACAAACCATACATTAATGGAAAGCTTTATTCAGCTTTTATTCAGCTTTCAGATGATGTATTCATCTCAATTTAAAAAAAATGACTGGTTTTGTGGTCCAGGGTCACATATATGTGATCCGTAATGGTTCTAAAATACCATAGGCCATTTTCTTTATACAAAATATTTTTTTTCTTTTATTTATGGGGTGTATTATCACCTGAATAAGCATTTGTGAGATTCATGGAAAATATCTAGCTTGAAGCAAATGAATATGAAGCAAAATAGCTTCAAATGAGGTGTCAGTGATGATCATGATCAATCTGTGATGATCATGTGTGTCACTCACGTCTGCGGCCTTCTTCTCAGCCTGCTCGAGTTTCTCCTGAGCGTCCTTCAGTGATTCTGAGTATTTGTCCAACTCGTCCTCCACACCCTTCAGCTTCTTCTGCAGGGCCAAGAGCTCCTCTTCCAGCTACACACACACACACACACACACACACACACACACGAAACATACAGTAAAATGATGTGGTAAAAAGTGCTTTGACTAGTTTTATTCAAAGGCATTCTTTTATAAACTTTTGTTTCTCCACATTTTGGAAGATCATTACTTATCAAGTAATGTATCCCACATCTTGAACTCATTCCTATACCAATGATAAATGATGATCTCTAAATCCTGTCTCATAAATGAGTCATTTAGGTGGTCTGGATGGGAATTTGAAGCTGTGGAGGGCATGACGAGACAATTATAAATGGCAATGTTGTGTTGAAGTGGTGAGTGGAGCATTTCTGCTGTATCCTGCAGCTGCTGGTAGTCACTCCTCTCTCCACACTTCAAGTAAACCACAGTCCATTTACTGTATCATCACACATAGCTTAGTGTCATAAACCAGCCTCTATTTATTGCTCACTTTGGGCCAGTGAGACAGTTGGCTTCTGCATATGGAAACAGACCATAATGCTGGCTGCAAAAATAGACCACAGCTTTATAGGTAGGTAGCATTTTGGTCAGATCATAAATTGAGAAGTGTAAATAACTAGGGTGAATGACAGAACAAGTGAACAGCGTCAAAGCGATGCGCTCATGATGGATGCCTTCCCTTTAGTCGGTTTGACAGACCAGGACAGGCTTGGGAAGTCAGTTATGAGAAGCATTATGGCTTTGGTGTCAAATGCAGCCCAATGGCTCCAGATGGTACAAAGCCTTGATCCTATTATGTTGAACAATTTCATGAAGGTGGAGCGAGACAAAAAAAGATCAAGGACAGCATGTGTGCTGACCAACAGGGATGCAATAACAAAGGCCTTGGGACAAGAATAGATGGAGTTGTGCCCTCAGAACAAAGGCTTTCGAGAAATAACGGTCTTCGTTAAAACAAAAAATGCATTAAATCAATTGTCGCTCCACATTACTTTAGACATTAGATATTTTGAGATCACTGATTCAAAATAAAATGTTTTTTTCTCCCATGGAAAAGCCAGCTACACTTCCATTATGAAGAATGATAGTATCTTTGATGGAAAAAGCCTTCTTTAAATGGCTTTTAGTAAAATAGTTGTAGAGAACTGTTATAAAGTGACAGGCCCATTTTTTGCTGTTATCGCATTTAATCAAACAATGGAAAATGCACAGGCCTCTTAATCAAATGGCTGTAATCATGTATACCTGCTTAAATACTAACATATTTACACTTCTATATTTGACATCAGTTAGTCATGACTGACAGGTCTTAAAGAACAAGGCTAAAAATAGCTCCACGGATCAGAAATGCTGGACCATAAACTGGGATTAATCATGAGTTTGTTGGAAGGAAGTTGATGCCAATGACCACATGATTACTGATCATTCATATAAGTACATAGAAACTCAGATACACATGGAAGGTGAAATAATATGTTTTCTGTGAGCACTCTGAGGCTACAAATTATTTTGTAATGCCATTACTTACTTATATATATATATATTATCATATATTATATATATCACTGCTTAGATCACACCTCCTCACACTTTTCCTAATCTCACAGAGAATACAGAACAACAGAAACAAGCGCCTACAGAAAAAAGTCTTGTCTGGTATAATCTCAGTTTTCAGTTAACCAAACCCAATCCGTTTACCTGTTTGCATTTGTCCTCTGCTCCTTTTTTGTCAATCTCTGCCTGTTCTGCGCGGTCTATGGCATTCTCCTTGTCTAGTTTCAACATCTGCATTTTCTTCTTGATGGCCTCCATTGTTGATTTCTTGTGTTTCTACAAGCAGCCGAGGAGAAAGAGGAGAACTTGTTCAAAGAGTGGAGGCAGAGACAGACAAAGCTGACAACGGCACAGCAGAGAGGCGGCTGGAATCCCCTCCAGAGGAACTCTGGGCTTTTTTGGAAACTTCTCTAAAGTCTCTGGGAGAGTGACGTCCCCTCGCTCTGATTCGTCCTCAGCATTTGACCCTGTGCTTTTGTCCATGTTTGGGAGGCTCTGAATCCTCATTCCCCAGTTATACTTAAGAAGATCTGAGGTCAGGATTATTCAGAGTGCCCTGGGAAAAAACAGCTACTGATGTAATCATACATTACACTCTCTGCATTTAGTGTATCAAATCTGTAGCTTTTATCTTTAACATTTCACCATGATATGATAGTGATGATCATTTTCTCATAGTCTCTAACAGATGCTGTAGGTAATTCTAGTATGTGATTTTATGACTCCATGGAAATGTTCTCAAAAGCCTCATTCACTGCCTGGACAATGATTTCCTGTTCACACTGATAACTGTCATATAATTTTGCCTACTCTGTTCAATGGCGAGTTGTGTTTACACTGTGATGTTTACCTGAATGCTATTAGTTTTTTTTTATGAGCACATGGCATAAAATGCTGAATTAGTTTTTACAGTTAAAGATTTTTTTTTATGTCTTTAGGCAAATGAGAAATAACTTTGGCTTGTCTTAAGAATGTTCAAGCTTGTTATTAAACTGCTTATAAAGAAGGCACAACTTTGATTTCACTCATGCATTGTACATGTAGATCCTTCTTAAATCTTCAATTTATGTCTAAAACACTATAAAAAAAAAACTGTCCACCATGCTGTTTCTTCAGGGAAATGATATTCACAAAGCATTTGATCAGGATTTAGCACACAACATGCTTCTATCATATGAATGTGATTGCATCTTGTACTGGTTGTGCTAATATTGTTAGCTCTTAATGCTGCCTTTGACAGCAGAGATCACAATGTTGTCTTTAATAAAATTGATTACAATGACTTTTGTGGGCAAGGATTAACCATGTTTAGAGCCCACATGTCAGACCAGTGTAATTTTGAGTGTAAATGATGAATTGTAATTGGAGTACCACAAGGCTCAATCTTTGGTCCTCTTTAATTCATTGTTCATGCTCCCCTTAGGTATTAATTAATATTATCATGAAACAATCAACTTAAATTATTATATGCTGATGATAGTTAGCTTTACATCCTCCAGATGAAATTTCACAATTTTTCTGATGTTTTAATAACATTTAAAGAATGGATGGCCAGCAATTTTTCTATTATATTCTGACAAAAAAAAAAAAGAAGAAAAAAAAAAAAGAAGAGAGGAATATTTAATGACCAAAAACTTCAAACATACGCTGTTAACTTACAATTTGTTAAGATGATTGATGTTGCCATCTAGTTGTGTATTATGCTTGGCAGCAATTTGTTTTTTGAAAATCACATTTCCAGTTTCCTAGAAAGCATTCTTCTGCTTTAGAAATATTTTATGAAACGTGTTCCTGATGCAGAAAAGTTGGTTCATATGTTTATCACCTCAAGATTTTTGTAATGCACAGTACAAGCTGGATGTCGTCCAGTCTCTAAAAAGTTCTACAGAACTTCATGTTCTCTAAATGCAGCAGTTCTTATTAAGAGTCTTATCATATCAGTCCAATTTTATAATAGTATATTTTACCACTTGTGGTAATTTCACTCTGGAATAGCTTTCCTGGTAATGTTCAGGACTGAGTTTAAGTCTAGACTAAATAGTAATATCTTTAGCCAGGCAAATAATGATTCACCTTGATTTTTGAGTGCACATGAACTACTGATAGGTTAGGCATTATAAAATGTTCATTAATCGTTTGTTTTTAATGTTATCGGCCCATACAAGTAAACGATAAGCTCTCTGACAACAGCACCTCTGAAAAAAACAACAAAAAAACACACAAATGCAATAGGAGATATTTGCAAAACAGTGAATTTATGAGTTTTTAGTTAAACACATGACTAAGTGCATTTGCTTATTTTAGATGAGAAACTGTTAACAGTTAAATGCACAATTATAAAATATAAAAGCAGGAAAGATTCAGAATATACTGAATGCAACAGGAAAGGCAGTAATGGCAAAAACTCAAACTGTTTATGTATTTGATCCATTGATAACAGTCTTTATCATTTCTTTTAAAACAGTTCTTTATAATTACTTTGATTATTCTTTGATAAACACAACCATTTAATTAACCAATTCTTCTGCTGCAAATCATTTTAATCTAATATTGTCTGTATACATCTGGATGGGAATTACATCAACAGTGAATTGGAACAAAAGAACAAAAAACAAAACATTATAAAAGCAAAAAATGGAAATATGGCTTTGATGCTTTATAAAAGATATACTTTTGATAGAAATGCCAGACACTGCAAAAACATTAACAGGAGATACTATTTATAACGTTTCAAAGCTTTATTATTCTTTTCTTTAGAAAATGATATGTTTTCTCTATGAATTGTATCAACGCAAAGTTAATGATTGCACCACTGGTCCACATTGCCACAAAAAAAAGAAAAAAAAAAAAAAAAAAAGAAAAAAGGAAAAACAGCTGTCAACTGTCAGAAGCTTACTAGACATTACAAACACTGTTGTGCCCCTGCCATGATCACAAGCTTTCAAAACTGCTTATCTAATCTATCTAGTATGGGAAAAAAATAAAGATCTTTTAGAAGAAATTAAAAATAACTTGTATATGTGGCATATTTTCAAAATACAACAAAACAATAAAGCTGGCATGGCATTGCTCATAAAAGTGACAGAAATAAACAAAACACTTTTAAAATAGACATCCTGATACATGGTTCACTTTTTACTCATTGCATATCATTAATTACTTTTCTCATACTCTTGTGTAATGTCATTGATTAGTCTCTGGTGTGGCTCACTGCTCCTGTCCATCCTCTCTGAGCTCTGACGGCAGGAATTTGTACTGCTGCTGTCGGATCATGGCCAGCCTCTTCCTGGCTTCTTCCAGCTCTTTCTCCTTCCTGAGCATCTCCTCCTGAGCAGCGATGATCTGAGGACACACACACATCCATATGAAAATCCACATTGCAGGACATTAACATAATTACATGGTTTAATCAATTCTAACAGGCCAAGTAAAAACAGAAGCATTATGAAACTTGCACTGTAACAGTCAATCATTGTGCTAGAAATACTCTCACAAAATACACAGTAATGTGCCTCTAAACATGCTATAGCTTGACTTGTAACTAAGTTTCACTGATGTTCTCTTTACCTGAGCAATACCGCCCACCATCTTGCTCTTCACCATCACAGCCTGATCATCTTGAGCCTCAAATGCAGCCTTCTGTGCCGCCTTCACCAGGTTATCTGATGCCCTCTTAACAGCATTACCAGCAGCCTAAAGAAAAAAAAAAAAAAGACATCAGAGCACTCTTCAGACCATTTAACAAAACCAAAAAAGCCAACACAACACATTATGCTCTCAAGTACAAATTCTCGGCTTTAAGAAGGCGAGACTCTTCGAGATTCACCTCAAACTCATTTTGAACTAGATACCATTACTGGAATATCAATACTTCAATATCAATAATTAATACTTAAATACAAGCCTAATACTAGACACACTGACTGACATTTAACAGTTGTCATCTAACTCTATAGTCACAGCTGCTATGGTGTTCTTTTATTGTTCTTGATTTGGTGTTCATCACGGTGCATTCGCATATACACTGTTTTTACACTGTTCACTGTTTTGCCTACAAATACATACTATAATTTGTGGCAAGAATTGCAACTACAAGTACAACTACTTTAATTTGTGGCTAGAAGTGAAACTACTAGTACAACAATTTTACTTTTTTTGTTGCTACAAGTACAACTCCTTTAATTTGTACTTCAATTTGTGAACCCAATGAAGTAGCTTTTAACAAGCAGGGGTTTGTAGTCAAACCGCATATCTGACTGACCTGATGTTTGTAGGGAAGGCAAGTGTCTGGACTCTAGGGATGGCTTTATAAGGAAATGCAGCTGTGAAGAGAGCAGCCTAAACCAAACACATCCCCAGAACATCTTTGGCAGACGTTCCAGGAATATTTTTTTCTTTTTTATGCCTTTTGAGGCATTGTGCATGGCTGAAGGTGTGATTTAGGGTTGAGTGTGTTCAGCTGTCTGTAGTCTGATATATCTTTGTAAGAGGAAGGACTGGCCTGCACTTTACACACAAACTAGCTTACTCAAAAGATTCTGCATTGCTGCCACAGAAGACATTTTACATCACTGTGCACAGCTCTATTAGTAGAAGGAACAAAGGCTCATATTAGTCGCTGTGGGGAGATGGTAAAAAAAATAAAATAAAGGTACCTTTTAAATGATAAATCTTACAGATAAATTATTCAACTGTGAACATCTTGGTTGATTCCCATTTACAACCTCTCAAATTTCAATTTGTCTTGAATCAAAAGCAGTATTTGGTTACATCTTATTTTGTGCATGTGAGGAGACTCTTCTCATGGGCAGAGAGATATCAGGAGAAGTAGGATGGAGCAGCAGGGAGGGAAGTATATGTATATAAAAAAAACCTGACCTGCTATATCTGGAAATGATGCAGCCATTAGTAAAAGGCTGCTCTAAAATCTGATTGGCTGTAGTAGAAAGCAGATGGAGTTGTGCTCCAGTTGTGCTTTAAGTAATGTTTCAAAATTCACAAATGTGTGCTGTGGTGCACACATGGACAGGAAAAGATCCACGCCATTCCACAATATTTTGGTTTATACTTCATTTTGAGTGAATCTCAGAATGTGCCTATGCCCAACATAAAGAATTAAACAGTAAATTAAGATGCAAATAGAAAAATCAGACTTTGATTCATCTAATGCAAATGATGGCAGTCATTCAGTTGGTGAATGGATAGGATGGAGACGGTCCGACAATCAGTCACGTACAGGTTCCATCGCCCTCAAAATTGTGCATTTTCATCTCTGTGCATTTCAAAGCACACCAGCGAAATATCAGCTATTGATATTTCTCAAATTTCCTGATCCATGCACCATTAGTAATCTAAATATTAATGCAAATTAATAATTATTAAAGTGTGTTTAACAGCAACTTAGTGTTGCTCACAGTGTTTTTGGAGACAAATAATCTAATGATGTTCAATTTCTTCCTTTTCAGAACCTTGTCATTAATGGCATACATTGGAATTAATTAGAACAGTAATTCTATATGATAAAGTAGATTTCTGTGGACTATTTATGCAAAATCTCCCAGCAGCCATCAGCATTGCTGTTATCACAAGCCCTCATCAGTGCACATTACACATCAGACAACTGGACTGTGTAAGACAAGACAGCTAAAAGACAGTTAAACTAAACAGAGCTTTACTAGAGATGCCAAAATAACATCAGATACTGTGGATAGACAATGTCTGAATGTCACTGCAAAATATCAAGCAATCGGCATCTGCAAACAAATCATGCTAGTGCTTTGCTCAGAATTAGCTTGTCAAATGTGTTTTTGTTTCATTTGTTTGAAAATTCAATATGGTGTCTATCGTGACTAAGATTTAATGGTGGTCTAGAGTTAATTAGGTTTTAAATTTAACCCCTCAGCCTTCACCCTTTGCAGGACGACAGCTGTCCCACTGGAGGCAATATTTAAAGGCTTTGTTGAGAGGCGGACACAAATACAGCTAAGACTCTTCATTGTTTATTTGTGTCAGACCACTGCAATGGCAAATGATGAGAGGAAAAGGTTTTATATCCTTCATATTAGGATGAGGGCCAATTTAACCCATTTAGATTTTTTTGTTGTTGAGTTGTCTGTAATACTGGGTAACCTACGATAATTCTCCTTGAAATTTAGTGGCTTTTTCCTTATTTAGGGTCATTAACATGCATGTTAGATGTGTGTCTGCAAAGTGTCGACACACTGATGTGCGTACAAAATTTCTGTTATGATTTTGATATTTGCAGGTAAATTTGACCCACATATTACAAGGCAGCTGCACAGACTCTAAATAAATACATTTTTGTGATGTATTTTGTCATGTCAGTTTCTTCCCTGTAAATGGTACTTACATTTATGCATTTGTCAGATGTTATTATTTGAAGAAACTTACACTGCATTGAAGGTACATATTAGGTATAAATCAGTTCATGCATGTTCAGTTCCCTGGGAATCTAAACCATGATTCTGGAATTGCTAACACTCTACTGTTTCAATAGTAAGAAAATACACAGAAAAAGTGCTTTTCCACACTTCTTATGTGTAAAATGTTTCATTTTGTTTTAAATATTTACAATATGGTTATAATTTTCATAGATAGTGAAAAAAAAGTTTAAAAAAAATGTTAAAAACATTTAAATAGTATTAGTATTTTAAATGTATGTTCTCATTTTTTTTCTCAAAGTGTGACGAGTATTAATATTTAAGGTTTACTGTTTTTACCTTATGCTTTTTTTTTGGATTTCATAGAAATAATTTTTAGTTTATTGTATTGATTCTACTTAAATCCAAAGAGTCAATTTGACCCTGACTTTTACGATCATACACTCTTAAAAAATTGGCATTGACGGCTCTATGAACAACCTTTAACATCCATGGAATCTTTCCATTGCACAAAAGGTTTTTTATGGTGGAAAAAAGTTCTTCAGATTATTGAAATGTTCTTTACACACACACACGCACACAGTTTTTTAAAAAACTAATCACTGAAAGGTTCTTTGATGAACCTAAAAATGATCAAAAAATTCTTCTATTGCAGCGGTTCCCAAACTGGGGTATGCGAACAAAATGCCAAATGTTGCCGTTCATTTAATTCTTCCCCACCTTAAAATAACATTAAAACCGACCATATATTTTCTAACAGGCACAATGCCGTAAATACATGACTACATGAATACATAAATACATCCAATCAAAATACCACATCGTTTGCGGTCAAATCTGACAGCGTCCATTTCCACATAATCAGTGTGCATACTGCGGGTATATAGGTTGCATGCAGAGTCTGCTGCCTGAGCAAATCGCGCTACATTACTGCCGTTCTCGACAATTTACCTGTAGATTTAGTACTTGAACAAATAGCCTGGCACAAAAGGTGCATAGAGATGTTTAATGTTGTAATGTTTTTAATGTTGATAATATTTTACAAGCAAGAATGCAAATCCAAATATCCACAAGATTGCAAATGTGACATTGATTTTATAGAACAGTTCAACAAACAAAATAAATATTAAGTTAGTAATATTAAGTGATGTTCTTCACAGTATTATCAGTATTTGCTCTATTTTGCAACGAAATAATGGCTCCAACGAAAGCCACAGCAGAACTACAACACACATCGGTGTTTCATGAACGTAACTGCGCCTTTGAACGAACTGTTCGTGATTCAATGATTCATTCATAAATACAGCCTCTTGCTTCGTTGAACGAATGACTCGATGACTCACGCATGAAGACACTGACTTACTGCCATCTACTGGCGGTTTTAGTATTTAAAAGAATCACTTTTCAAGTTTTATCATTGCATATTTCTCTATTGAACTTTTTTTAAATTTACTTAAAACATCATTAATGTTGTAAAGGTATTTATAAAGATAAAAAAAATGGACTGGAAAGTCAATTTAGGGGGCAAATATTGTTCCTTAATGGAAAAGGTGCAGTCTAAGTGAAAGAGGAGGTATGCAGAAGGATGGTAAATCCCTCAGGGGGTACTCCACTCTAAACAGTTTGGGAACCACTGTTCTATTGCATCACTGCAAAAAAACCCTCTTAGAACCTTCATTTTTTTAAGAGTGAACTTTTTTTTTAAGCCAATACAAGGGTCTTTTAAAACTGAATAATGAAACCCAGCAAACACACTGACCTGCAGTCTCTTCATGGTCTGGGAGTCCTGGTCAGCCTTGACCTTACAGGCCACCAGCAGCTGTGCGGTGGATGCTGCCACCTGTTTGGCTGAAGAAATGAGTTTCTCCTCACTGGCATGACCCTGAACGGCAGAGTTGGCCGCCTCACACAGGTTGTTAGTAGCTGCGGCCACCATACGGGCCTAGAGTAGATGAATTCATAGACAAAATGTGTTAAACATCCAGCTCATCAAAATGACTGAAACCTCTGCATCTAATCCCATCAGAAGAAACTGAGAAATTTAAAGCGTTAGTTCACCCACAAAATTAAGATTCTGTCATCATTTACTCACCCTCATGTCCTTCCCAAGCTGTATGACTGACCACAAAATAAGACTTTTTTTTCTTGTCCATACAGTGAAAGTCAATGGAGACCAATGTTATTTTGGACCAAACAACTAAAACATTCTTCAAAACATCATCTTTTGTGTTTATAACAATATGAGGGTGAGTAAATGATAACAGAATTTTAATTTTTTGGTGAACTATCCCGTTAAGTCATTTGAGCAAGAAATCAGCATTTATAGCGCTACTTCTGATAACGAGTCTGAAACAGACTTACAGCTGAAATGAGACCCTGAGACCACTGTCCATCATCCACCGCATTTGCTGGAATCGCCCCAACCTGACAGAGACAGAGACAGAGAGAGAGAGAGAGAGATTGGCTTTGGTAGTACTGACTTATCTTAATTAAGCTAAACAAAGTGCATGATTTCCAAGCGTTCTGGATGAACTTTACATCATGAAGCACCTGACATCAGCAGGGAGATGCGTGTGCATGTTCATACCTTCCCCTGGGCCACCAGCTCTCTCTGAGCAGCAGATGCAGCTTTGACCAGAGCGCTGGTGGCTGCAGCGATAGATTTGGCTGCTTCCAGAATCTGTTCTTCAAAGTTCAGACTCTCATCAGCTTCCTGTTGAACAGAACACAACATACATTCATTTCCATGACCATCTGAACATTGTGACTGATCTTGAAGGATTTTTCCACATGCGTATGAGCACAACACAATGGTACATTCCAGTATCCAGGATGATGATGATGATGATGGTCAATTCATGCTCAATGATTGTGGTCGTGGCTGCATTCATAATTCATGATTTGTGTTACCTTAAATCCAAATCCAAACTGGGCAATGCAAACGGGAATAGTTATACAAATGTCATATAATGGTCAGGAAGATTAGGTTAAGAATATATGAACACAGTACAGGATTTTCCAAGCTAAATGTATGCTGTGTCAGTTAAGCTGGTGGTGCGTGTGTGAGTCCTGAGGGATGTGGGTAAACGTTTCCTCACCTTGGGTTTGGCTCGTGGTTTGAGCTGCTCTAGTTTCTTGGCGGCAGCTTCGATGGCAGCTGCAGCCCCCAGCAGCTCATTTTCGGCGATGACGGTCGGGTCTTCGGGATCTACCCACTCTGTACCTAAAGACAGTATCATATCCAATCAAACACATCTGTAGGGTTGTGTTGTGTACCTGTACTTAAAAACTACTGCTTTATTGAAATTTTACAGTGGTATGAAAACAATTTATTTAACCAATGCCTGATCCTGAAGGCAATGTGCCTTCAGTCCAGTGTGATGGGCCAATCTATAAATTTTTTTTTTTTTTTTTTTTTTTTAAACATTTACTCATTACACATAACTGATCTAAACAGAAACCAATGTTTGGCCTTCCTCTGTCTCCTTGTATAATTGTATTCTATCACTGATTTGAGCACTCTCTCATCAATGGTTCTTTTGTTTTTAATAAGGTTCTGACTAGTACTTAGTAGTTGTGTTTAAACTTTTAGACCTAAAAACGCAACACTCACAAATCTTGATATTAGAATGAAAGCTCATTCTGATTCTGAATACACTACAGAGTTAGAAAGATGTTTTCTTGTTTTAGAAAGAAGTCTCTTCTGCTCACAAAGGCTGCATTTATTTGCTCAAAAATACAGTAAAAGCAGTAATATTGTAAAAATAGCAATTTTCTATATGAATATGTGAATCATGTTAAAATGTAATGTATTCCTGTGATCAAAGCTGAATTTTCAGCATCATTACTCCAGTCTACAGTATCACATGATCCTTCAGAAATCATTCTAATATGCTCATTTGATGCTCAAGAAAAAATCTGATTATTAACACATTTTTGTGGAAACCGGGATACATTTTTTTCTCAGGAATCTTTGATGAATAGAAAGTTCAAAAGAACATTTTATTGGAAAAATAGAATTTTCTTGTAATGTTATAAATGTCTTTCTCACGTTTGAACAATTTAATGCATCCTTGCTGAATAAAATGATTAATTTCTTAAAAAAACAAAACAACCTTTACTTTCAACCTTACTGACTCCAAACATTTTAATTTTTCATATGTGCAATGAAGCTGACAGTCAAGGACAACAACAGCAGAAAGCAAAAATGTATTATTTTACTTTTATGAGTACTTGATAGGTGAAAAGACAGAAGCGTTAACTTAATTTTATTTTCTTCCTTTTTATGTGAATTAGCACCTATAAATCATCCTTTTTCTTTAAACGCTCTCTCTCTCTCAGACACTCCAGAGATTCTCCTCGTCTCTCATCATGTGTTAAATCAGGGTCTGGGCATTATCACCCTGAGCTCTCAGATCACTTTCAGTGATGGGTGGCAGGAATTATCCTGATAAATCCTGCTTGAATTCTCTGCTTATGATGCAGAACTGGAAGTGGATACTTGACCTGATCTGATGGAGAGGACAAGAGGGCAAGGAGTACGAGAGAAGCCCTAGATCTAGAGCACTGCAGGCAAAAGATAATCCACCCTGAGTGCTGGATGCTGATAGTGTGGAGAGAAACATGACACACTGTACCTTTCATGGCCTCTGCAGCCTGTATGAGCTCCGTCACTGAACCTGCCACACGTTTGGAGTAGTTCGCCAGCTGCTGTTTAAGGTCATGAGAGGGTTTCTGAATGATCTGCGGATGGAGATCACAAGACTTCACACACATGAATGTATTAAAACATACCAAATAAGGACAGAGATTGTTAAATCAGTCAGACACTGATTCAATTTCTGTTAGACACTCATGCGAGCAGCTTGTAAAAGCTGATCTAGTGATTTCTGAGTTGTGTGTGTGTCCTCGGAGTGTCCTCCAGGGTGGTGCTGGTGACAGTGAAACAGGTGCGTGGCATTAGCAGCGCTGTTCATTTGGAACAGACGGCTAAGAAAAGACTTGGCCATGAGGAAGAATGCTGGGAATGACATGGACAATACCAGAAACACACACACACACACACACACACACACACACACACACACACACACACACACACACACACACACACACAAACACACACACACACACACACAAACACACAAACATATGCTATCTGTCTGTACAAATTCTACAAAAGCACAAAGGACAGTCAGTCTCTTTCTTCAGGGTTTTGACCAACAGATTTCAATAGCTGTTCCTGTCATTTATGCACGCTGTGGTGCATTTCCCTTTAACTGTCAGGAAACTATATTTAGAATAAATAAAAGTAAACATTATACATAAAATATTTAAGAGCAAAGTAAAACTAGAAATAAACATTACAGTTACTATGGAAATTTATAGACCTTTCCCAGGCCTGCAAACATACTTTTAAAATTATACCATGCTATTGTTAACATGCTAGCAAATTACCAAGTTGGCCTTTTCTGGATTAGTTTGTTATAGCTAGCATAATATTTACGTTGAGATAACCTGATCATTTTAAGTTAAATGTATAAATGAGTGTACTCAAATATTTCAAGTTAAGAACAATAAAAATGTATGCGTACAAAATAATCTCAATAAAATCTTACTTAAACTTTGAATTTCCTAACTTAAAAAATTCTCATTGAACTTTTTTGAGTTCTGACAACTTATTAGGGTTTACAGTGAATAACTCACTTGATTTGCATGTACTCAAAATAAAAAAGTTAATTAACTAAATCTTTTATGTAAATTGCTATCACAATGTATGAGTGAGCTAACTCAGTACTTCAAGTTAGGAGCAATTAACATGCATGAGTTCTACAAACTCAAAACTTGATAGTTCTGCTTACTTAAAATTGGGAACATCATAACTCAAATTTGATGCAACTGATTACCTGAAATTTTTTGAGTTAGCCCAACTTATTCAGGTTTACAGTATGCTATTAATTTATGCTAATTTAATTTTATTCAATTCTATTTAATCACCCTGTCTCTTTCTGCTTATTACAAAAAATTCACCCTGTGACAGTCTCCTCACAAACCTCCCACACACCCACACACATGGAAAATACAAACATTATCATAGTGAAGTCTGAAATACATTGGCAAAATGTTAAATCCTTCTGCACACCACTCAAATGTCATTTCTTTTAGTACATCTCAAAATTGTAACAGAACATTTTGACAAATCAAGATGCCATTAATATTTTAGAAGTTAAAAGGTCTCAAAAAGCATCCAACTGTCACCTTCAAGAGACAAATACAACTGACCTTATCAGATGATAATGAAATCACACTAGTTACTACACTAATAGATCTGACTAGTGGTTCTCAAGTGGTTATTTCTTCAAGACAATAGCCATAAAGTGTGCAACTAACAATCTACAAAAATAACAATTCATCATGATATTGGTGCAAAATATTTGTATTCATAGCCAAATAATTGCAGCTTTGTTTTTTTGCACCCCCTATAGGCAGAATTTCACAAAATATAATGCACATGGTTAGAATGTCCAGATGTATGTTAAATCTTTTTATGTTTAAAAGATTTGTCAGTTAGGAAAACATTTTTTATCATGAGAGTCTATAGATAATACATGCCAAATTTTGACTGAAACACAAATGACCTGGAAGAAGTTTAATAATTTGGTTCTACAGAAAAAGTCCAAATTGTGAAAAAAATTTCAAGATGGAAATGGAAATAAATATAGATCTGCAACCCACCAGTTGAGACGCACTGCAGCATCCACTATATTATATAACTTTTGTCTCATGTTAAGAGGTTGTGCAATTCAATACACACAAAACACACACAGGCAGAGAGATTCACATGCACAAACAGTCACCTTTAACTCACCGGCTATCACAATGAACCAACACACACACCCATACACCCCCCCCACACACACAGAGAGAGAGAAAACAAAGTAAATTAGGAAAACACTTATAAAAAAAAAAAAAAAAAATGAATTTCTCAGACCAGCATAGCAATGATCGTTACAACTAATCACAAAATTCCGCATTCAACTCTTCATATGAACCTTTACAAATTTAAAAAAAATTAAATATTCATTTAACTTCATTAACCTCTAACGCTTTATTCTATTTTATCTACATTTTAAGCCCTGTTCGGTTCAGATTTTATCTCTCAAAATGATGGATGTCATTTTAAAATTAGCAGAAATAAGTTAATGCAACCTCTTATTTACATGAGGTAAACTTTTGATCTGACTACTTTATATTTTAATGTATATAATTGTATATAATACATATTTTAAAACTGCATTGCATATCTGTTGCTGCCATAATAATGCATAAATAATGCATGCAAATCACCGCAAAGCTCATTGGTTCCAAACGGTGCCTAGCAGTGGTCAAAAATGATTTACAAAACGACTTTTGTATTGATCCCGTCTTATAAACTCAGAGATGTGGATTCGGACGGCAATTAAATTACCACACAAGCTTGGTATTTGTCAAAAAACAGTAGGTAATTCAGCTGGGGATTTTTTATATGGGTGGTGGAAGAAAAATACCATCATTTTGGATTCGGACGGCAATAAAATCACAGACTAACCTCTGTAAATGCTGAAAATACATTACAACCTTATGAGAAACAATTACCATCCGAATAGGGCTTTAGACAAATTCTTCAGTCACTGCCCCAGTGAGACCCATTGAGTGACAAACATGCTGTGAGTTCATGAAATATGTGAGAGTTCAGTGTGCCACTAAAATAACAGGAACAAAAGCAGCGTCAGTTATTTAACACAGTTTTAACCCTAATGACCCCCCATAAGGGAGCTCTAGAAGAGTGTGTTTGTGTGTGTGTTTTTATAGGATGTAACAGGGTGGCCTGGCAGACACTTCTAACTTACCACTAACACATGCTCCAGCAGGCCCAGGTAACCAGTGGCACATTCAGAGCCGAAGCGCAGCGCTCGAGCCTGAACATCACGGTTCACCTCCGGGTGGAATGCCGCTTGCTGAACAACACATCAGAAACGTCACATATTTTCTTCAGGTTAACATTAATAAATAAAGAGTTTGGTTCCAAAACTCTATAAATCCATTTTAAATTAATTTGAGTAAAAATGTTTCAAACTTTCACATAGCATCTTTTGGTTATAAAAACTTCAAATCTAGATTTTGATTTTCAAAGGTTAATTATAAAAACAGATTATTTTCCCCCCAAAATGCAATAAATCCATGAATATAAAAGTTATTTTTCATATTGAAAAAACACAACAAAGTAAGTTGATTCACATATATGACAGCCTCTGAACTTTGTCAATACTAATCTTATATACAGGCATTTGACTAAAAATACATTCAGTCGTCGCTCCCAAAATGAACAGAATAACACGACGGATATTGCATTTTGAGCAATATTAATAGACGACTTTTCAATACCGACCAGATACAATACTGATTTTGGCGGAAACTCAATTTTTTTTTAAAATGGCGTTTATCGCGTTTTGGAACCAAACTCTTCAAATATACAATATACAATATATTCATTATTGCCACAAACATAAACACATGAATATATAACACTTTGAGTTTATGTAACATTTTGAGTTTACAGCATCATTTCACAAATTATGAAAAGTTCAATGTCTTTGCTGTGTCTGTAAAAGGGTCATGAAACCCTAAACTAAATGTTCCAAAGAGATAAACATCATAGAAGACAATGTTATCATCAGTTAGTTTTAACTACAGGAGAAAACTAGTTAATTTTAAGCCTTTTATTTTCATCTTCCGGGTTTAAATTGGTTTTCGTATCAACGTCACTACTATAGTACATCTATGACTCATTGGTGTCTCATGATACTGCATGTCCTTATCCTATGAGAAAAGCCTTGCTTAATCAGCATGCACTGATTTCCTATGACAGGTGCTTTAAACAGTGAGATCGCAAACAGTGAGAGAAGCATTAATGGGCCAAAAATTAATGTGTTTTTGCTTTGCAAAAGTTTCTGCTTCACATAGGTTCTCGTAATTAGATCCACACTGTTAGTGTAGCCGGTCTTTACGGCCCTTTAACTGATCAAACGGCTTATAAAAAGCCACAAAATAAGCTTCAAAGGTTATTAAAGGTGCATTCATATATATTTGCGATGCAGAGTACAAATGTGAACGGCTGTGCATTTATTTACACATTAAAATATAGAGGTCACTTGATACTTATGTATTTGTGTTATTTTCGGCGAGCTTAAAACCAATATATTTAATTTTGTTGCATGTAATGGTAATTTTTTTCAGCATGAATTTGTGTGAATTTTAGATGCTTTTAAGCTATATAAAACAGTCTGAATCAGAAGCCATTGTTATACTGCTGGTCTCCCCTCTTATCACAGCTCTCCACGCCTACTTTTGTGGCATTTTTCAAAACTGTGGTGAGAACTAATTGGTGCTGAAACAGGGGTTCCCCTAAGGGAAACTACACTATAGTAGTTTTCATTCTGTTTTAATTGTTATGAAAGTGCTGCGTTTTGCTTAATGAAGCTTAGTTTGGGATAAATTAATTACAAAATTAACCCAGTTTTACAATTTTGCATTACTGTTTTATTTCAGAGGATTAAGGAAAATCTGATTCCGTATGATTTGACTATTTTGATATATGCAGCGCATATGCAGTCATTAATATGCTGTGCAGGTGTCAGGCATCATGTATGACGGTTCTCTCACCTTGCAGGAGTGCAGCATGTCAGCGATGGCTCGTCTGCTAAGGTTAGCGGTGGCGATCACGTCCTCTTGACGACAGGAGTTCCCAGCAGCCACTGCTTTAGCCGTGGCCAGCGTGATGCCTTTGGTCATGCGGATGAATTCCTCTGGAGTGGCTGTCTTTGGAGGAGGATCTGGACTGCGGAACACCTGATGGAAAAACATAGGATGGGCACAAAATGTTATGAAGAAAGGCTTAAAGCTACACTTTTGTTAACGTTTCACTTGCTCTTCTTCATCCCGGTGGCCTTGGACTTAATAAACTTTAATAATTATTATTATTTATAATATACTTTTTTCTTTTACTTGAATGTAGTCATTTAAATGTGTATGCTCAGAGTGTGTGTCTTACAGCCAGCTCTTGTTTGATGTGCTCTATGGTGGCCTCTAGTGCGCGTGTGCCTTTAGTGGCCTCGTCCTCCACGGCCTTCACTGTCTTCAGTAGAGATGTCACATTTGTCACCATCACCTGATGCCACAGAAACATTACACATGAACACCCCTCAAACACTATATGGAAAAATATGAAAATTAGCTGAAATAATTTAACGCAGCCTCTTATTTACATGAGGTAAACATAAAGCTGCTTGGTTTATATTTTTAAATTATGTAACTGTAGGCTATATAATACATTTTAACATGGTGTTGCTGTAACGGCCCATTTCAAATGTTTAATTTTTTTTCCCCCTCTTTCTCCTTTTGCTGAGGTGGAGCAGTGATTAAATACTGCAATTGTAAATACTTCCCAGCATTTCAGTATAAAAGTGTACTGTACATATTTAAAATGCATGCAAATTACAGTGAAGTGCAACAGTAACCTTTCGGTGTTCCGCAGTGGTCAAAAAGGATTCAAACATTGAATTTTGAATTGATCTCCTCTTGTAAACTCAGAGTTGTGGATTCAGACTGCAATTAAATTACCACACAACCTTGGCATTTATCAAAAAACAGTAGGTATGGGATATTTACACAGGTGGTGGGAGAAATACACAGACATTCTAGATTCGGACGGCAATAAAACCATTAACTAGCCCCTGTAAATGCTGAAAATACCTTATGTCCGTATGAGAAACAATTACCGTCCGAATAGGACTATAATCTACAGACTTTTTAAAAACACTTTTTCTAAAGATAGGCCCTTTACAAAACATGATAGCCATTAAAATTACTAACTTTGCTTCATTCTTATATCACCAGGAAAATAATCATGAATTTGTTAATTTATCGGTTTAATTAATCTAATGAGTTTTATGTATAATTTAATACAATAATCTAACTTGTGCAAATGATAATGCATGTCCTATATGAAATAATCTCTTTGTCTTTGTAGATACATATTAGCTACTTTGAGTCAGTGTTATTTTAGTATTATATATGCTATTATAGTATTTATTAATATTTTTAAATAGCTTTTCATATTTCAGTTTTAATTTTAGTTTAAGTTTACAATATTTTTATTTAGCTTTTAATTTTTTTTTAACTTTATTTAAATTAAAATGAAAACATTTTTAATAGTTTTCTCCTCCAAAAATGTTTGATTGTTTTGGCTTTAGTTTTAGTTAACAATAACAACACTGATCTGAGTATAAAACATCAGCAGTTGTTCGAGCTCAGTCTGTAGGTCAAAGGGATGCATGCATGATTTCAGGGCAGCACATAATATTGAGAAGTGTTATATTCAGAGATCAGTTAGCAAAAACAGACAAACAGAGACAGTCAGTGCATGAGATGCTCCTATGCTTCTGTGTGTCTTATACCTTAGCAGAGTTCTTGAGCTGTAACATGGCGGGATCATCGTGAGGTTTCCCGGCTGCTGCCTTCGTGGCGCTGATCAGGTCACCCAGAGCTTTAGCCACATCCTTCACCGCATTGATCAGCACCACCTGAGATACAACAACAAACACATGATATGACTGCTGGCAAATTCTGACATCTAGTGCTTTGTAGCAAAACTTAGTGAGCTAGTCTGCTCCCTACATAGATACCTGCCTTCTAAGGCAGCATTCTAATGGAGATGCAAACCCATGATTCTTGTTGTTATCTGTAAAGGCAACATGCTTTATACAAATAACACTCCTCACAAAAAGAACACAGGAGACCCTACTCAAAATTTATTTTAACAAAACTCAGATCGGCTCCAGCATCCTGCAAACTTACAGAGGACAAGTGCTTTGGATGGATGGATGGATGGATGGGATTAAAAGAAACATTAAAACAAACATGGGCATAATATCAAACTTGCGTGTCACAAAATACATGTAGTAATAGGAGAAACATGTCTCAGTACAAGAAAAGTAAATTAAGTCTCACATTATACAGTAAACTACTGCAAATATAAAGTTATATAAAAATGAATGCTAGTTAATGAAGTATCAGTCTCATAACATAGCCTGACTACAAGAAAATGCAGTATGGACACAAAGACTTCACTAAAATTCACAGCTGTTGCTTGTGGAAAGTGAAAATAAAGATCTTAGAAATACTCCAATGCAGATTTTACTGTTTTTTTTTTATCATGTTCATGAACTTGATGGAAGTGTTATTAAACCTTGCCTCAATGTCTGTATTTCCTTGAATAATACAGCTATAACAAGCTTCAAGAATATGGCATGAATTATTAAGTGTTGCCATAGGAACAGCAGAAACCCAAGAATTGTTGCCAAGGATGGGACTAAAGACACACACACACGCACACACGCGCGCACACGCGCGCACACACACGCGCACACGCGCGCACACGCGCGCGCACACGCACGCGCACACGCACGCGCACACACACACACACGCACACAGGACAAACACACATTACTGCACAAACACACATTTTGACAGCAGGTCCACTGTATTTTGTGTGAAAAGGTTTCGGGCCAGGATGGGGTGTCAGTACCTGTGTCTCAGGGTCTTCAGAGCCCAAACTCGCTGCTCCCAGTTTGACCACATCAGCCAGTTTGGTGATGGTGTTAACGGATGACTGTGCAGCCTGAGCCAACTTCTCTTGACTTGCTCCGGCTCCAGACACCAACAGCTTAGTGTCCTCCACCAGAACTTTAGCTGTCTTCAAGATGTGCTCTCTGATCAACCACAGGAAATACAACAATAATAATATTACACACATACAAGGATCAACAAAGATTATATGAAAAGAAAGTGATTTTTTTTTTTTAATATTGGGGGTAATGCATTATATGTGATAAATGTGTTACGTCATTTTTTACTTGAATTGACAATTTTGTAAAATATGTTAGAAATGTGTTAAAACATGCTGAAACATGCTAGCAATGTGTTAAAACATTTATGTCTAACAAACATGCCAAATCATGTTAGCAAAACTAAGTAACATGCAACAATGCCTAACAACGTTGGCAAAACACAAAATAAAACATGTTAGCAATGCCAAGAAACATGTGGCCTGATTTCTGATTGGTTTCTTAGTGATCTTATGATGTTTAATTGGGTATAAAAAGATTTACTGGGGACTGAACTGGTTTGATATGGTTTCTCGGGGGTCTAATGAGGTCAAATGAGGTGGTCTGTCTGAAACTTATTTGTTTTCCAGTCATCTGACTTTACTTTTGTCAATCTGACAATAAAACCTACAAACTTAAAGCTTTTAAAACTATTTCATACTTTCCGGCCTGTCTTTGTCAAGCCAACATCAGTGTTTGTCATCAAACTTTATTTGTCTAGTTCAATTTTACATTATAATGGGTTCATTCTAGGGCTGCAACTAACGATTATTTTGATAATCAATTAGTTGGCCGGTTATTTTTTCGATAAAAAAATACTAATTTAATTTTTTTTATTTTATTGACAAAAAAAAAAAAAACACACTGTTGCACATCCTGCCCAATGTACTTCAAACAAATGTGCCAATTGAATGCTATGAAATCATACAGTGCTTAATTTATTACATTACCTGTCATAATAAAGAGAGAACACAAATATTTTAGGAATCCATCAAAAACTTGTTTAAAACTAAAAATGTTATTGCCATTTATTAGGCAAATAACAAACTGAAACAACTAAACAGTCATTATTCACATACACACACACACACACACACACACACACACACACACACACACATATGAAACTTAATAACAGTCTGTTGTTATTGACTGTAATTGGGCATCTGAAAAACAAAACAAAACAACAGCTAACAAGTGCTTTACGTTTTTTTCTGCCTTTCTTGTAAAACAGTAAAATCAAAAATTCATGGATAACAACAATTATATTGTAGCATTAGAAATACTGCTGTGACTAAAGAGCTTACACATACTGGTGGATTAACCATTACAGAAACATGAAAAATGATTTTGGTAATCACCAATACTGATAGTTTAGGACAGCTGTGGCAGAAACCTTACATTGGGTGGCAGAGGTCTACTAAATTTGTTAAGCACTGTATAGTGAGTGTAGTTTAATCTCTACATTAAAAATTAAGATAGTAATAAAGATAATAAAGAAAAACAAAAACTCAGTGTTAACCAACAGGCAAGATAAATGCTCTGCAGGAACACACACATTCACTTTGGACACAATCACCTCTTACTGTCATTTCCTTATCCTGTAAATAGGCTATAAGAAACGTCTTACATTTAAATGACGTTATCCCTTTACAGTTACTACTCTCATAAAATACTTGAATGACATGTTGACTATTAAATCTAAATGTAACTTTAAACAACAGATATTTCGGGAAAATTATTATTTTTGCGCTGAATGTCGCCCTCTCTACCGCGTTCCATCTGTCTCACACAGGTGCGCACGCCGGCACTCATTCAGTAAAGTTTGAAGTTTAACACAGACTGTCATGACGAACCTTTATGCAAAATGGAAATGCTCGCATGAATTTGTAACATTTACAGATAAGGATATAGCCGTAGAATGAACGTTTTGCGCTGAGGACTCACATGCATCTGACAGCTTTTGACAGGGCAAGCCATTAGGCTAATGCATTAGCTTGTAGCTTAAAATAGTTCTCATGTTGTGGACAGCTTGGATCACATAAGTTGCTTTTTCTTGCAGCAGCTCAATCTGTTCCCTCCACTATTTTTAGATGCATTTTTGTCCTTAGAAATGCGTTATTCAGTGCTGTAATTTGACGCGACTGTGATTTTCATAATCGATTATTATCGATTTTATTGAATAGTTGTTGCAGCCCTAGTGCATTCTATTCAAAAACATAATCAGAACAGCCACGGCATAAGTCACATATAGGGATGGGAATCATTATGAAGTAGTTGACGATTTTGGATCCTTAATGTTTCCATTAACAAAACATCCCTGGCATCTGAGTTGATCTCCAAACTGTTTCCCATCATTCCACACACATATCCTGAGCCTTTTTTTTTTTTTTTTAAAGTCTGAGGTGTCAACGAACGGTGATACAGTAGTTTAATGCCCCTTAAAAACCTTTTCATTTCAAGGTCACTTAAATGTGCACTGGGCACTTTGGGTGCTGTAGTTCTGCTGGAAGGACACATGCAGTTGAGTACCTGTGATCTGCAAATGTCTCGGCGTTCTCTCGGTTGAGAGTGCCTGCAGTGGCAAACATGATGGTGGTGTCCAGATCAGCGATAATGCCAGATACAGCACTGGCAGCGGTAATGCAGGCCTGAGTGCCACGATTACCCGCTTGAAGAGCCGCCAACACGTGAGATACCTGAGAGAGAATGAAGATATTAGGAGTCTGATGAAGACTGAATTACATCCAAATAAGAGAAAGAAGAACAACTGTAAACCTTTTCGGAGACTTTCCGTGCGCTGTCGATGAGCTCTTTCTTGGTGTAGGAGTCGTTTTGACTGCATTGAAGCGCTCCTGCTTTACTGACCAGACCAGTGCAGCTGTAGCCCAACTCTGTCACCTGCTTCCTGATGTGAGAACCGATCTGAAGGACAAACCCGTTAACCGTTAACAAACACCTTAAACCCAAAGTAATGGCTGCTTTGTTAAAAATGTAATAATATTTCACAATATTACTGTTTTTAAAGCATTCAAAATCATTAAAAAAAAAATCTTACTGACCCCAAACTTTTAAACAGTAGTGTACATTCAATACAAACATTTCTTTTTTTTGGAATAATGTGCACTGATGAATTGTTCTCAATAAGAACAATAATGTACAGTGAGTATATGTGGGTCAATTTGATTCCATGTGAATTTAAAGGTGGGCAAGCCATGAAATCTAGACAGAAGAACAGAAGATACCTCGTCGCTTTCAGCAGTCATGGCTGCACATTTGGCCTCTGATGCCAGGTCACCGAACTCTGTGGTCAGCTGATTGGCCAAACCGCCCAGCTCATCAGGGTTGGTGTTGGATTTGGTAACCTGGGAACACAGCAGTTTAAAAACGCTCTGTCAGTCTCATCTTGTCTATAAATATGGCATAATTCTCCCTTCTCTAAATTATTTTGAACCATAATATCAAAAAAAAAAAATGAATGAAAAACTTTAAAATATAAAATTTAAAATATATACAGGGCCCAAAGAGGCTTGTCAGGTTTAACTACTTCATTAATGTCCTTTGTCACATATCAAGCGTATCTTATATTTATAAATTCTGTACTAAACCTTAATTCTGTTTTCAATGCATGCTTGTGCATATGTGTTGTATTTTGACTTGTTTGTCCACCAATCATAGTGGCTTTTCCCACAATTCCCAATTCTGCAAGTCACTTTTGCAGCACTATAATTTACCATCTCCTGAACGGTGACAGCGATAGCTTTGGCCGTCTTCACCATTGTGGTCTGATAATCCACAAACGTCCCTTCAGGTTCGAATCCGGGCCCGTCTTCCATTTTATTGATGGCTTGAGTAATGGAGTTGACCATTCCTCCCACAGCTCCTGCAGCGCTGGCCGCCTCTGCCAAAGTCGCGGCCAGATCGTCCACCGCCTCCTTCATCATCTGAACCGACTCCTCCAGAGCCTCCTGTGTGTGAGCCGCCTGAGGACACAGAACACACATACATGGTACTACAGCAGATACAATCAAAACAACCATCAGTAGCTGCTGTGTCCGTTTGGTAGCCTCTTACCTTGTGGTTTCCTCCAGCCTCTTTGGCTGTGTAGAGCATCTGTAGGGCAGACTCAGCCAGAGTCTTGGTTTGATCCAGCACGCTCATCTGCTGCTGGCTGTTCTGTATCTTAGACGCTGTACCAATGGCAGCCATGATGAGCGGCTCAAAGTAACTAGCCATCTGAGACACCTGTAAGATTACAGAAAACGATGAGCTTCCCATTAACATCTAATCCACTGAGACACATTTAGAAATGATTTTGCAGTTAGACCTTGTGACCCAGCTGAGACTCATCAGCACGGGCTGCGATGGCCACCGGTTCAATCAGGTTACTGATCTCATGCACAGACGCCGCCATCTGCTCATGAAGAGCCTGCAACACAATATTACAATAATGCTTTATTACATTAATAACAATGATAACGATCATTAGCACGCCCACATGAAATCTGCGGCCTCAGCTATAAGGATATTGCTATAATTTATTATGGCGGTTGCAGTGTTTCTCAGGATTTTGTGAGACTATGGGGAGTGGACCTCACTTCCTCAAGCAGGAGTCATAAGAAAATGTTGTACATTTTAAAGTTAAATGCATAAATCTGGTGTACTTGGAGAGAGAAAATTAAGAGCTCCAACCAATGTTCAGTGTCCAAATTGAACAGAGTAAAAACTCTGGACTTTACCTGGACTTTAAAGTGGAATCAACCCTCTTTTGAGTTGACATAGTGTTTCAGTCTACATTACATTCACACTGCTGTTCGCAGAAGACAAACAATTAATATATAATAATAATACATTTCATTATTATTATTATTATTATTATTATTATCATCTTTGCTTTGAAACGTGCAGCACAAACAGACTATGTACTTATTTTAATTAAATCGCAGTCTTTTGGCAAATCTATATCACGCTTTCACAGATACTTTGCCAAAGCAATGGCACAAAACAACAAGAGATTTTTACGTTATTATGAGAAGTGTAAAAATAGTTTTGGTTCATTATAAGGCTGTGGCTGGATAGATTAGGTAATGAATGGTAAAATCTGCCGTTGTAAAGCTTCACCTCATGGGAAATGTCGTCTCTTGGCGTGAGCTGCTGGCTGATGGCTGCCAGTGAGGCCTTGTCCACCTCACGGATGCAGTTATTAAGAACCTTAATGGCATCATCACACTCCCTCTGACCTGGAGCCTTTTCCCTGAAACCATTTACATGAGAGTGTGTGAATATGATACATGAAAATTATGACATCATCATAATTGCTCCACAGACATGGCAGACTTCACTTATAGGCTAAAGTCTTGTCTTTAGTTGATCATTGAATGAAGGATATATATATATATATATATATATATATATATATATATATATATATATATTATATATATATATATATATATTGTGTGAATACCTCATGTTGGTAATGAGTTTCTTGATAGAGTCAGACACGGTTCTGGAGTGTCCAGCCAACACAGACCATTTGGGTGGGTCTTTGGGGTTGACGGCCAGTGAGCGGGCTGTCTGGATCAGGCCTGTAGAGCTCTCCAGCATGCTCTTAGCGGCTGCTACGATGGGCTCCATCGCTGCTAGCCCCTGCAATCAGAGACAACACAACTTGCAATTTTCAACATTGATCCAGCAGGGCTTTTATTTCAGCCGTGTTCCCACTCCTGAGCCCTGTACGTTCCAGTCTATTCTCCACTAGTCTATTTAGATTGTATTTAAAAAAAAAAGCAAAAGAGTATAATGACATTTTGGTATTAATAGCAAATGCATATCTTCTACAGTGCACAGCATAAATGAGTACACCCCATCTGAACAAATACAAAAGATGTATTTTCTTTATGATCACTAATACAATTCATGGAAAGATGGCAAAACTAAAATGTATTAAACACATACATAATAAAAATTGAGAAATATATGTCATTAATAGCCATAAAATAAGTAAATTAGCCAATTTTGTTTAAATTAAGGATTGCAGAAATGAGTACACCCTAGATTTAATTCAACAAATGTATAATATTCTAGTACTTAGTATGCCCTCCATAATTTTGAATATACTGCTCTGACCCTTCTTGGCACAGAGTGTACAAGTTCATGACAAATTGTCACATCTATCCTGTTTAACTCCTGGATGATGAGCTCCTTAAATGCCTTGATCTTAAATGGGGAGTGTTGCTCAACAAGTCTCTACAGAGTCCCCCACAGGCACTCAAGAGTGTTAAGATTGAGTGCAATACATGTCCACAGAAGGTTTTTCAACTTGGGAGAATGCATATCCTCATTGTCATGCTGAAAAAATGCCCAACAAAGCAGGGAATGAGGAAAGGGTAACATCTGTTTCAAGTTTGTGTATTAAATTACACAGTGGTGTGGGAATTGATGACAGCATTGATAAAGCACAACTCCCTCACACCTTCAGCACTCATACATCCCTATATAAGAGCTTTACTACCACTGAACTTTACTGTGGGAACCAGGCACTTCTCACTGTACTACTCCTCTAGCAACACCATAACATTTTGGATGCTGTTAGATCCAAAATGATTGATTTGGTCTCATGAGACCAGAATCTATATTTTGTAAATATGGGCTTTGGAAATGGCTAACTGACTTTATTGTGCTTTGGCTACAGTAGGTAGTTCCAGTGAGAACAACAACCATGCCTGTCATTTCTGCTGGCTACATCTTACTCTGTGAGATAAACAGTCACTCTTTTCATAGCTTTTGCTGGCTCTGAGACACTTGCTTGGTATTTCTCCTCTTCTTTGTCTAGCAAAAAAAAAATCCCTTATCACTAAATGAAAGCTTAAAATGAAGGCCTGATTATTTCAGGGCCCTTGTCACAAGTCCATTGTTTTTGAATTTCTATGTTACTTTTGCTATATTTTCACACTTAAAACAATGATTTGGTAATCCTCTTGTACCACTGTCCTCTTTTGTGCTAAGAAATAAATCTCCTGACAGTTCTCTCCCAAATGGTTTTGGGAGGGTGTACTCATTTTTGCTACACAACATTTTATCACCTTGATAAGAAAATCTTATTTTCCTGAATAATTGCATAAAAGCATAATTGACATGCTTCTTTGGTAACTGATTAAGCAGACTTGCTGGAACATTATATCTCTAAAGAACCCTAACATGTCTTCTAAGTAATTGAGTAATTGCTGACTTTCAGAAGTTTCAGAGGGGGTGCACTCATTTATGCTGTGCACTGTACAGTTTGAGAGCAAAATTAATATTTTTCTCTTTCTCACTTCTTTTGTGAAAATCATGACAATAAAAGTTACTCCAAAAGTGGATTGGTAGAAATATGTCAACCAGTAGATATTTTGTTCTATATGGTTAAAAAATATAAAGCAAAGCAGAAAACTTTATGTGTAGACTTTTTTTGTTTTGTTTTACATTTGTTTTATAGTGTTACATAATGTCACAATTTGTTCATTTGTTATGATTTTTGGGGCTTCAAATAAGATAAATCCTCTTTCATTTAAGTCACAAGATTATCATACAGTAAACTTTCCTACTTGGATATCTAAAATATAAAACAGTTGAATTTCCAGCAAACATTACTATATTGTGATAAACAGTAGAGCACAAGAAGTCTCTTCTGCTCACCAAGGCTACATTTATTTGATCAAAAATACAGTTAAAAACAGTAATATTGTGAAACATTAATACAATTTTAAATTGCTGTTTTCCATTTGATTATATGTTATAGTCCCCTGTAGTCAATAATTTTATCCCTTAAAACTCATCTTTGATCACCAAAATGCCACATTTAAACATTTTTTTCCTGTGTAAAAAAATGTCTTCATGCCTTAAAATAGCTTGAATGTAACTTTACACCCTTGCCTCATTTAATATATGCAGAACAATAAATATGCAAATTAGCCCCGCCTCCACTCACACAAGCTCAGAGATCCACTCAGTCAACTTACTGAGGTAAACGCTGCACAATGGTATCGCTCTTTACAACTCGGACACATAACAGTAATTAATATTATTAGCCTTTTGCTTGACTATGTTATTAAACAGCTAATAATGTGTTGCTAATGTTACACGAACCATGTTCAGCATCTTAGAGTCAGACAACTAAAGGCATATAGTTCATCACATTGTTAAATCTACGTGATTCTTTCATATCAACAGAAAAATATATCGAGATAACCTGACTTCTCTTGAGACTTCCCTGCTAGTTCGCAGTTAATGATATGCTAAAGCCGGCCGGCACGTTGATGTGATTGGTTACAAGGTAGTTTGTGACGTCACAGACACCAGCGATTTCAAACCGCGGGCTTGAGACGGTCTTTAGATCACTGCATTTTTAAAAAGAAAATACTCAGCAATGGTGTTGACTTATGAATTTGCACATGGTTTGTCTTAAAGCATATATAAAAAAAAAAAACAACAACAACACATAGACATATAAACAACATTAAAAACTTGATTTTCACCACAGGGGGTCTTTAAAATATAATTTATTCCTGTGATCAAAGCTGAATTTTCAGTATCATTACTCCAGTCATCAGTGTTACATGATCCTTCAGATATCTTTCTAATATGCTGATTCGCTCAAAAAACATTTCTGATTGTTGAAAACAGTTGTTCTGCTTCATATTCATAAACTTACTGGCCACAACAATTAGTGTTTAGTGTGGTGTATACTATTACTGTGATATAAAGCCATACCTCCGGGCTGATCTGTGCAGGTATGCTAGCAAACTCTGGGTTTGAAGCGAAGGCAGTCAGGTTATCCACAGCCTCGATGAGCGGCCCAGTGGCTTCCTTACACTTCTGTCTATTCTCCTGGTTAAAGGCCCCATCAAGAGCCTGACATTACAGCACAAACACAGTTACATTCACAATAACAGTACCAACACACAAACACTATTGTTCAGAAACAGTCTCAAAACTCACTTTAATGGACTTGACGAGGTTGGCTGTGCTGTTTGCCACCTCTTTGGCACTCTGGACAAACTGTCTCTTAGCAACTGGGTTGGATGTTTTAGAGGAGGCGAGTCGGCAGGCATTGCACAAGGCCGAAGTGTGTTTGGCAACAATTGTGGCAGCAGAGAGGACCTTGGGAAATGAAGGTGCACGTCACTGGGAGTTATTGGTGAAGACTTATCTATATTTGATTCCTGCAATAATTCACTTCCTGTTTTGAGCAGTGAGTTCAAAGAAAATATTCAGATGTAAAATATAATTATTACTGGAACACAATGTATTTATCTATGCTTTTTGTCACTGTTTACACTCTTATTTGTGTTTATAATGAATAAAAAAACCTGGAAAAAATATATATAAGTATTAGTAAAAGATGGTATTACACATTGTGTGGTATTACACATTGTGTGTAATACCATTGAGTCTACTGTTAGAGGCCGATTCCTTTGCCTGCCTGGCCATTTAGCAGAAGCATTAAGGTGTGGCCACATTAGCGAAATTTTAGAAAAATTGTGTGGTCAAAAAAATGTCTATTGTTTGTTGTCAAAAGTCAATAGTGGAGAGAAAGGACCTCAAAGAACAACTCAGACAAAAATCTGTTTCAAATCAAGCAGCTTTCTGTTGGTCAATGCAGCTAATCCGCATGACCAACTAGAACCAGTTTCAAAATCTGCATAGGTTAATCGTTCAGCCTCACACAAAATTTCAGAGATTGAACTGACCGGATTTTGACAGTGAAAATTCACTGAACAATGGTAAATGCGACCAACACCTTTACTTCTCCCCTTTGTGAACCAAAATCTCCAAACAGCCTTGTCAATACATACATTTTGTTTTCAAATATTTCTGTGAATTGAGTAATTGTTTTGTATACATTTTTTTTGTGAGTTTACTAGTTGTATCGGCTATTTAAAAATCCTTAACCACTAATAATAATATACTATAGACTAATGCCAAGGAAGGACTCAAGCAGTTACCTGGGACTGGGTGCAGGCGGGGTCCACTAGGTTCTGACAGGCCATCTGGATCGAATGCTTGGCTCTGGCGAACTGTGAGGGGTCCACAAGACCCTTCTGCCCAGCGTGACTGTTCGGGTCAGACACACCCACCAGATACGCTCCCTATGAGAGACACATCAACCGAACACTGGTCACCTCTGTTCCACACAAACCAGGGCTGGGCGATAAAATGATAACGATAATTATCGCTACATAATTTTCCTCAATAAAGTGTTCAATATATGTCTAATACAATGCTTATGCGGCATGAGCGGAACAAAACAGCACTACTCATTTGAACCGTGCCACATGGACCATTTATCCGCTCGACGGTTAAGTTTAAATGGCAGCGCAGCACAAGCTTACTAGAGCACATGCGTTTACTCGCTGTGTATAATATACTACTTTATATGAATTTAATACCATAGAAACCATATAGTTATATTTTACCATGGTAGTGTGGTGCTATATGCTGGTTTTAACTGTGGTTATCATGATCTAAAAGTATGCTACTATGGATGACCAATGGTTAATTTTAATAAAATTCAAACAGTCAGATTATTTAAATTTTACCAATATAAAGATTATAAAAATGAGGTGGTTACAATTTTTAGAGACATTACTGTTTTTGTTAATGAACACAAATTTACATCTGCATCCTAACTCAAGCTACTACTACTGTCAATTTAAGTTACTGTCAAATGTGCATTTCTAAGAGACAATACATGTAATATTATTAATATTGCAACCTGCACTGCAAACTGTGCCAAAGTCAGGCAACACAAACCTGTTTCATGACTTGAAACAATATCAACCTAGCACATGCAGAAAACAAGAAATTAATTTTTCTATTAAAATATTTATTTTGACTGGAAAACTGTAAAGAATTTAAAAACGTCAAGTGTTTGTCAATTTCTGACAATAAAAAATAGTTTAAAACCACAATTAACGGTCAGGTTTCACAAAAATCTGTCTTTAAACTTGAAAGAAATAAAGATTTGACATTTATTGTGATGATTATCGATATCAACTGAAATTTTATAGTGATAATTTTTTGGGGGGCATATTGCCCAGCCCTAACACACCAATTCAAGCTCTCTCACCACCTGGCTTAGCAACAACAACCCTCTCCACACACACTTCTCACACACACACACACACACTCACACTCACACTTCTCTCACACACACACTTCTACACTTTTCTCTCTCTCTCTCTCTCTCTCTCTCACACACACACACACACACCCACACACACCCACCCACCCACACACTTTCAGCTTGTTTTGTTGATGTGCATCCTGCATTAAGGATATGGCATACAGTTGGCTCGCACAAAATAATTATTTTATAACATTTTATATTAATTTTGATGACAGCATCAAGGAAAAAATCAAGAGTTATGTTTTTTTTTTTTATCATAAACATAAGCCTGACCCACACGCACAAATGAAACGAAGCACTTTTGAATCAAATGGCAGCTGTGAGTGTTCGTGAACCTCCCACAGGAAGCAGTTAAATATGACTCACTGCCCATCAAACCCATTATGAATTCTTTTTGCACAAGTGTGTAAGAGTGTGTTCTTTTGCCTGTAAATAACAAAAGCATGAAGGTGCGTGTGAAAGCACAAAAGACAGTCAAGGAAAGAGGAGAACAGGAAGGCAAATGTGTTTGTTCATTTAATGCGCTCCTGTAACTCCAGATGTTTGACGCATCATAGCACTGGTACATTTTATCACGCACCGCCTCTTTAGGACAAATTTAGAAGAGAGGAGCTTCTCACACACACACAGATTTCCATGTTTTATGGGGACCATAGACATAATGATTTTTTTTTTACTGTACAATCTGTATATTCTATCCTCTACCCCCTAAACCTACGAATCACAGAACACTTTCTGCATTTTTACATTTTCAAAAAACTTCCATTATGTATATTTTCCTCATGGGGAACAAAAAATGTCCCCACAAGGAATTACTACATTTGGTCCCCACAACACAGGGAATACAAGAAACCCCCACCAACACACACAGACCCTGATTTTACCTGAGCGGCTGCCTCAGTGAGACCACACAGCGCTTTAGACGCTGAACTGACAGAGTCTCCAAACTCTGGCAAATTACTGTTTTTGGCATTATCGGAAATGAGAGCCATGGCCTCACCCAAAACCTGCACACAACATCAACATTAACACAGCTTTAGCTCAGCAATGGGACTGGGTGATATAGGTAAAATATATAAAAGTTGTGATCTCTGAGTTCACCTTTGAGTTCTCCATCACACTGTCAATACAGTCAAAGTAGCTCAGATCATTGACGGCTTCTGTAGGATTCTCCAGCATTCCTCCAACCGTCTGCAGCACACGCACAGTTAGCACACACAATACACAAAACAGACATCAAGAATGCAAGGCATGTTCAGGTTTTAGGCTTTTAGTTCTGTATAAATTCAAGTGTGCTGCACACGTCCTGAGAAGTGAAGCCAAAGCATTTCGATCATCCCCTAGTAGCTGGATGCAGTATAGGTCATAAACCCCGCCCTCTTCATGTAATCGAATGGGACGTGAGGCAAACTAAAAAAAATCCAATTACACTTCAAATAATTTTTTTCTGAAGATGGTTTCTATCATTTTAATTAGTTCTCATCACACAGACATATAAAAATGGCGTGAATGAGTCTGCGAGAGCGGTAGTGTGGGCGGGACCTTGCCGTGGCTCCGGCTCATGATCACTTGGGCTCCAAATTACATAATCGCACAAGATGTCAACTTTTATTTGTGGGTTATTTTGGCTTAATTTTTCCACATTGAAAGGAAGTGGAGACACTTCTTTTTCAATAGTCTAAATAAAACCAGAAATAAAATTACATTCGTTAGTTTGTTATTAAAAATCCAGTGCTTTTTAAGCCCTTTTTAAAATTTTAACATTTCTTAAAAAGTAAAAAAACAAAACAAAAACAAAAATAGATTTATACTCTTCAAAATTTGGGGTCAGTAAGATTTTTTCAGTCAGTAAAATAAAGTAATTTTTATTTAGCAAGGATTGCATTAAATTGATCAAAAGAGAAAGTAAAAATATTTATAATGTTACAAAAGATTTCCGTTTCAAATAAATGTTCTGTTGAACTTCCTGTTCATTAAAGTATCATGAAAAATTATAAAATAAATTACAATTTAAAATATTTTCACATAGAAAACAGTTTTAACATGTAATAAATCATAATATTTTCACTGTATTTCTTTAAATAAATGGACTCTTGGTGAGCAAAAGAGACTTTCTTTCAAAAACATCTTAACAATCTTACCAACTCCAAACTTTTAAACAGTAGTTTAACCGGTCTAAAAAACAAATCTGAATGGATTCTGTACATTTTAACTGAACTATTGTGGAGAAGAAATATCAAAACAACGCTGCCTTGGAAACACGCACTGTTGTTTTGCTGACATTTCCAATATCAACTAAAAACAGCACACAGCAAATAACTGCTGCTCAATATCAAACAGGATTTCAAGTCATGCATATAAATATATGAAAGAGCATGTTTATACAAATACTTAAAAAAAAAACTAAACATTTTTGAAGTATTTTATTACAATATTCTAATAAATACTGTAATAAAACCATACAGATAAGTTACGGCACAAAAGGTGTGTCATCTCTCTCCTCATAAAACACTGTTCAGCTCAGATTGAGATCAGTGCTGAATATGAGAGAATCCAATCGCTGCATATGAGAGTGAGTCACTCACACAAACTAATTAATATTGAGAAGAAGGTAAAAGAGAGAGAAGCAGCACCTCAAGCTCACGGAGAGCGTTGTCACACTCCTTCTGTCCCGGAGCCTGCTGGGTACACATGCTGATCAGCTGATTAATGCTGTCTGTCACCGCGCTATCGAGAGAGAGAGAGGGAGAGAGACATTAGAGTTTGCTGGAAAGGGAAGGAATAGTGTGAGAGATCTGTGAGGAACAAATCCACCCACGTGTGTTACCACACACTGACACACTCTCTCCCTCTCGCTCTCTCTCTGTGATGCTCTGTAAGGGAGTGATGGGAGTTTTAGGAACGTGAGCAGTGAAAAGCCATTAACTGCTGTTGTTTCATTCTGTCATCTTCTCTCACACACTCACGCACATCAGAGAACAGCAGTGATATAAACAGGTTTGCTTTTGTAGATGCCCATTACATAACTGCGCTCATTCCAACCCAAATGTGTATAAAAGCGAGCGTGCCACTTATGTAATGTATGTCAATAAAAGAGCTGTGTGTGTGAGTGCACAATTTCTTTCTTACTATCACAAGCTCTGTTAGAATAGCATGCCATCACAACATCTGACCCAATTCTCTACAGAAATGCTTCAAAACACAGTGAGCTGCATTTTAGATGCACTCCTGACACAAAGACTGTTTCAAAGCTGGATAACTATACTGCCCACTTAGACATTTATTTGGCAACATCATGTTTACCAATCCCAAAAAGTTCTCTTACAAGCTAGGGCTGTTGCAATTTACCATGATAACAATGTTTAAAACAGAAATACTAATATCATGTTAATAGTACACGTGCAATAATATCATAAATAAAGCTGGTTGACACTCCAACATAGTAGGTGGAGCTATTGCACCTTAACTCTGGTTGCCACAAGTCATAAAACGTAAAAAAAAGATGAGAGGCTGCATTCAAAATCGCATACTTATTTTGAATAAGTAATTTGTGACTGCAAAAAAGTGAGTTCTATATAGTATGAGTGTATGTAGTATGAATGTAATCTGGAAGTACTACATTCACCATGTTGTCATTATCATGTGACCTACCAGCGTCAGTTCACAAACCTCACAAGGCCTCATAGGATAGTGAAGTATCCATCAATCCATCGTAAGCACACTTCAGAATCTCGCCGGAACTAGTAGGTCATCCGGGTACTGTTTGCCTACTCTATTATGAGGCACTGTGATTTCAGACATCATTTTTTTTTTGTTACATACTGTTTTTTTTGCCTACTATATAGTAGGGAAGCTTGCGATTTTGGAGGCAGCCACAGTGTGTGGCTACTACTGCTGCACAAAATCATGTCGGAGGAGATGACAAGCGAAAGTGAGACACTCTACCTGAACCTGAAAAGTTCTTTGGATTGCAAAAAAAAGACGGCATGTTAAACGCTTCAATCTGTAGAACAAGCCAATCTACGGTAAGTTTTTTTTGTACTCTTTTCTACAGTTATGATTACAAACTCTTCCACACACTCAGTCATTCTTTGGCCAAAAAAGAGAAACTACAAAAACAAAAAGCTAGGTTAAAAAGGATTTTACTGATAGCATTATTTATCTACTTTAGATACTGCAATAATATCATTATCATGAATTCTTTTGGCTACGATAATCGTGTAATGAATATCTAGCCCTAGCATGCACCCTTCACTAATGGCCTTGTGAAAGGGCATTTCATGAAGGACTTCCTATTCCGTTCATGGGGGCAAAAACACTGTTTGGAATTTGTACTTCATCTTCTACTACTTTTATTTTTGTTTTAAATAGTTCCACTTTATATTAAGAATCTTTAACTACTATGTACTAACATTTAAATTAAAGGTGTAGTAAGCGGTTTCTGAAAAATGCTGTTGATTGTGGATCAGCACAACACACTTGTGGCCAATAGCTGAGATGTCTGAGGATATTACAAAAGAGAAAAGGTCAGAGGAATATCACTGGAAAAAGAAGGGTTATGATCAGGCAAGAGCTTTAGAATCCACGTTAATATTACAATAGCTGTCCAGCGCTGGAAAGGCCCACAGAACCAAGATATGCTGCTGTAATAATGTTAGCTATAGAAACAGGACAGTTTTGAGCATCACTGAAGCATTATTTTGCTTCAGCATTATTTTTATTTAACAATGACGCTAAACACTGCATGCTCTAGCGGCCGTCACTGCGCAGTAGTTTAACTGGAAAACTCTCACTATCTGGCCAGTGTTACACACGCAATGTGAGTGGATGTCTGTTTATCATGGCTGACGCGCAACAAAATGCTTCACGAAAAATAAAGCGCAGTTGATGAACGACAAGGAAGCACAAAAAATGAACGTACAGTACACAAGAGTAAATACAAAAAAAGAGTTTGTCGTTAGTCGCAAACAGCAAGCAGCTCCAGACAATCAAAACCCAGTGTTACTCACATGACAAGTGGGATCAAAGCAGCCTCTGCATCTGTTTTCAAGCCTTCCCACTTAGCTCTCTCCAGCGCTGGAAAGCTTTTCTAATATAAATGTGGTTCCTAAAGTGCTTGCCCAGGCATAAACCTTCATTCCAGAAATATTCTTTTGAGCTTTTGTACTGTGTCCCATCTCTCGTTCGGCAGTTATTTTTTTATTTTCAAATCTCCCTCTTGCTCGTTCTCTCTCCTCGACCGTCATACGCCCTCTAATGCCGATGGGTTAGACGTTTGTTGTTAGTGTCGGCCCGACTAACTTCCAAACAGTGTTTTTTAAATTCTACTGAGTCCACCTTTAAGCGCCTGCAGTAGAACAGCCTTCAGATGGCTAAAAACGTTTTGGTGGACACAGGGTGGACTTAAACCTTAACACACCCTTAAACCTACCCATACCACCAGTGTTTTGCATTACAATATCAACACAATAAGTACATTTTATCAAACAATTATTATTTTTGATGTAAATACATGTAGTTAAAGACACCTAATATAAAGTGTGGCCAAATGGAGTATTACCAAAGTCATCCAAACCTTTCAATCACTATTTCATAATTTTGCATGTAACCATCTATACTGGAAACAGTTTGACAAAATGGTAATTGAAAAATAGGAGACAGATGGCAGAATTCTAACCGAGCGGCAGAAGCGAGCTGGTTTTTCAGGTTTGGTGAGTTGGGGTCTGTAGACAGAGCTTTAGCAGCCAGCAGGAGTTTGCTGGAGGACATGGAGATGGTCTTCAGGTTGGTGACCACTTGAGTCTGGTCCTCTTTAGACTATAGGAAGAGACGAGAGGAGGAGACATCATTCACCCATCTACTCATTCATTCATCCATCTATGACTTCTCAAATGTCTCTCTCAGGAACTTGTCCTAATGAAAGAATAGTTTAATTTAATTCAATTTATAATACACATCATACTTGGGATTGTCCAGCCATGTCCACTCCAGCCTGCAGGAAGTGGTTAAAGTCTTTGCCGAATTTTCCGGATGCTCTGGCCAGATCCTGGGTAGTGCCGCGTGAAGCCTGCACCAGTTCGTTGGCTGACTGGTTCAGTCCGGCCGCAGCCTCGTTCAGATTCGACTGAGCCTCCTGGAAACTCTTCCCGCTCACTGGGAACTGAAGACACGTCAGAAACACAAAGATCAGAACGACTGTTTCTAATAGGAACAGTGACTGTAATATGGCTCACTGTAAAATTTAACAGTAACAGGAAAACACAAAGAAAACAGAAGTAAAACTAGATATAAAAAAAAGGCTGTGCAGGTAGATGGATGGATGGAAGAACGTACAGATGGAAGAATGTACAGGTTGATAGATGCATGGATGGACGATAGATGGACAGATGGATAGAAGAATAGACAGATAGATGGCAGATAAACGGATGGATGGACATATAGATGAATGGATGGATTTATGGATGGACGGATAGGCAGACAAATAGACGAATGAATGGATGGATAAATGGATGGATACATGCATGTATAGACAAATGGACAGATTCTGTTCAGATTTTTGTATTTGTATTCTGTTTATCAAACACGCTTCTGGATTCTTCTTCTGATATTCACTTTTGCTTAGCAAAACAGTCTGCTCATGTGTGCCACCAAGCTGTAGTTTTATGCAAAAGCAGTTGTTCTTGGCATGTGATTAAAAGCATAAATCTCATTAGATGGCCACTTTTCTTCGCAATGGGATGGTAAAGAGATTAGTATGAGTCTCCATGAACAAACTGTCGTGCTGACGCCAAATGCAAATATTTTTGTCAGTCCGAACAGATGCAACTAAATCTAATAATTCAACTTCAAATGTTTGCGACACAACAAACATTTGTCTGGGTGTAAACAGACCTTTAGAGCTGGACAGTTTTTGTGTGAGCATGTGAGTTTGACCAGCCGACATCAATTACGTTATACAAGTCACTTTAGACTTAAGTCACAGGACCATCCAGATGACAGCAATACAGCAAACTATATTCTGGAAAATTTTGTCTAAAAAGGACATTGTGAGTGTTTTCATGGCCTTGGGGACTCACTTTATTAGACAGGAGTTTCTTGCTGGCTTCTCCTACAGTCCTGATGGCATTATCCACATCTCTCTGCCCCGGCAGACAGTTTACAGAGCGGTTCAGTGCCTGAGACACAGCTTTAGCTACCTGAAGATGCACACACACACTCCAGTCATCAGCAGAACATTTAAGATGCTTCTCCAACTATGCTAATCATAGATACACAACAGGCAATTTTCTTTTCAAAATAATGAGCACTTCAACCTACAGCAGACCAAATCTCCCATCAGCAATTAATAGGGAGGTCTTGTTACTGAATTTAAACCCACTCTATTGAGCTTTTCTTATTAGGTATTCAAGCTGAGGTCTGGTTTAACCTGGGCCAATCTCTGCTGGGTGTCAGGGTCTCCTGGTTTGGCGATGGCTCTCTTGGTCTCCTCGATCAGGCTGGCAGATTTGTCCATGACATCCCCGGTGCAGTCCAGCATGGCGTTTCGGGCATGAGGGTCCTCAGTGTTGGCGGCCACTCCACGAGCAGCTGAAGCCAGTGAACGTAGAGCCTGAGCCACATCACGAGCAGCCATACCTGCAAAACACACCCACAATGAAGCCAGACAAAGACATTAGTGGTGCTTTTCCACTGCATGGTACGGTTCGGTACGGCTTGATACGGCTCACTTTTTCGTGCTTTTTCACTGCATGGGATGTCTCAGTACGGAACAGTACAGCTCGCTTAAATAGTACCACCTCGTTTGAGGTTCCAAGCGAGCTGTACCGATACTAAATGTGACGTGTAAAAACTGCAGATCACTGATTGGTCAGAGAGAATCACTACCAGCGTCATTGGATTTGAAACACGAGACACCAGTAACAGTCAGTAACAGCCACCGCAGTATCATTTGTTCGCGAAATGACTTGCTTTAATGACTTGCTTTAAATGACTTGCTTTAAATGACTGTTGCAAGCAACTTGAAAAAAGAAATGGCTTTATCGTGGTCAGTAGATGAGGTGCAGACTTGTTGGTAGACAAGGAGCGGATCCACAGCAGTAGAGGCGGCGCAACTATAACGATCAGTCTATAATCCCACCCACTTTGAAGCGGTACTAACTGTAATGGAAAAGCAAACTGAAAATAAAGCAAGCCGAGCCATGTAGTACCGAGCTGAGTAGTACCATGCAGTGGAAATGTGCCATAGGAGAGACTGAGGGTGCCCACAATGAGCGGATGAATGCATGAGTTTATGGATCGCCCCGTGTGGGATTCAAACCTGCAAGATGTGGCTTAAGTTTTGAGCTAAGATTTTTAACCACTATACAACACCACCTGTCTGTGTTTGTTACAGCAGGGACAGAAACACATTACATTCTACAGGAAGGGGGCGCTGTATAACATGGTACTGGACATGGATTTGATCATAAACTCTATATAGACTATCAAAATGCTGAAACAAGCAGATGGTGTATGTGAGGTTGATGGGGTTACCTGTGTAGTTCTCATTGCCTTGGGTGGCTTCACTGAGGAGCTGAGCAATAGCAGAGCTCACGGCTTTAGTGCTGGAGCCCAGATCCTGAGAACACTTCTCCAACTAAATACACATACACACAAGTGTGACAAAACTGTTATAAGAACCCCATTTTTTCTTTTCTTTTCAGAAAGCATGCTCGCACGGGACTAAGGCGAACGATCAATCATGAAAGCTAGGAACGCATAGTAATTTTCATACACAATATACATATTTATAATTGAAAATAAAACAGAACACTGGGTGTAAAATTACAGTACACAATAAGAGGACAACAAATTTCAGTTTGAATCAGTGGTTCTCAACCTTTTTGACCCACAACAATATTATGTCTATAATAATCTATAATATTATATCTACAGTGTATAAGGCCTGTCATTACATTCTATACATTAAATTGCAGGACTTTTTTTAAAGATCTGAATGCTCTTCAGGGATCCTATTCTTTTTAACCAATGAATTTACATGACTTTTCCAGTTGTTCATGATTTACAGGATAAGGATCAAAGGGATAGTTCACCCAAAAATGAAAAATTCTGTCATCATTTACTTGTATAAACATTGATCAGCAAATGTACATAGAGCACATCAAATATGGTAAACAGAAGCTCAACCATATTTGCTTGACACGCGAGAATGAACCTCTTTGGTTCTCGTTTTTGAAGTTCCATTTACCATATTTGAGTTATCCATGTACGTTAATGATCAAGGTTTATATGTGAATAAAAGACTCAATTAAATCTTTTCATCATATAAAGCAGGGGTGGACAAACTCTGTCCTAGAGGGCCGCTGTCCCTGCAGAGTTCATACGGATTACTTTTATGCTTTCTGTATGAAGGTTTTGAAGTATCTGAATTTTGGGTGAATAGACTTTCAGTGGAGAGAGAAATCTCTCAGATTTCATTAAAATCTTCATTTGTGTTTCGAAGATGAACGAAACTCTTATGGGTTTGGGTTTAATGATAATGACTGTGATTTTTTATACACTGCTCGCTCCCAGTGTAGACACGGTGTTAGAGCTGGGTGTAACTACAAAAATGTATATTCATTATAAAAATGGCAATGGAGTTTTAAAATTATTCATTATTTATTATTATATGACTGTTCCAGGTCAAGAAATCACACTTTTAAAATTAGTCTCTCATATATCCAGCCTTTTCTAGACAGTCGGGAAAAAATAACTAAATAAAAATATGAAATATATTAATGTGTAATTGTTCAAGATTATTTTAAATCATAAAGTTATCTTGAGCTCCCCTTGGAAGTTTGCTGAGGGCCCCTGGTTGAGAACCACTCACTTTCTAAAAAGATCAATGGAAAGACACAGTTTGAAAGCCATCAGATCTGTGCTGTCTTGAAAAGACTTGATATCAATACAAAACAGTACTTTCATCAGAAATGTAGCTTTTAAAATCAAAAGATTTCTAAGTAAAATTGTGTTGGAAAAGACAATTAAATACCAGTTTGTGTTTGTGTGTGCGCGTGTGTAGTGGCTTGTGCCTAACAGTTGTTTTTGTGACATGAAGCGTCTGACTTGTGGGTATAGGTGTGAAAATGAACACAGATAAAGCTCATTCACTACTAGCAGTCAAGAGTTTCAACACACACACACACACACACACACACACACACACAGATTCTTCATTATCACTATTTTCCACATTTAGAACAGTAGTAAAGTCATCAAAACATAAGTGGAAGAAGGGAAATTATGTAGTGACTAAAACCATCTTGGTCTAGTTTCCAGCTGTGCTCACTGTGGACATTATCTCAACTGCATCAGGTGAATCAAGGCATGAATTTTTAACAGTACTGAAGGAGTTTGCATGCATGCTGGACATGTGTTAGATGCAGGTGTGTCCAAACTTTGACAGATAGTGAAAACCTACAAATGCATGTACATACACATACTCTGTGTATCTTTCACTCACCGTTTCTCCAGGCAGGGGTCTAAGTTTGCCCTCAGCAGCTGAAACTTTGGCTTCCTGCATGTCCCTCTCCAGCCCCCGTACCATTGTGAGAGCATTATCAATCTCCAGAGGACCACACGCCTCCTGAGCCTGAGTGAGAGACACACAGACAGACGGGCAGACAACCACATCAACTTCACTGCAAAAGTGCTAGATATGTTCACCAGGCCTCTGTCATGTTCACTTACTTTGTATGTATGTGTGTGTGTGTGTGTGTGTGTTTGTGTGTGTGTGTATCGCAGGAAATCAAAATGGAAATAAAAAGTACTTAGATATTTCAAACAAGTTCTCTCTTAAGTCCCACACTTGGTTTAACCTGGACCTCCTTTCATCTGCTCAGAATATCGGCCTTCAGGCTTGGAGATTGAGAGGAATATTGAGTTAAATCAGTTATTTGATAATGGCCGACTGAAATCATTTCAGTTGTTTAGACAGGAATTCAACCTGCAACAATGATTTTTTTTTTACATTTCTTCAACTAGGACACATTTCGTTCTTTCTGAAATGGAAAAGCATCTCCTCCTCCTCACTTACTCTTAAGAGAAAATTTTTTACATTATATTGTCTAATGTTGGTCTCTTCTTCTTATTGTTATGGGAAAAAGACATCGGATCATGCTTTAGTGAGGAGGAATGGTTCTGTTTGTGCAAGTGTTTTCTTCAAAGGCACATCAATTCCAAACCATGAACAAAATTTCAAGTTTATTCACAGGACGTACTTCACACTGGTTTGCCTTCATAAAATATTCCCCAATGTTTCCCAATTGTGTTTTAAATGTAAGGTTGACATTGGTACAGTCTTACATGTGTTTTGGGACTGCGAGAGTGTCAAAGGATCATATGCTTGTCCAGAAGATTATTGGTAAATCCTTTGCACTGTCTTCAAATGTATATCTTTTGAATTGTAAAGTTGGATTGTGCCTTGACCATTGTACAGAATGTGTGTTAAATTTTTGTACATATTTGGCAAAAAAAAAAATGTACACTGCTGTTATAGTCAACCCCACAGATACCCTCAGTCAGCATGTGGCCAGTCAGGCCACCTCTCTTCTACCATTAGAAAAACTAACCTAGGACTTACAGTACATCAGATGTCTAAAGATTTTTTGGATACTTGGTCTTCTCTTTGGGACTCGCTAAGCATTATACTTCCCTAAACTCAGTACATATTTTGTTTTTATGTATGATCATCTATTCTAGATTTTTTTTCTTCCCTCTTCTTCCTCCATTTGTCTTGAAGATTTAACTTCACTGTCCTCTTTGGATTGTATGCTGGCGAATGACTGTATATGTATATGCCATATATATATAAAAAATTCTGAATCATCCTGCAGGGTGACTCATCTGTGGACATAACAGTCTTTTTTATCATTCATCGAAATGTAAGAACTTGCTCCACACCTCTGAAACAACTTGCTCTCTTATTTTACAAATTCTCCCCTCCAACCACCAATATACAGATTATAGATAATTTTTAACCATTCAGTCAAGTTCCCTACATTTTTTTCTTTCTAAATGAATACTCTGTTGCATGCAACAATAGAAGTAAAATGGGTTGCAATCGCATTTTGGCTTTAAATATCAATCAGTAAAACGTGTCATTACCAGGCCATGAAGAAATCTATACCCACCAAACTCCATAGAAATGGAACATCCATCATTTACAAAGTGCATTTCATATTTATCAAAAAAAAATGGGGTAATTAGACAATCTTCACAGCTGCCAATAAGCGCATTTTATACTCTTTTAACACATTTTGCCCCAAAAAATACAGCACAAAAACAAAAGTAGTTTTTAGTTTTTACACAAATTTCTAAAACAAATACTTAACCTAAAACAAATTTATCTTTCAAACTGAATCTATCGTACCTTCTGTGCGGCCGTGCGAAGCTCAGCCAAAGCGCTGGCGAGGTTTTTGGCACACTGACTGAGCTGCATGGCAGATGCCTGGTCACTGATGGTTGGAACTGTTGCTTTGGCCGCGGTCACCATTTTCGCACCGGGCTGATGAAGAGAACAGACATCATGAGCTCAAATGAAGCCGATTTGCTCTTTATAACAGGAAGTGAAGGTCTGAGCAGTGAATGAACCTGCATGAAGTTCTGACTGGCTCCGATCAGGGCGAGCTGAGCGCTGGGGCTGTCGGGCTGAGCCTGACTACCTCTCACGCCCTGAACCAGCTGAGGGATCTGTTCTGCCACCATCTGTAAATCATATCAACATGCCGTGCTATTCCTTCAGGTCTTGAGCCCTGGGTTTATGTGATTAACTAGGCCTTGTGTACTATACAACAAGTTTGATCCACAGAATTATGTTTTATGTTCCATGTCTGTTCACATCAGTTATATCCGTTTGTGAGGCAAACCGATATAACTGTTGTGAACTAGTTTAAACCGTACAGAAACAGGAAGTGGGTTCCTACCTTGCAGCTCTGTACAAGCTGTTGCTGGGCTGCAGGGTTCTTGTTGGAGGAAGCAGCGTTCTGGGCGGCAGCTATAGTCTGAGTGGCGGCTGCCGCGGCCTGTTTTGCTGCATTCTGACAAACAGATTTGACATGAATATATTTATTATAAAGCCACAGATGTAAATAATACCATAGTCTATTTCAAGGAAAGTCAGTTCACACAGTTCACTCTATTTGCAAAGCCTCCGGCCAGCTATTTCGATTATGCAAGACTTCTATCTACTTGAATGGGGTAATCCTGAAATCTCAAAAAAGTTCTTGCCAAACTCACATTTAAATAACACATTTCATATCAGCAATAAAATCTGACATGAACTGACACATTAACATTGTTTACTGTCCTCAAATAGCATAAAAAACTATTTCAGGTTGGTGCAGCGGATCTGAAATCTCAGGACTGAAAAATCTAAGCAAAGCAGGCATCTCAGGACACTGACTGTTTCTATGGAAACCAGAGCTGTTAAAGGCAGATGACCAATTGATAAATCTGCAATTGGCTCTTATTTAGATGCCGGGACTTAAAATGAGTGAACTGCCATGGTATGTGAACATAACAGGTCAAAAGTTTTGAATACTTCAGATTTTTTTATGTTTTTGAAAAAACTCTCTTCTGCTCATAAAGACTACATTTATTTGATCAAAAATACAGTAAAAACAGTAATATTGCAAAATATTATTACAATTTAAAATAACTGTTTTCTATGTGAATATATTGTAAATGTAATTTATTCCAATAATAATTTATAACAATTAAGCACCAAATTCAGCTTTGATCACAAGAATAAATTACATTTTAAAATATATTAACACAAAACAGTTTAAATTGTAATACTATTTCACAATATTACTGTTTTTACTGTATTTATGATCAAATAAATGCAGCCTTGGTGAGCAGAAGAGACTTGAAAACACATTGTAATTATTACAAACCTTGACCCTTTGTCTCTAATTATAGTTAGATTAAATTACTGGCTGTATGGTATGGTCATTCATATCACAGCTGACTTCACAAAACAAAGCATTAGTGTTAGGTCATAAGAATTTTTTTTTTTTCCATTCAACATAATTTCTGTGTGAATTCTACAAATAACTAGAAATGTCTATTAAAACAAACTGAATAACAAAGTTAATGTAGCGACAGACAGTTCTAGTTGGTTGATATGGTATTTTGGTTGGTTACTAGACATTGCTATGGTTTTCTAGCTAGTAGTTGCTAGGATTTGATAGAGCTAGGCTGTTCTAACTGACTGCTAGGGCATTACTTGGGTCTCCTGGCAAGTTACTAGAGTACTTTGGTTGGCTGGCTGAGTGTTCTGGCAGGTTGCTGATAGGACAGGCAGTCAGTTAGATAAATAAAGAAACAGACAGATATCACAAAGAACTCATAATTCTTCAAAGTCGTACACTCTGTTCTTTTTTTACTGCAGATAATAAACAATCTGAAACTCTATAAAACAGAGACAGGTATGTGGAGTTTGCGAAACCTGCTGTCTATTACTGTAGTTCTTCACTCTTACAGGTTGCAACAAGTCACTTGGGAAACTGCATCGCTGAGCTATACATACTGCAATCTGTGAAAATTTGATCAGTCTTTTTCACTGTAGCCTTTGGCAGAATTTAACTTCATGAGCTGTAAAACATATAACTTTACCCAAATAGGCAAGTCAAAGAGATGTTATAGTTGGCAATACTTCTAGAATTCATCTCTGTACAGGCAATGGTTTTCAAAAGAGAGTGTGACCTCACAAAAAAATCTCATCACATCTTCATGTTTTTAAAAGTTTGGCCTTGTGCAGTTCAGTCCTCACCTCCAGTTTGTTGACGAGTCTCTTTTTAATCGCATTCTGTGCAGCAGCATTGGTGGCAATGCGCAGACCCTCCGCAGCTTCACGCAGCTTCTGCTGCTGCTCCTCGCTGTCTGGGTTAGCAGCTGCACCCTGCCGGCACACGTGCAACAACCATCACACTTTGAATTCACAGCTATTTAGTCTAAAAGCATACAACAAGGTGTCTTCTGTCCCACCTTTGCAGCTTCCACCATCTTGGCTGTGGCGTCAGCCAGGAGTTTTGCTGCAGACAGGAGTTTGCGGGAGTTCTCGAGGTCTGTCTCACCCTCCGCGTCTGCCTTGATAGCATTGACCAAATCTGAGGTGGCCTGAGCAAGGATTCGTGCCTGGCGCACCATCTCCCCTGACACAGAGAGCAATGCATTTTGTATGTGATTTATATGTACGTCCATTGTCAATGTGAATTCAGCAGAAGTCTCAAACTAAAGTAAACACTGACTATTTTTTGACATTCCTGGTTTGACATTCAGCAGACACTTTCATCTAAAGTGACAAAGACTTACAAAAGGCAAAAATATTTGCAGTACATGAGAGTAGTAAAAAAGGTTTTTTTTTTTTAACTTATTTTTTATTTTTTTAAACAGGAGTAATGATAGTAAGTATATGTTGTGGTCATGAAAGATGTGCATCTTCAGCTGTTTCCTGAAGGTTGTGATGGTCTCAGCTGATCAGGTGGAGGTTGGCAGGTTGATCCACCACATAGGAACAGAGAGGGTGAAGGTTCTGGAAAGTGACTTTATACCTTGTGAACGAACCACCGGCTACGACTTCATCGCTGGCAGTAAATGGAGTGAGGGAACACATATTGTAGGAGTGTATTGAGGAAGGAGCATGTTTAGTGACCTTCGTAAAAGCCAATGTCAAAGCCTTGCATTTTATGTGAGGATCAGATCATCTGCAGAGGCTCAGTCATACTAGCTGGAAGGCCGGCTAATAAAGCATGGCAATAGTCCAGTCTAGTTGACACGACAAGAGCTTGGACCTGGAGTTGCGCAGCATATTCAAACAGGAAGGATGTTTCGTCAGATGGTAAATCAACTGCCACAATCACCCATCAGCACTAGTTGTTGATGATTGTGGTGTAAAACAATTTGCTTAATGACCTAAAACAATCACATTGCAATAAAGTATTCTTCTGAAGATTCTGACATTCTGATATTAAAAAGTCTGGAGCATCCTATTCGGCAAAAGGTAAATATTACCTGGTCCTCACAATGAAAGAATAGAAAAATGTGTCTGTCTCAAAGTTCTGGGTCTCAGATCTATTGGTGGAATAGTGTAATTTTAGCAGTGTCTGCTTGCACTGATCAGGTAAACTAATGAGGTCAACAGGTGATACTGAAAAAGAAGAACATTTACTAGTTTAGAAAGCACCTTTGTCCATCCACAAGGTTGGCTGAAGTTGAAAATTCCAGAATCAAGTTTCTTCTCAATTCCCAAACTACCAATAGTTTCTCTTAATATAATGGGCATCCTTTCCAAAGGTTACACTGAAAGGCATTTTGAGTCTGAGCACATCTCCATCGATGCGTAACTCGGTGGTATCACTGACTTGGTAGGGGTGTGGTAGGGGGGTGAATTATGACTCTCACTAACTTCCTGTTCTCATTAGGTTCACATCTTCAGTCTGTGGACATTGACTGCTTCTTTTTGAACACCACCAGCATGTTTTGCTATTAGGGAAGAATCAGTCTCCTCTTCTAGTCGAGCAGCTTCTTACTCTTTTTAACTGATAATAGAATTAGGGTGACTGGAACTTCACCAAACGTTGTTCTGCTCTCCAAACTTTGCCTCTAAAACTCATCTTTCTTTTTCTTTTTTAATTAGTGAGAAGATGAATACTTTATTAAATTTCTATTAAATAAATAATTGATCATATAAATTTCTTTTGTAAGCCTTATGATAACTGATGAAGCATTATGATAATGTGTTTGTGATTTGAAGAGAATTTCCTAGTAACACTTTATCCTCCTTGTTACTTGTGTACTTATGTACTACTTATTTTAGTAATAACAGTAAATTATGCATAAGTACATGCAACTAACCCTAAACCAAACTAACATGTTGTTAATTAATATTACTCAGTACCTTAACTGTATAATTACACTGTAACAAGGACATCTTAGAATAAAATGCAACCAAATTTTATTTATCAATTTAATTATCATTATTTTTAATTAAGTTCAATGTATGTTTATTTTTGGAAAATAAAATAAATTTTGCATGGTAAATAGTTTAAGAATGTATGTATACAACTGTGTATATATATGTATAATATGCATGTATGCATATGAACAATTGAAATTTTAGGGCTACTGCTAATTAGGAAAACTGAGGAAGAACATACATTTACACTAATTTATTAACATCTTATGTATCAATATCTTACAATAACTTTTTTTCCCCCACAAGCTGATGTGTTATGTTCATGATCAGACATAGCGCTGTATCAAATATATGTGCCTAAATATTGCCACTATGTTTAGAGCACTAAGGTTGAGAAATATGGCCATAATGAAGAAAAAAAAGGTTAAATATGTTCCTAGTACCTGCGTCTCCCATGGAGCTAAAGATGTTATCCGTCACATCCAGGATGCGGTCGGTAGCCTCTCCATGTCTTCCAATTGGCTGTCCTCCACTGGCGTACTGTCTAATATGCTGTAGCAGCTCATTGAGAGCCTGGGTGACACCTGTGGCAGCCACGCCCACCTGTTTGAGCAGCTGCTCGTCATTGGTCGCCCCCTGTGACGCCTCCACACAGCCCTCAACAGACTTGGCCACCAGCTTCCCAGCCTCGATGAGCTGCTCCTGACACACAGGTGAGCTGATGGTAGGAGCCACCACCTGTCACACAGATAAAACGCACACTTGAGCATCAGGTGAGATTGGTTATTCTGTCTGTGGATGAATCATGTGCGAACGCTTACTCGTGTGCAGGCCACCAGCTGTGATGTGGAGAGGGCACACTGGGTGGCAGCAGCAATCACTCGATTTTGTTGAGCTGAATCTTCTGTTTTTTGAGCTACATTCTTGGCCTTTAACACCAGAGCCGCTGCTGCATTAGCCACAGCTTTCGCCAACTGCATCAGCATGTCCTGCATACACACGCACACAAAATGAAAGTTATTTAACTTAATTAGACACACATCATTTTCTAATTTATCATTATTTTACTTATTTAAAACATTTTTACATTGCAAATGATATAAATTATCAGCAACAATCTGAGTAAAAAGATGAATTAGACAATGAATTCCAGAATTTCTTTGTATTTGGTATAAGCTCCTTTAATGACAGCTGGCTTGTGTAAAACCAGATGATTCAAGTTTGCATGTATAGTGATTTTTGCAAGCTGACAAGTGGTCAAAATAGTTATTTAGCAACTCGTTAGGGTAAAAAACCCAATAAAGACTGTTCTGGGCAACAAGAACAAGCAGTGCTTTGCCCACGTAATAGGTGTTCTTCATACAGAAGAAAATTCATATTAAATTTCCAATGAGTTCCAAAAGTTCTAATGGCACATGAATTTTCACTCCAATTTTACAATGTGAAAACATGGAAGAAAACCACATACACTTCACAAATTAAAGCCAACAGTTCCAAATATTTTTCAGAGTTGCTTGGCTTCATTCACACGAAACAAAATTTCATTTAGTTTGCAATGCCCACTTTCTATGATCCAATCAGTCCCCAGTGGTGTTGATATGTTTTAAAGCCCTCTAGGGTACAATTTTAACATGAATCTTTAACTATATTTTGTTGGCAAAAGAGTTTTATTCTGTTAGTTACATGTTACACTAGAGTGATTTTACCAATTATGACCAGTATCGGTATCGGGCTCGATACCAAGCTCATGTACTTGTACTCGTACTCGTAAAAATACTCCCAATACCAAAGACCGATAGGTCACGTGACGTAACTTGCAGAATTTTCCGTGTACAGAGACACCGACGGCAACAGCAGAAACAAAGTCAGCCTCAGGGATGTGGAAATACTTCAAAATTAATGATGACAAATCACACATTGCGAACTGCATGCAAATCACGCTGAATGACACAGACCAGAAGCGCTCTCTCTCTTTCTTGCGCGCGATCCATGTTCTCTCAGACGGCGCGCGATCAGTTCTCCTCGCGCCTGAATGGTCAAATGCACAAATAGTTGTCAAAATGTCCATAGTGTAGAGTATTTCACGTAAATACAGTCCGTTATGGCTTAAGTGGACGTAAACAGGTGGGTGAAAAAAAGGGTATATGTCAGTAGGCCTATATTATATCCATGGATTGGTCTTAAAAATGACAGTAGCCTAATTAAATATTTGTCATTAATGTATATATATATTTTCTCTCTCGTGAAATAAAATTTCTCATATCATGGTCATAATGCCCACTCGTCCCATATTCCACCATGAGAAATCTGGTCACCCTAGGTTGTTTACATTGGTTCACAGTGTTATGTTATAAACATGTGTTCTGTAATATTTGTTTAGCTCTTTTTGAAAGGCAGGTTAAAAAATACTTGATGTTTGTTTTTTATAATGACTTTGGTATTTATACCCTTTAAAGGTTATTATACACTGTGAAATTTGTGCTTTAAGTTTGTGACAAGTACATAAAAATTATTACTTTTTTCATTGGAGTAATAATAAAGAAGCTGTCCTACATTCATTAATCTCACTGTGTTGTGCTTGGAAAACTACCACATCACCCTCCCCAAAAAAAAGAAAAAAAAAAAAGAAAAAGAAATGAATAAATGTATAGGCATCGGTATCGGTATCAGCGAGTACCAGAAAAAAAAATATTGGTACTCGTACTCAGTCCTTAAAAAATGGTATCGGTGCATCCCTAATGACTAGACATATCATTTAATCAGTGTATTCTAAACCTGTTTTACATGATTGTTGTTTTTGAAATCCACAAGTATTTGTACCGTTTTTTTTTTAATGTTGCAGAAGTGTAACCAGAAGACTCTACACTAGGGAAAGACAGTAACAGCAGAAATAGACCTATTAACCCACTCTAGCTCAACACTGTGTAGATCCTTTACATGCAGGATAAGGTTCATTCTCAAAATATTGAAAATACAGACATGTTTGTAATGAAAAAGTGTTTATAAGTGTATAAAATGTTATAGTACACTGATTTTAGTCTAATCAGTATTTAAGATGCGATCAACACTATCTTAGACAATTCAGCTTTTATGAGAATTAAAAATTAAAAATAAGATAAAATAAAATACTAAAGAAAAGAACAAAAATCAAGTTCATTAGTAATAATGTCAAGATGCTATTAAATACTACATATTACAGAGAGCTGTAAAGTCAGATACAGCACTGTAATCTCTATAAAGGCTTAAAAGAACAAGAGTAAAGAGGGAGGGCAGTGCTAGAAATTTCCTGTTCAGTTTGATTTCTGTTAAACTTGTTTCCTAAATGTGATAAACTTGTTCTGATAAGAGTTCTGTCCAAATAAGGACATTAAAACATGCACAAGACTGTAGCACAAAACTTCCCCTTCAGTTAGACTGTGTGAAGAGTGATAATACACTCTCAACCAAACATTCAAATATTATAACATTAGAGCTGAAGAAAGACTTCACTAACCCTTACCCGAACTTTTTCATCTTCATGCTAATGTTATTCTAAATTAGCTACAAGCAGCAATTATCAGAGTTCAAGTGCTTTAAGGCCTTTAAGCACATGCATAAAAAGGAATTATGTTTTATTTAGCCTGTAACCACCTAGATCATAGATGGAAAAGACCATTTACAGCTAATACAGGCAATTTACAGAGGAAATATGTGGTTTTTAAAGCTTTTTAACAGTTTTAGTGCCACCTATGGCCCGATCTACATAAAAATGTGCCGCATGTGCTCACCTAATGACGAGTAGTTCTAAGTTTTCGTTTAGGAATGATAGGCTTTTGGGTATACTTGGCCATTCTAAATGACCCTGTTATAGCTATCCAAATGCCAAAGTTCTACATTTTCTGATAATTATTGACCTAGAGAGTCCAGAAAATTGTGCCGTAATGTTTTTTTTTGCAGTGGACCACAGACCGAGCCCGTACATACCATATGATTTTGAGATCCATCTTTTCACACTGAGGACAACTGAGGGACTCAAATACAACTATTAAAAAAGGTTCAAACATTCACTGATGCTCCAGAAGGAAACACGATGCATTAAGAGCTGGGAGGTGAAAACCTTTTGAATTTGAAGATCAAGGAATATTGTACTTATTTTGTCTTCTGGCAAACATTTAAGTGTCTTCTGTTGCTTCTGAAGGGCAGTACTAATTGAAAAAATATATATATTTAAACAAAATAAGAAAAATTAGGACATATTCATCCTGTTTAAAAGTTTTCACCCCCCGGCTCTTAAAGTCTCCCTGTAGTCAATCATTTTATCCCTTAAAACTCTTTGATCACCAAAATTACATATTTTTAAAAAAATTCAAGTGAAAAAAGTCTTCATGCCTTAAAATAGCTTGAATGTAACTCTACATCCTTGCTCATTTAATATACACGGATCAATGAATATGCAAATTAGCCCCGCCTCCACTTGCTCACGCCAGCTAAGAGAGTCTACTGTTGCTGTAGTGACGAGCAATTTGTTGTTTGTGTTGTGGATATTTAAGAAAAAAGCTTGCTTTGCTTCGTATATTCAGTTTAACAGGAACTACTGAACTGAACTGCTCACATATTTTCTGATGCTTTGTGTTTTAAATTATGAATTGGTAAAACGCCTTTGCAAAACGGTCTGAATCCACTTGCATTTGTTTAGACTGCTCTCTCACTGAATCACCTGAAGTGATTTCTCAGTAAAACAGACAGTATCGAGAGAACAAGCAGCCGTTTTCCTCTGTGAACATGCGCCAAATGGATGTTTGGCAATTTCGTTGCTTTTTGGAGTTTTCAGATGAAAAAAAAAACATTCAGATGAAATCCTGCAGGCGCCCGTGCCTTCTCCTTACATGAAATAAATGCATATCCCTGAATGAGCGCGGATTTCCAGCGTATTTACTTGAACTTATGAGGTAGGCTAATATCTATGGTTTGCTCCATTCCAGAGGCGGCCAAAATCAGAATTTATAATGGACTGAATAGCTCTCTCAGAACTTGACATGCGAGGACACACTGAATGAATATGCACACGAATCATGTTCACACGCACACGCTCAGAGCAATATTGTTTTAGCTATGTTTTATAGTATTAAAACATTTCAAAGGACAAAAACATGAACTTTATTGGCTTTACTTCAAGTCAGCTGTCACTTTACTTTGGCGCGAGCCCCTATGCGCTCGCACACTTGGCACAGTCCTTGCGACGGTTCAGTCATTAATTAATATGAATTAATATAATTAGCCTTTTGTTTGACTATGTTATCAAACAGCTAATAATGTGTTGCTAATGTTACACACACCGTTCCTGTTCTTCATCTCAGAGTCAGACAGCTGCCTTCTAACAATCAGTATCCTTACAAAGGCTTTGAACAACTCAGAACGTCAGTGGAAAAAGGCAAATAGTTCATCATAACATCGTAATAGACTCGCTATATTGCTAAATCTACACAATTTTTCATATCAACAGAAAATATACCGGGATAACCTGGCTTCTCTCGAGACTTTTCTGCTTTAGAGCAGTCATAGTTAATGATATGCTAAAGCCTTCCGGCACGTTGTTGTGATTGGTTACAAGGTAGTCTGTGACGTCACAAACATCCACGATTTCAAACCGCGGGTTTTTATACTGTCTTTGGTTTACTGCAGTTTCAAACATAAAATACTCAGCAGTGGTGCTGACTTATGAATTTGCACATGGTTTGTCTTAAAGCATATTAAAAACACTACATAGACATATAAACAACATTAAAAACTTGATTTTCACCACAGGGGGTCTTTAATGCATCGTGTTTCCTTCTGGAGCATCAGTGAATGTTTAAACCTTTTTTAATAGTTTTGGTTGAGTCCCTCAGTTGTCCTCAGTGTGAAAAGATGGATCTCAAAATCATACAGTCACTGCTGGAAAGGGTTCAAATATGCAAAAGATGCTGGAAATCTAAAGAATTCTGACCTCAAAGTTTCAAGCCTCTACATCTTACAGTTTGTTCTGCCTAATCACTTTTAGGGGAGAACGCTGATCATTGGAAATTCAAACAATTAAAACAGGGTTTCAGCGTTATGTACTTGAATAGAAGATGCATTTAAAGTGCCCTTATTACGCTATTTTGTAGGTTCATAACTTTGTTATGTTCTACAATAGGTTTACATGCATCCAAGGTCAAAAAACACTTTCATTTTGTCATAATATACATTGCACACCACCTAAATTATCAAAGAATCTGAAAATGGTTTGTTAGAAGATTCAGTCTATCCTCCTTCCTGTGAGATGACTCTGCTCTGATTGCTCAGATGACCCAGTCTGTTGTGATTGGACTACTCTGCTCTTATTGGTCAGATGGCCCAGTCTGTTGTGAGTGGTCTACTTTGCCCTGATTGGTCAGATTGGGCCATCTGACCAATCAGGGCAAAGTAGACCACTCACAACAGACTGGGCCATCTGACCAATAAGAGCAGAGTAGTCCAATCAGAGCAGAGTAGTCCAATCACTCTGTTGTGATTGGACTACTCTGCTCTGATTGCTCAGATGACCCAGTCTGTTGTGATTGGACTACTCTGCTCTGATTGGTCAGATGGCCCAGTCTGTTGTGATTGGACTACTCTGCTCTTATTGGTCAGATGGCCCAGTCTGTTGTGAGTGGTCTACTTTGCCCTGATTGGTCAGATGGCCCAGTCTGTTGTGATTGGACTACTCTGCTCTTATTGGTCAGATGACCCAGTCTGTTGTGATTGGTCTACTTTGCTCTGATTAGTCAGATGGCCCAGTCTGTTGTGATTGGACTACTCTGCTCTTATTGGTCAGATGACCTAGTCTGTTGTGATTGGTCTACTTTGCTCTGATTGGTCAGATGACTAAGTCTCTTGTGATTGGTCTACTTTGCTCTGATTGGTCAGATGGCCCAGTCTACAGTGACTGGTCTACTTTGCTATGATTGGTCAGATGGCCCAGTCTGTTGTGATTGGTTGACCACTTACAGCGCATGTCAGAAACCAAATGCTCAACAGCATATCTGAATTTCAGCTCTTTAGAAAGTTATCTAGTGAAAATTCCTGTATTTTTTCATATCACAATTTATATATCAGAAAAACAAAACATCGCAATGTCTGTTTTATTCAATATTGTGCAGCCCTAATGATAACCATTACTAATGGTCTCCTTTAGTAAAAATGATCTTCTGTTTTTTTCTGTAAAAGTAACTGGTAATTATTAGAAACATTTTATCGTGGCTGTCACAAGCTCTCAAATGTGGCTTTACCGAGTTGCAAAAAAAAAAAAAAAAAAAAAAAAAAAAAGATCTTCGATCTGTCTCAATACAGTGAGAAAATCTGCATCAATTCAAAGGGACTTTAAGACATTACTGATGGTTACAGGTCTGTATACATGAAATTTCAGAATTTTGAGAATTAAATATGATATAATTAAATGATGTAATCTATCATGCAGAGAAACAGTGCTGATGATTGGTTTCCTGAGAATGACCCGTCACCACACCTTGATCTTACACACTACAATTATGACAGGATGGCACAAATGACTATACAATATATACTATGATCCAGGTCAAATTGTGATCATTAAATAATTGATTTGGTAATGATCACTATATTTCATTACAGACACATTAGTATGATTGGCTGGTGAATATTAATTGTTCTTTCTATGTGTTGTTACCAGCATTTGACTAGAGTATATCCGTCTGGAATGTTTGAGCGCTGCTGTACCTACAGACTGATGAGAACACAAGTTAATGTACTAGTCACAGTGTCAGTGTGTAGCAGCAGAGTGAATGAGTGTGTCACACACCTGGAAGTGCTGATCTGCATCGGACTCTCCAATGTGCTGCAGGAGTTCACCGCTGGCCTGACCCACTGTACCCGCTGCTTGCAGGAGGTTCTGTCGTGGCTGAAGACATCATAACAGCAAAGCGAGAGTCAATATTAAAGTAGTATTTACTCATCACATCAGAAACACTATAATTTTCTAAAGGACACAGCAGTGCTAGAAAGGCAGCAAAAAATGGTGATAAATTTCGGAGTCAGTACAATTTTTTTTATTTTTTTTGAAAGCAATACTTTTAATGCTTTTATTAAGATATGTTTTATTAAGATAAAGATTTGTTAAACTGATCAAAAAGACAGTAAAGACAATGTTACAAAATATTTCTGTTTCAAATATATGCTGTTTTTAAAACAAAAAAAGATGTATCATGGTTTCCACAAAATATGAAGCAGCACAACTGTTTTCAACACTGATAATAATCAGAAATGTTTGATTTTATGTAAATCAAATGATGCACCAGAGCTGCTTTTCAATTCAATCATGACTCTTTGGTTCTTATTCAGAAAAGGCTGCATATACACAAATATTTCTTCAAAAAATTACTAAAGTAATTGTTAAAGGAAATGTTAAGGAATCTGAATCACTGACAAAACTTAACCATTACAATCCATTACAATCCTTACTGATGAATGGACCATATCAACTGCTTCTAAATTCCTAATCCCATGTTTTGCCTTCCAGTCGCAAGGTAATACCTCAGTACTGGAGGGCTGAGCGGTCTCGAGCATATCAGACACAGCACACGCCAGGTTCTTCGCAGCACCCAGGAGCTGTTGGCCATTTCCTCCCTCATCCTCCATCAGCGCTGCCAGCAGTTTGACACCCTTAGACATCTCTGTCAGGTTGGAGGAGATGGTGGTGACAGCACAGCCCACAGCGGTGTAATCCGTCTCTGCTGGGTCACCTGAGAGACACGTTCAGTCAGAAACTACATTTTATTACATGATCAAACTATTTGGGAAGGAAGTACAGTCAGGATTTACTAAAGACATGCAGTGAGAAATTAGCTATGAAAATGTGTGGATACAGTCATTTTTGCGACTGACCTTACTGCATATACATTTGGAGGAGATTCCCTTCCGTGATATATTAAGGTTTGCGCTAGTCAATTTACTGGTATTTGCAGTAGTCGACAGTAACAAACTGGACTGATCTGACTGCATCTGTTCTCAAGTAAAACAACTCACTGATTCAAAAGATCTGGTCAGAGTGAGTCTCCAGTTAACAATTCACTGAATTCACAAGTCTGACTCAAAATGAGCCAAGAACTGGAGATCCTTGGAGATTAAGTGTGCATGCGACTGATGGAGCGAAAAGTAAATTAGTAATGTTTTGTCGGTTTTTAGGATTTATTATTGTAAATGAAAATCATATTTAGGTCACGACTGTCAGTTATTTGTGAACTAAATCTGCTATAAAAGGGGGAGCTGATTAAGCCCACTGTATGAAATGCTTGAATGTAGAGTATTCTATTTCAGTCTGAACAGGGCAGGTTTTAGGTAAAAAATAAACATATTGTTAAAATAACGCAAATGAACGCCCATGAAGAGCCAGTGAGAGAATTTTCTCCACTCATATTCATTTATGTAGAATCCCAGAGGAAGACGTTATCCGAACATATCATAGATTAGCCACACCTGATTATCTTCAGCTCTGCTTGTTTGAGACCCTGTGCTAAAATACAATGCTTTCGGTATGTTGCGTTGGTCATGATGGAAATGATCTGCTGTGCCTGTGTTCTTTAATTTGTGCATCGTAAGTAGATCAGCCACAGAATCTAACACTCCCATCAGTGCTTTTATGCGATTGTGGTCTCATGCTCATTTGTCGTTTAGTAAATCTGGCCCTAAGTGTCTTTTGATCCCCAACTGATCAAGCAAAAGGAATGCTGAAACAGCCAGAATGTAGGACTGCTGAATGGAGCGTATCATTGTGAGTGTGTCACCTGCAGTCAGATTGACCATGGAGGCAGTTCCCGCAGTGATGGCGTCCACCTGAGAGTGAATCTCATGTTTGGACTCGTCCATTTTGTTTTTCCTCCATGCTTGAGATGCCTAAATATCAGAGAGAGAGAGAGAGAATGTTCAATACAAATACTAAGCAAATTCATGCATGCATCACTTTACAGCAAAGTCAAAGTTTCTTTCCACACGTTATGTGCATCATATCATCTTCGCATACAGACTTGGATTGGCCCGAATCTTTTCTAAATTTCTTTCTAATAATTCATTTAGAATTATTTCTAATAATAATTTTTTTTCTAATAATTCAATTCAAATTTGACCCGAACATAACAGGAGCATACAAACATTTTAAAGTTTCAATAAAAATATACAAAAATGATTTTGACATGATTTTTTTTTATGTTTGCAAAGTTTTTTTGGAAACCAAATTCATTTTGGGGAAAAAAAAAAAAAAAACTTAAATTATGTATATTTTTTCACTGTTTTTAATTTTCACCCAGGTCAAAAAAAGACCCAGACAGAACACTAGGGTATACAAACACTGCAAATTTAAAAAGTAACTGAGACATTTAAAAGATATATTCATATAATAATGCATCTCACCGCATCAGTGCCTAGCGGAGGCAGGGCTTCGAACTCATCGAGAGAGGCCTGAACTGCCTGTACCGCCTGCATGCTGGAGTTAATGGTGCCAGTCAAAGCCTGCTGAGCTGATGTCTGCAACAGATACAGAGAACACAGACACCTCACCGTACAGCCCAAATAAACGGCGCTGAACACTATACAGACAAGACAGGAAGAGTGATTACAACAATATAGGCCAAGAGATACATCTCATGTTCTTCTCAAGAACAGAGCCTATCTGTTGTCTTCAGAAAAGATTTGTTCCTGAAATACAATAATTTATGCGAGATGCGACTTGGCAGATTATGTTTGTGGTAGTTTATCCACCAACTGTAGTTTCAAAGGTGTTATTGTGTATGTGTATATCTGACCAGAGGGGGCATGTGTCCTCTGTGCATCCGCTCACTGGTGATGTGCGAATGGGGCTGTGGCATGGAGCCTGTCTGGATCATCCCTGGACCTCCGGCACCAGAGCGGAAGATTGCTGGCAGAGCAACAGAGCCCGTCTCCACTTTACTAACCTTATTAAACTGCTGCTGGAATACTGTTGACCTGAAGCATAATACTTTGCAGGTTACATCAGATCTTATGCCATAACTGAGACTTATAACAGTTTTTTTTTTTACATGTCTGAGAAACAGCTACTGTGTTTTTGTGACGTGTGACTGACTGCACATGGAGTAAAACCAAACTACACTCTAATGAATTATGCAAAGAGGCTCACTTTGTGGGAGACACTGAATCTTCTAACATGGGTGATTCCTCATCGCCCTCCAGGCCGAAGTGATCTTTGCTCTTTTTCTGTAGATAAAGAGTTTTTTTTTTTTAATTGAGGAGAGATACTGAGAGAAGGACCTGAAAGAAGCACTTTGTTGCCAGAGCAGATTGTGTCTTTCTCTAGAATGGTCAAACATAAAAGTTTGTTGAGGAATTCCTCACATTACAGAGAACCATGTATGTGTGTGTATTTATATATAATAAATATACACAGTACACAAACATATATTATATAAACACAAACTTTTATACATTGGTCATGGCATATAACCTTTTTGAGAATGATGTCGATGTAACCAGCAATAAGTTGTGCGATCTGTTCTCCTTCAGTGGTCTGAACGGAGTAGTAACCATCCTGATAGTCTCCAAAGTCCTGAAGAAGAAAGATTGGACACATGACATGAAACTCAAAATGGCAACAAAAATACAGTGTAAATAAATAATACATCAAACTATAAAACACGTAACAGTAGTTTGGATAATTCATTCTCACAGAAGCGTACGTCCTCCCTTCAGCATTTACAGTCAAACCAAAATTTATTTAGACACCTTGAACATTTCATTCATTAATACAGTTTATTCACTATAGTTTTAAAAAATGGTAATCAAATATGACAAGATCTCAGAGATAATCTTAATTATGTGAGATAACACTTAAGCAAAACATGGTCAGGTCAAAGTGGTTCCAAATTTTTATCAGTTTTACTGTTAGTCCACTGTATGAAGAATTTCTGGGTATAATATGTCACAGTTTACTTTATTTTTCTATCCTCACAAACTATAGTGTCCTGCACCCACTAGTAAGAATATATCAAAAATATCAAAAATGTCTGAATAATTTTCGGATTGACTGTAGTTATTAATAGTGTTGTTATGGTTATTGTACAGTGGACTGCGCATTCATTCATCAAGCTGTATAAAATGAGCAAATATCGTCTCAGGTTTAGGAAAGGAGGACACTTCTTAATATTCATGATGAAATTACAAAGCAGGCACAGAATAGGTAAAAAAAAAAAATAAACCATGTCAAATATATTGACTTTGTCTGAGTATGCAGTTACAAAGAGGAGGAGGACAGAAGAAACTGTCAAGTAATTATTGAATCGATTCAGCCCTAACATGATCAATAAGTCTGCAACCTGAATACTGAATTACTGCTGCACTCCAGGATGCAATTACAACCAGCCAAAATGTCATCCCTCTTCCTGATTTAAGGAGCCAGCGTTCAGCACTGATTACTGCTTCAGCTTTGTCTATTACATGAAACAGGAACTAATTAAAGGTCTGCCGCAGTAAACCAGGCTTTATTATTCCTGCATTTGTCTGAAGATATCATTGAGCATCATTAGTTTTCCAAACTGGGGTTTGTGAGGGACAGCAGGGGGGTTAAAAGTTGAAAAGCTAATAATTTAAATAAATAAATAATTTTAAAACTAAATATTTAATGTGTTTACCTGCATAACGTGACCATTAACTGACATCAGAGAATGTGAACATGCGAATGTGTTGTTAAATTACTGAAATATTAATTTTACAGGGGTTTGTCACATCAAGCATTCCTGCTGCCACTTTTACATCAAGAGGGGCTTTCGCACAGGAGGAACCTTTTGGTTGAAGTACCCGGATTTTGGCGTGTTCGAACTAGGAAGGATTTTAGTTCTAGGAACTCCTTTTGTGCGTTCATTGGTCAAACGCATGTCAAACACCGGCACCCAGCATTTTTAAAAAGATGTGTAAAAATATTTAATTCACGAACATGGAAAACAGGGATAACGGCATTTACCTGTTGTCTGCAGGGTTGTGTTCTTTTCTCCACCTCGATGATATGTAAGATTTTGTCTCTTAGTCCCACTTTTTGCTCTTTCAGTCGCGTAAATTATTAGTTTACATCCATCTCCGTTATCATGAAACCCATGGCACACAACAAACAGCACCGATCATGGCATCCTCCATCCACCGGTTGTAAATGCCGCGCTTAAAGATGCCGCTGTCGGCCACTTCAGAGTTCCTATTCCCGGTGCGAATGCAACCAGGAACATGGCCCCGGGGAGAAATTAGTTCTCGGGGAACTATCCTATTCTGGCTAGTTCCTATAACTGAGTTCCTAGAACTATTCGGTGCGAAAGCCCCTGAGTATATTCAGATTTGTATTCTTTTATATAATAAAAACAAAGGACAAATGTATACCAAGTTCCTGTTTTTTTTTTTAGTGATGGCTTCATCCTAGTTCATCCTAGTTGTTATTCAAGCCTTTGTGCAGAGTGTGCTAACCAGTAATAGTTTTGTGATGTTCCTTTTACAGTGAATTTATACTATTTCAATAACTTTATTACTTAATTTCTACCTTATGATTCAAATCAATGTCTACAGGAAGATTGATTCACATGTCATGAAATATTTTTAGCTCTGACATCAAGGGCACAATTACATACACTGGCTGTTTCTTAGAAGCAGATTTTTTTATTATTTCTTCTGAAAAGAACAGACTATCTTGATTTTTTTTTTTATCTTGATCTTTATTTTTATAACTGATTTTTTTATTTCTCTAAATCAGGGATTTTTTTGTCAGCCAAACCAATTGAAGCACACTGAGATTTTAAGAGATATATGCTTGCTGTGATAACAAGGAAAAAACATCACATGAACAAAATAATGATTTATTCTGCAAAAACCACACTGAGATCTCTCATCTCCAAGGCAATTCTGTCATCATTTACTCATTTACTCCCTCATGTCATTCTAAACCTGAATGACTTCCATTCACCTAAGGATTTGGCTGCGTGGAGTACTTTCACAGGATGGACATACATGATAAAATATTATCAAAAATATCTTCATTTGTGTTCCAAAGATGAACAAAAGTCATGAGGGAGTAAATGAGTAAATGATGAAAGAATTAAAAACTAACTTTTTAATTATTACAATCTAAACCAAACCCTAAAGGTGCTAACCAAATCAAACCTCTAGTACTCCACCTCTAGTACACATCACATCCATGGTGTCAGTTCAGATCAAATGTGAGTTACTATCAGAACACAACAGAAAGCACAGCATGTGTATGTATATGGAGTGTGTTGGTACCAGGGTGAAGCTCTTGGGAGAAGCTGCCCAGCGTTTGATGTTGGTCAGACTCCATTCCTGTATCACCTCTTTGGTCTTCTCATCTACTCTCATCACACATTCTTTAGTGATGCCCAACAAACGTGGCACAAGCTTATTCTTTCCTTTCATTTTTTCCTGTAAAGAGAGCAAACTTTGCCATTAGCACAAGAAGACAGGATAACACTGTGCCAATTATTTATATTAGAGCACAAATATCGAGTGAGTTCATTACCTTGACTAAGAAGAAGGACACACCGTAGGTTTTCAGAGATCTGGCTAGTTTGACGTAGCTGACTTTGGCTTCAATCTCTGTCATGTTTTGGTAGTTTTTGTGTGCCTTAAGGAGAAGGGTTTATCATTAAATTTACTGACACAAACATTTACAGACACAGGTCAATATAATAACACAAACAGGGAAAATTTATTTTTTGCACAGAGCCCTATTTTTTGAGCAGTATGTTTTAAAGGGTTAGTTCACCCAAAAATGAAAATTCCGTCATTAATTACTCACCCTCATAACGTTCCACACCCGTAAGACCTTCATTCATCTTCGAAACACAAATTAAGATATTTTTGTTGAAATCCGATGGCTCAGTGAGGCCTACATAGCAATGACATTTCCTCTCTCAAGATCCATTAATGTACTAAAACATATTTAAATCAGTTCATGTGAGTACAGTGGTTCAATATTAATATTATAAAGTGACAAGAATATTTTTGGTGCGCCAAAAAAAAAAACACAATAAAGACTTATATATACCGATTTCAAAACACTGCTTCAGGAAGCTTCGGAGCGTTATGAATCAGCATGTCAAATCATGATTCGGATTGCATGTCAAACCGCCAAACTGCAGAAATCACATGACTTTGGCGCTCCGAACCACTGATTCGACACGCTGATTCATTATGCTCCGAAGCTTCAAGAAGCAGTGTTTTGAAATCGGCCATCACTATATAAGTCGTTATTTTGTTTTTTTGGCACACCAAAAATATTCTCGTCGCTTTATAATATTAATATTGAACCACTGTACTCACATGAACTGA